>OZ012613.1:934327-1534327 GCA_963942555.1 Aleiodes leptofemur
GAAGCTGAAGAAGAGAAAAGAACGCAACTACACACCCCTGAGCACACACTACAGAGGGGGGGAGGATGAAGGGATGCGGATGAACCACACGACGATGTGAAAGCTACTGAGGAATAATAAAAGCAAAGAATATGGAAGGAAAAATTAAAAAAAAAAAAAAAAGAGGGGTTTATACGCGCCCGCGCACAATTCACTGACAGACGACACTCACTATATGGGCACCGGTTGACGACTACCAAGTGTATTTAGCCTCCACCGGACACTATTTTTTTCTTCTTTTTCATTGATCTTTTTTATTCTTTGTGTATCTGATTATTCTTACGTCACTCAATTAATTAAAAAAAAAATAAGCAAGTTTAAATCGTTTGATCACGTTTTTTATTTGGGATTTGCGTTGAATTAATCAGGGATTAATAGTTTTCTTTATTTCAAACACGCTCTTTATTTGTCTTTTTTAGACACTCTCTCTCTCTATCTCTTATTTTGAGGCTCTTATGACTCTTTTTTATTCAATGCTCTGGCAGAGAGTAGATATATATGTGCCTGCTGCTGCTGCTGCTGGCTCGAGCACAGAGCACCTACGCGACACTCACGAGCGAACCGAGTGTGAGCCAAGTCTTCATGGACTGTAGTAATGCAGGAGCGTAATCTCACGATATGAGAGCCCTTGGTTAAAAAAAAAAAACATAAATGAGTAAAGATTCGTCTTTGGAGGATTTTTTTTTTACTCTTTCGGACTTGTAGGAGTAAGAAATGATTTTTAGGGGATTAAATTTCGATTTATTGGAGTAAATGTGAATTTTAAATAGTGATTTATTATCAGAATTGAAGATTGTAGTGAAGAAAAAGAAAAAAAAAAAACTGGTTTTCCAAGTATTTTTCATGAACTTCGCACGAAAACTCGATAAAATTCTCAGTAAATGGTTTTTCAAAAAAAAAGTAAAAAGTAATGATTTCAAGTTATTTGAGAATCTTTCAATGTTATCAAGAATTATCGCAAAATGTATATTCAACAGTTGTAATATTAATAACGCGATCAACACGAAATGAAAAAAAAAAGGAAAAAAAAATGAAGAATGATTCAGATTCTAATGAATTCATTGAATCAGCTGTGTCTACCACGTTGAAGCTACACTCCTGTACGCTATTCATACGGAATCCGATTGGATACGAAACTGTACCAAATGCCAGTGCCGTATCATTCGTGTTTCCTGTTACAAGAGCTTCTTTGTGTGTTGAGAAAGAGAGAAAGAGAGAGAGAGAGAGAGAGATTCCCGCGCAACTCGTCTATTCAAAAAAAAAAAAAAATGGAAAAAAAGAGGATTTTCATTTGTTCTGGAGGATGAATTGTTCCTATTTCCTCTTTCTCGATTTGGATGGCTCGAAAATTCAACGTGGCTAGGAATTATTTTCTCATGGGGTCAAGTGAAATGATAAACGGGGGCTCTATGTCGTTGGTTAACGAAAAAGGCATACACACACATACACATACACACCTCCACCTCTTTCGGGGGCGGTTAATAGGGGATTAAATTCTCGAAACGGCTTCCAGGGGCTGAGGAGAAAACGACACAACATATACACACACTTACACAGTGGTAGAATGAATGAGGGGAGGGATAGGTCGAATCGAGGGGTCTCTCTTCTCTTTCTCTCTCTCTCTTTTTTTTAGCTCACTCTCTCTCTCTCTCTCTCTCTCTTGTTGCACGACGTCAGGGCCTAGAGAGAACAGTGCCATTCATGCTTATAGTAACTCGAAGCTCACACCAGGGCACTTGAAGTTCATCAACGTGTTCACAGTGCACCAATGCGAGGAGAGAGGGATGAAAGATCGCATTGTTGCATTGACATTTACATGAATACATCATTTTTTGGATTATGCTCATGAATATTTTTAGTGTGTATTTCTTACTTTTTACGATTTAGATTCTATTGAAAATTTGGATTTTTAGGTTGATTGGAATATCAAACCAAATAAATTGTAAATGTTAATCTTCATATTTAATTCAAAATTTCGCATCCTCAGACTTTCTAAGATAAAAATGTAAATTGTCATGATGAAAAAAAAGGAAAAAGAATAGTTTCCTTGCTTTCTATCACTTTTCATTGTACTAATTATAAGACTCAATAAATTATAATAGTTTGATAGATTAGTTATAAGAAACAAAAATAGTTCAAAGCGAATAGCAGAAGGAGTACTTTATTGAAAATATTCTTTTGAGGTTGAGATAGTATCACAGGGAATTGGAGTACATGGTTAATCCCTTATTTTTTTGATGCTTGTATCAAATAAGATATTTTTTTACATTTTTCTGAATTTTTTCATAATTTTTGCCTGTGTAGTTTATGAGATATGAATTATTAAAGTTACTGAAAATAGCAATGGTTGGAATGAAAAGCTCTAAATCGGACAGAAATAACAAGTTACTAAAAAACCGCAGGGTTGATTCATTATTTAAAAACTATTGGCGAAGAGAACAGCATTTTAACTAAATAATAGATGAAAAAAATATTCAATTCTCCGTATAGTTATTGAGAAATTTTAATCAGAAGATAGTCGTAACTATTAGTCTCTTTCTCTATCTCATGCATGTGATTGGAGATTAGCAATGTAAAAAAAATTCGATCACTTGTTCGAGTAAACTAAAGCACTTTTTCCCCGAATTATCAGCAATTAATTGAAAAAAAAACCTACAAGTCCTAATTTTTTCCTGTTTTATCGATCGTACTTTGGTATACTACCTTAATTGAGTAAAGAGATTAACTAATTATATTAGGCTTATTTAACAAGCTTAATTCACTATCTTTCGTTGAATTTCTTTGATCAATGCAACAAAATTACAAATTTGTAGGATAATATATGTTAATGAGAAACTATGTAAATTCTCATTAAAATTAAGTTTTTGTAATTTTATATATGATGAAATTGTGAGAAGATGGTGGATCATCAAAATCTCACTTGTGAACTGCTTTGCGTGTGTAGAATCAGAGGAGGTGAGTTAAGACGGGAGTGAAAAAAAAAAAAAAAAAGTGAGTGAGAGAGAGAGAGAGAGACAAAGGAGAGTGGCAAGGGAAGGCGGAGTGAGCAAAGTAGAAGGCCTGCAAACTCACGCGACACGTTCGGGTGGGTGGTAAAAGAGAGAGAGAGAGAGAAAGAGCGAAAAGGGGTGGAGGAGGGGGAGGAGGAGGAGGGAAACGATGTTGCTGAGGGCGAAATCGCGTCGTCGAAAGCTTCCGGGGGACTGCGCCTATTAATGGCGGCGCAGTCTCGTGCGCATACTGCACGTCTTATCCCTAATTACTCTATTCAATAAACCGCCACTTCACAATTAATTTGAAAAAAAAGAGAAGTATTTTGCGTTCTTTTTTCTTCAAGAGAACAAGGAAAACACGAAAATATGTACGAAGTGGGTATTGAGAGTCAACGAATAAAATTCTAATTAGAGAATGAAAAAAAAAAAAAAAACATTTGTGAAAAAAAGAATTAAGTTGACTTTTCTTTCTTGTGGGTTTGCAATTAGGCGGGAGAATTATGAAGAGTGAATTATGGTTTTGAAGTTACCTCAGTTTTACGTTTTTCTCCTTATTTACTTTACTTTTTTTTCCACATTTTCATTTAATTTGAATTCTCATTTTTTTTCTTCTATTTCTTATTTTTTCTCTTCTTCTTCTTCTTTTTCATTCAACGTAACACATTCTTTACCCCTGCATTACTACATACGCACTCTCAATGGATTTGAAAAGGGGGAGAATAAAAAAAAAAAAAAACCTCAAAGAGCAGAGATGGAGGAAATAGGTGACTGCGTGCATAACGTGCAGAAGGGGTGGAGATTTTTCCCCTTTTTTTTCCCAACTTGCACACTTTCAATGCGAATGACTGAAGGTATAACACAAGAAAAAAATTATAAGTGTAAAAAAAAATTCAATTTATATATATATATAAAAAAAAAAAAATTCGTCATATTTCGTCAACTCGTAGATATTTTTTTTAACCATCCCCCATTTTCTTTTCTCCCCTTCATGAAAAGATAATATTTTTTTTTTTTTTCGGGTGGCACTGTGTGTGACGTTACAATGATGAGTTCGTGATGGAGTTTCACGAATCCTAGAAGAGATTATTCATGACCCCACAGTGAAAGGGTTATTTGAGAGGGCCTTCTTCCCCCTCTTTGCCCCTCTCCCACACCTCTTTTGTTATAAAACCAAGATGGATCTTGAAATTTACCTCGTGGAGGGTGAAAAATGAAAGACATGAGTTTCGAACCATAACGAAGGTGCTGCAAGGAGGGAATGAGAGGAGGAGGGGGGTGAGGGGGGGAAAGAAAAAAAAATGAAATATCTCGTAAATCTCGATGAAAAATTGGTGGAAAAATGTGGAAAAATAAACAAAATAAATTCTCATAGTTTTCGCAAGAGTTTATGGCCTCATTATTCGAGAAAAAAGAAGAAAAAAGAATCATCGCTTGAAAACAAAGGGAATTTTTTCATGGATTGAAACAAAGATGATATTGCAATAGAATTTACAGAGGGAGTAAGAAAAATTCTTATCATCAAGGTGCAGTTGTGTGTTTTGTATGAAAAAAAAAAAAAAAAAAAAAAAAAAAAAAATTATGAATCTCTAATTGTGCAGAATACATTTTAGCCTGGGTTGAATTATAATTAAAGCTTTAGTTTGTATAATTCTAGAGTAAAGTACGTGTGTATACATGCGCAAATTCACGTCTCGAACGAGTCATAGAATATAATAAGGTCATCACTATAATGGCTAACGCGGGTGCGTTCAATCGTGGTATCACAACCACACACACATATATACATACACACATGTACATGTGTCTCTCTCTGTGACTTGTACTTATATACACATTTTGCGTCACAGCATGTACTGGAATACTCTCGCTTAAACTACACTCCCTCACGTGTAATTTTCTGAATAAAAGTGAGGGATCACTATTGATTTTTACTCGTTCATCTATTTGATGTGGTTTATGCTATTTAAGAGTCATGAATTTACTGGATAAATTGTAATTGACGTGAATACAATTTAATTCATTAAAAAATGACTGTAGAAAAGAAGCGATAAACCCGATTTTCGTTGATTCTCCAAAGTTATTTTACGGAAATTAATGAAATTTCATTATTGGGCTTAAAATAATTTTCATTTGTTATCAGTAATTCAATAATAAATTACTCTACTCGAGACGAGAGTGAATTTTTAGAAATAACTTTATTGAATTTTAATGAATAAAGTGCAGTGATTTTAAAAGGTTTTTATCACTGATTAATTTTCGAGATATTCAGTGATAATAATTATCTGCAGTATTTCGAATTTTAAAGGAGGAAACACAAAGAGGCACGAGCCTCTTTCACTTGTCCATTGGTTAAAATAACATCTGACGTTTGATATTCATCAGATCGATTCTGCACTATTTCTCTTTCTTTGTTCACGAGGTGAACTGAAGGAAATTCAGTTCTGAGTTTATTTTTTTAATTTTTTTTTTCAAGTTTATTAAATCCATGGATTTTTTTTTTTGATGATATTATTTGAGGATCTTAAGAATGTCTTCAATAATGGACAATATACGATTGATTCTAGGAAAAAATCCAATGCCTCTAATTATCGAGACATTGAATAGATAAAATGTGGTTAACGAGAGTAATTGAGGTTGAATACCCGGAAATGGTCAGAATATCCTTCTTTTCTGACCAGATACCTCATTTTGGGTCTTTCGAGGTTGTTCTTACGTTCATGAAGGAAAATCCTTATTGCGAAATTCATACAGTGAGTTCCAGGTAGAATTATGATGCTATGCATCATGAAAATCTCTTGAATTTAGTGAAATTATTTTAGTGAATAGAGAAAATTGGGCTTCAATGGGTTATCAATTCATTGAAATATCTTAGGATTTAGAAGAGATACGAGATTTTCGATGAAAGCCCTCTTTTACAGGTAGCTGCAGTAGAATGAGACCTTAAAAAAAGGATCCGATGAAAACTTTTCAACACTTTCAAATGATTAAATGCCCAAAAATCATCAAAATATACCTCTTTTCTGGCCAGATACTCTAATTTCGGTTTTACAATTTTTTTTTTCCATTTATAAAGTAAAATTTTTCATTGAAAACACTGAATTATACACTGAATTTCATTTATATACTGAATTTCAAATGAAATTTCATATTTTGCATTAGTGAAATTGGTGAAATTATTTTGAGAAGTGGAAAATTGATTTTCAGCTATAATCAGTTAACGAGAATATCTCAGAATTGCAAAAAGCAACGAAATTTCCGATGAGAGCCTTTTGTCACAGCAAAATGAGAGCCTCGAAAAAAAGGTCTCCATGGAAATTACTCTCGTTCTTTCAGATTGAATAGATGAAATGTGGTTAACGAGAGTAATTGAGGCTAAATACCCGGAAATAGTCAAAATATCCTTTTTTTTCTAACTAGATAGCCCAATTTCGATTTTTCACATTTTTTTTTAAGACCATAAAGAAAAATTCTCAATTCGAAATTGATATAGTGAATTTTAGATCGAATTTCATGTTCTATATCCCTGAGATGAGTGAAATTATTCAAAAGGAGGAGAAGTCGATTTCCACGTATAACCAATTTAATAAAATACCTCAGAATTGAGAAGAGATACGAGATTTTCCATCAGAGACTTATTTTAACAGCAGTATAAAATCTTCAAAGAAATGTCCTCATGAAAAATTCCTCTAACTCTTTCAGATTGAATAGATAAAATGTGATTAATGAGAATAGTTACAGTGAAATTCCCGGAAATTGTCAAAATATCTTTATTTTTCGATCATATACTCTAACTTCAATTTTCCAAAGTTTTGCATTACTGAAGTTAATGAAATCATTTCAAAAGAAGAAAATTCAATTTTCAGCAATTATCAAGTAATTAAAATGTCTTCGTATTGAGAAGAGACACAAAATTTTCAATGAGAGTCTTATTTTCACATTAAAACTAGACCTTCAAAAAAAACATCTCCATGAAAATTCTTCCAGCTCTTCAAGATTCCAAGATATCCTCTAAAAATACCAGAGTCACCTCGTTTAACCTCTCTACTACTGAATTAATGGCAGATGGAAGTTTCCAAGTGTAGGAATTCACACAGCAAACACAGCTCAAGTGAGCTGGTGGATGTTACAAAATGGGAATGTGATTAATGAATTATGGAAAATGACTGAGGAGTCATGGATACAGACAGTCGTGCTATATGAGGCCAGAGCTGTCAGATATCAGACAGTTTGAATATATCAATATTCCATAATGTCAGTTGGCTCAATGTATAAACGTCTCTCCGACTAGTGGTTTCACATCATATGAAATTCACGTGGTACAAATCCATGAAAATCTTGTCATAACTCGGTTACAATTGCCTCTTCTACTTCAACCCTCGTCCATCGTCTTTTTGTCCCATTCCACTATGTTCTCTAACATTGCAATACACGACAGGAGATTGAAATATGCTACCTCAATTTCCACTGATTACCCATTTCAAGAGACACTCTGACTCCAAATCGATTTTTCAATTTTATCTTCATTTTTTTCCAATTTTATATTCAATATCACTTGAATTCACTGATATCACTATTTTTGCATCTGTGGAGAAAAAAAAAATTGTGATTTTATTAAAGTCACAATTCAATGAGAATTAAACTATCACATTAATGCACATTAATGCAAGTGTTTGTTATTATTATTGGAGTAAACTTGAGGTACCTCGATAACGAATGGAGTTTGATGAAACTTGATGAAAATTGACCAATTAAATTGCACCTGAAATTTGAACGTGATCAAAGCACATGAATCGGAATTTATAATCTCCATTATCTAGGCCATAATCAATAAATCATTGAGTGAATATTAGCACATGAGAGTTAACATATTCTGGAGAATTAATTAATTACTTCGTTAATTAATTGATTAATTAATTAAATTGGAGGAAATTTACACTGGGAAAAAAAAAGTAGTGAAATTTATCTAATACCATCAATATTGATGCTTAGCAAATATTTCTAAAATAATTTGAAAATTCATTGAATTTACTGAATTTTGTTCATTCTAACAGTTGATCAGTTTCGATTAAGAAAATTCAGTAAATTCAACGAATTGTTTAATTATTTAAAACAAATATCTGTTGGGGACTAAAGACATCAATAATTCATGGTCTTGCCACTTTTTTTTGTTCCAATGTATATAGCTGCAGTTTTGCAGTCAGATTCTAAGAAAATTATTATTCAACCGCGTTTAATTTTGCGGTTGAGTGCAAATATGGAGGTTTCATGTAGCACCGATAAGCAGGACAAATAGTCTACGTCCTTTCGGGTTATTTCAGGATCAACTGGAGAGTGATATACTATGCAGTGCGGTTGAATTATTATTCATTTAGTACGGGAAAATATTTCGACGAAACTGCACCGAGATAAATTCAGTGAAGAGTTATTTTCTCTGATTTTTTTTGCAAATATTTTGGAATTGAGGCGAGATTCGGCAATTTTTTGTAGATACCTTCTTTGTGAATTTCATTCAGTTCTGCAAATACAAAAAAAGGTCTAACAAAAAATATCGTATCTCTATTGAATTTCGAAATACATATTCCTAAAAAATAGAATACTCCAAATTCATGATACTTAAAATAGCAAACATCGACAATGTTTAGTCTTTTTTTTTTCAACAAATAAATTGTTTTAGAAAAAAATCAAAAATATGCACATGTACAAAATTTGAAAAACTATCAGTGCAAATTTTTTAAATATTTTTTTTGTAATAAATTACTTGTCAAAAAAAATCAAAAAAATTGTCAAATGTCTGCTATCTCCAGTATCATCCAAATTCGATAATAATGAATTTTATTGAAATTCAATGAATAAGTGACGAAAAAGAAGAGGAAAAATTTTGATGAAAATACACTATTTTCTTCCACCTAAAATTACCCAGAAGTGATGACTATCATTATACTGCCTGTATGTTCTGCTCAGATAAGGAAAGAAAAAAAAAAATACATAATTTCGAGGTGAATTGTCAGATGAGTTACACAACTGATTCAAAACATTGACAAGAATGTTTCAAAACGATTCTTTTTATTATCCTTCCACCATGCTATTCTGTAATCAAGACTAGATGTCTGTTATTCCACACGATTATCAGAAAATCCGTTGCGATCAGTTCATCGTCAGATTCTCATGATCATGATAACACAACAATTGTTATTACCATTAAGCACGTATTAAATTTTGAAGAATACAATGAATCCTTCAAAATTTTTCACTGTAATGAGAATTTTAATTCTTTGAATTTTCCTGAATTTAAGTAGAAATTAATTTAATAATATTTTGAATTTTAATATTTACAGGTGTGAGAGAAAATTGCGGGGATTGCCTTTCTATCTGGGACTTTTACAAAATTGTAAAAATAAAAATAACATTCTAAGTCGATGAGTCTTTTTCCAATGTATTCCATGAATTTTATCTCTTTCATTTCTTTATTTTCTTACAACAGGGCATTCATCTCTCTTTCATTCGTGACGTTTCAATGACTAATCCAAGCCAACTCTCTCACACACACATATATATATATATATATACACACAAAAGCCCACTGACTTATTGAATTTATAAAAATATTCCATTACTTTATTTCTCTTTTTTTTTTTTTTTTTGCCTACTTAAATAACTCGAGTATTGAATTTCTGAATAAAAAAAAATTATTCAACATCTATTTTTCATTATCTGGAAATATTATGATAACATTGGTGATAATAGAACAGTTGCAGACGAGTTTCCACGAATTATTGAAGAAGAATTCTTGTCGCGAGCAGTCATCTAAAATTTTAATATTTTCCAATAAATCTTTTAGATCAATGAATTAAATAAGTGAATTAAAAAAGAGAAGGAAGTAGGGCAAGTGATTTCAACTCTATTAAATTTTCAAATTTGTGAATTGCTCAATGTCTACGTGAAAAAGATTGAATTTCAGAAGTTTAATTCGTTTTATTAAAAAAAACAGGGGATTACGAATAAATTCAGGGAAAAACAAAAATGAATTTATGTGAGTCGAGAGGATTTCAATAAATTAAGAAAGAATTTTTGTGACGATAAAAAAAAGAAGCAAATGTGAGAAAAGTTTTTAAACTGAAATATAAGTTATATATTCGACAATTGTGCCATGACATTTAGTCTGATGAGAGTCCTGTGTTTTATCCATTGAAATGCGTAGAGATAGTGAATTCTTTCATGATAATAAAATTAGCATACATCTAACAATTTTTGAATTTTTTTTTAAAGAAATTAATTATTGTAGAATTAATCACTTGAATAATTTGCACTCATATTTTTTAAATTCCCTGCATGTAGATAATTTTTTTTTTTTAAATAATTTATTTGTTAAAAAAACAAAAAAAAATTGTCCAATCACTGCTCGTTTCAGAATCATCTTTTTTTCTCAATTATCTCGGAAATCATGAAAGATACGAAAATTTTGATAATGACCTCTGTGTCGAAAGAAATTGGCTCTCCAAAAAAAAAAAGGTTCTGAAAAAAAATTCTCCATCTCCCGCAGTTTCCGCAGATATTCGCCAAAAACTGATTTCGCAGTAAAGTTGACTCATCTAACGTTTATTTAATAGCAAATAAAGTTAATGGATTCTCAGAATTCCAAGCAAATCAATGAAAAAACTTGGAAAATTTCTGCTGAATAGTCCTTCAATATTTGATTTTTCTCCAATAATTCCTCATGCAACAACAAAAAAAAAAAGGTTCAATCAATAATCTTTAAAAGGCACATTATCCCAAAAAGTATTGAATCAGAATCGTTTATATTACATCATTCTCCTCGCCTATCTGACGAAATAATGAAATAAAATACAGTAATCCATCACCTTAATTATATCAAGTCTCTGAATTTATTCTCAGTTTAAAGAAGAAAAACCCACCTGGGTACATAAACCGGAATTCTCATTGCTCACGTAAAAAATTATCAAGTTCAGTAGTAAATTGTTTAGTGCGAGTGTGTTTTAATATAAGGCGTAAGACTGTCGAGTCAATTTAAATTTAATTGAGTTACCTCATTGCTTTAAAAATGTGATTATTAGAATATTGAAATATTAAAAATTACACTGAAAAAAAAGGAAAAAAGGGATAAATTTGATATAAGGGAAGGGTTTATCCCTAAATGTAAAGAACCGAAAGGTTCTACGAGGAAAGGGGCCGTCCATAAATTACGTCACACGTTGAGGGGGAGGGGGGGGGGTCTCAAATTTGTGACAAAATGTGACAGGGGGGGTCTTGAAGATTGTGATGTCACAGAAGTCAAAAGTAAAAAAATTAGGAAATTTTTAAATATATTTTTTTTAAATTCCAGGTTATTTCAAATTAACAATGTATTGTTAGTTTACCACCATAATATTATTAAATGATATTGAAGGAAGTCTTAAAGATGTTACTAAAAAAAAAGTGAAACTTAAAGCCTATCAAATTGCTCCAACTAAGATTAATTTATGCAAAAAAATCCTATAATGATTAAATCTGGGGTATAAAAGGGATTTTGTGACGTCACAATGCGGATGGGGGGGGGGGGGGCAATGAAAATGTGACAGAATGACATGGAGGGGGGGGGGGGGGGTCTAAAAATCTCGAAATTCGTGTGACGTACTTTATGGATGGCCCCAAAGGCAATAAATGATAATAATAATATAAGGCGTAAGATGGCTTTTATAAGGAGGAAGATAATAAAAAAAAATCCAGAAGGCGTGTATGTGCAGGGGCCTATTGGAGGCAGTGGTTGAAGTGAGTTGGGCGCAGTAACAGCGGTTAGCAACAGATTTGATCAGGATCGGACTAACTGCCACGTGCAGGAGGCACTTGGAGTGGCTTTAAAAAAAAAAAAAAAAAGGGTTTCTTATATTATTTTAAAAGACTGTGATTATTTAATTGAGTGAGATCTCAATTAAATGATGCCGATTTTTGATTCAATCAGAAAGATGAGGGTTTTTCTTCTTATTTTCGGCTCTTCTCCTTTTCTTTTTCCTTTTTATTTAATAATTTAGAAGATATCCTGCTCGGAGGTATTGGCGAAGGACATAACCCGGTAACCGCCCGCGCAGCAGCTCGACCTCTTTATATTCCTTCACATACACACTTATTTGCCTCCATTTCTGACCTACTTGAATGTTCAAACGACATTGCACTCCATTATACTTTTTTCCTTTTTTTTCCATCAATTCTCAATGCAAATTTCCAATTAATTAATGAATCCTTGATTGATAATACCTCAAGTGTTCAATTAAAGTAATCAGATATATTTTGAAATAATTGATGAAAGAGAATTATTCCAGTTTATGCAAAATGGCAGATTTCCAAAATTCTCGGGTTTATTGGCAGAGGATTGAAAGATCTTCTGCGATTAAATTTTCGACTCTGAAAAAAAATCATTTTTTTTTTGAGAGGAAATTTTTGGACGATCTAAAAATTCTTCCGAATGGCCAATTTTCTCCAATATTGAATTCTTCACTTTTACCACTTTTTTTTCCATTGAAAAATTAATAAACGGATCTCTGAATATTGCGCGGACTTTTTCATTCGTCATGAAAATGAAAAATTGAAATTAAAAAAAAAAAAGAAAAATCTCTTGTTTTATAATTAAGTATCTGTGTGTCTCTTCTAAATGGACTTATTGACATGAAAAATAATTATTAATTACTCAGTGTTTCATAATTAGACGTAAGCATTCACGGATGGATCGGTATGAGTCTGAAGTTTTTTCCATAGAGATATTGCGCATACAACTTCAACAAATATAAAAGTGTTTCACCTTCTAAATTCGTTTGAGAAAAAGAAAAAAAAAATATAGTGTTACTACGATAGAGAAATGGTGGGGATGAAGGCATTGGAATAGAGTTTCGCCCGTTGACCCATACAGCGAAAGTTCTTTTGTTTCTTACTAGTTAGAATCAAGATATCTCATGGACTTTTAATTTTTTTTTCTCTTTTCTATTATTATTACACTCGTACACTTTATACCGTGCATTGCGCATCTTATGAAACCAACGCCCCTTCATGTGTGTATAGACTAACTCTTTTTCCTACCTGCGAATAATTCCCTCGTTATTTCCGATTTCATTTAAAATTTCCCGCCCCTCCTCTCACCCCCTCCCCACTATCGCCCACCATGTATCCCCAACTATTCAACTTGAGTGTTGGCAATAGCTCTCAAGACTCCCGCAATTTTGTAATAATTTTTTTTCTTTTTGCTCCCTAAGCGCGTCAAGAAAAAGTAAAATTATAAATATAAATTACGAAAAATGAAATAACATGTTTTTTGCATCGTAATAATAATTCTAGAGTAGAGATGAAATTAAAGAGAAAAAAAGGAAGAAATAAAAAGAGAAGTGAAGAGAAGAAAAAAAATTACAGACTCGTAAAACATTTAATAAGTAAAGCGTGAAGAAGCACCGAGTGACAAAAGAATTTCCCCCGGGGGACTCTGATCGAACCACAGAAATTCTAAAAATAAAAACAAACAAATAAATGAAAAGAGAGAAAGATAGAGAGGAATGAGAGAGAGAGAGAGTAAGAATTTGAGATTCATCCGAAAAAAGTGCCTCCCCAGGTTATACGCATTGAAACAGGTTTTTTAATGTTTCCCCCCTTCTCACCCCCTCCCTCCCCCTCTCGCCCTGAATCCACTGATGCCTGTATACTACAGTGCAAAGTATGTAACCCGGAGTGGTCAACGACATCCCACGAAAATTTCTTCCTTTTTCTCATTCTCTCTCTTTCTCTCTCTTCTTCTTCTTCTTCTTCATTTTTATTTTAAAAAACTCTTTTATTTTTTCTCACTTCGACCTTCAAGTCGGTCGTCAAGTCGGTCCTACATTTTTGGCTTCCGGCTTCTGTTTGCCGCGAGAATCTACATTGAGGTATATATATATAAAAAAATGAGATAAATGTATTGCCATTCTCTCTCATACACACATACACACAAACAGCCACACACACAGAGACAGACAGACAGAAACGCACACATACATACATACATAAAAAAAAAAATACAATCAAATATTATCCAATAATAATACGAGCAAAATGATTTTGCCAAGTGAGTGTGAACGACAAGTAACACATTCGAGTCAAAGAAAATCGAATTGATGGGGAGAGGAAAAGAGGAGAGAGAGAGAGAGAGGAGGTGGGTGGGAGTACTGAAGGAATAATTGAATGAACGTTGGTTGCTAGGCACGCGACGTGATCGCGTGGACGTTAATCACACACACACACATACACATACACATATATATATACATGCACTTGCCATATCTCTCAACAGTGTTGCATGCATATCAGTCAAAAGTACTCAGTTAATAAAGGACTTGAACTGTAGGGGCATTATATATATACATATATATAAACATATATATGTGTATGTGTGTGATAAAAAAAAGAATCCAACACTCCTGAGAGGAGTGAAATTTGAATTCAGTAGTGAAGAGGTAAAACAAGATAAGTCTCTTTTTTTTCATAAAGTTTTTTCAAAATACCTTAAAAAATAACAGAGAAATAGCAATTTTGCCCCAAAACTCTTTTGTAACTCTTGAAATTCTCTACCAAAAACAGATGAGTAATATCATCTTATTTCGCTTAGTTTCCGAGATATTTCATTCGAAATGACCTCAAAGATGAGTCGATTTATCCTGTTTCACCTCTTCATTACTAAATTAATTAGACGAAAAAAAAAAGGGGAAAAAGCGTCATGATGAATCAAATCCTTTGACAATTGTTAATGATTTCCTCCAGTTACAGATAATAATCACTCCTCCAAATGAATTCTCGTTACGATAATAACAATGATTTGAAAAAAAAAAACAATAAGGAAATTGAGCCGCGTATAAAACCCGTGACGAGTGTAATCCAGCTATTTACGTTTGGTTACTATAACTCTGTAGATTCATTGCGTTTCGTTCATCAGCCAAGCGTTTCAACTATAATTGCATTTTCACAAATGCACGCGTTTTGAACCGCCTGCACGTAACCTAACTCTTTTTCTCTCTGTCTTGCAGCATGAAAAAAGGCAACGAAAAAAGAAAAAAAAAACAGGCGTGGAAGCAGAAATAAGAGAGGAAGTTGAAGCAGGAAAAAAACACATGGAACAAAAGAAAATCAGAATGATGTGGGTTTGAGGTCCAAGAATGATCGAGAAATACGAAAAATCCAGGGTACATTAAACAGGACATTCGTCCCTGAAAAAATTTTACCTGTGTGTGTGTGCGTGTGTGTAGCTCTATAGAGTGGCGGTGCTTACTCGGCTCTTCTCTCTCTCTCTCTCTCTCTCTCCGTCTCTTTCTCTTGTGTATACAGTTGAAATACACTTGTTAATGTATGTGTGCACTTGGAAACAAAGGCGCAGGCGTTTTCGAGGGATTTATCCTGGTGTATTCGCCCGAAATTGTGGCGCTGTGTTTCTCCACTGCCCACAAGGATATAACTCTCCCTTTTCCCCCCTCACTCACTCTCTCTCTCTTTCTCTCTCACTTGCCCCCTGTATCACTGACTTCACAGCAGGTTTTCTTCCCTATTTTCCTTTCTTCTCACTCGATTATCCCCGATTTTTTTTAAATTTTTATTTCAAAAAGAATCTCTTCCTCTCAAGCACATTTTCAATGAATTTTAATTTAAAAAAAATTTCCCTTTCCCTCTGATAAATCCTTTAATCTGTTCTCTTTTATCTAGTTATCTTTATTCATATATTTTATTTTATTTGATGAAAAAAAATTGAATTTCGTTCACAAAATAAATTTCACAAATATACCTCACACACACTCAATGAAAACACAATAAAGTGCTCCTTGTGTTTTATATTTTAATATTTTATATTTTATATAATTCAAGAACAAGATGAATTTATTTGTTTCACAGATTGTTTAATTTTAGAATAAACAATTTTATAATGATGAAAAAATTAGTTTAATGCAACCGGCTATGTAGACTTCTCTCTCGACGCGCGTCTCCCCGGCCCAGGCGCCATTTACAGAAAACTCAACGCATACACGAGCATGACACGAGTATCAAGCCTCTCTTTTTTTCCCCCTCTCTTTCTGTCTCTCTCTTTGTCTATTTAACTTCTATTCTGTGTATGAGAGTGTGTGTGTGTGATATTGCTCCCTCTAGATTCTCTCTTTACTCTCTAACCGGGCATCACCCACCACCACCAACACATATAGCACTAACCTTCTGTGTATGTATGTGTGTGTGTGTGTTTCTCTCTCTCTCTCTCTCTCTCTCTTTTCTGTTTCAATGTACACACTACGATCCGACCTATCCCAATTACATACGAACGTCCTTGAGTTTACTAACACCGTCATACAAAATCCCAAAGAATTCACAGGAGTTACTAATGTACATTGATGTTACTTTTATTAGTGCGTAAATTATCATCATGCTCGTGTATTTTTGTGGGTGTGTGTGTGTGTGTATGTGTATGTGTGTTGATGAAATAGAAAAATCACGGAGAATAAAATTCTGGGGAGAGTTCAACTTCTTAATTAATTTATCAATTAATTGATTGAAAATCACCGGTTAAGATAAAAATAATTTTTTTTTTATTTCTTCGTTGAATATCTTATAAACAAGATGATAATAAAATTATCACACATCTGACAAATTTTTTTATTTTTTTTTATAAATCAATAAATTTTTATAAAAAATAAAAAAAATTGCATTTGTATTTTTTCAAATTTTTTACATGTGCATTTTTTTTTTGTATGTAATTTAGCTAAAATAATAATAATAATAAAAAAATTGTCAGATGTCTATCATGAAAAATTTGTTCAAAAACCTTTTTTTTTGTATAGAATTTTATTTTCTGCAGAAAAGGTTTCTAGACAATTTTCTCAAAATTTAGCTGTTTCTGAGATATTTAGGAAATTTACAAGAATTTAATTGACTATTTTTATTCTATAAAATCGATAAAATCAAATGATTAATAAAAAAATAAAATTTGTTTAATTTTTCAGGATAGAGTTAATGAAGGCACAATTTTCTTCGAGTTTCTTATCATTAAAATGCAGAAAAAGACAGAGCTAGTAGTCTTCCAAGTCTCTGATGACAGTTTTAAATGACCACACAATTACATCCTAGACTGTGGAAATGACTCACTTCAACAGAGAGATAAACCTCTTTCTTTCTCTCTCTCTCTCTCTCTCTCTCTCCCTTCTTTTCTTATTTTTCCCCTCAATTGAACTCCAGTTAGCCTTCGATTTCACATTATCAAGAACAAGTTTGATTCAACAAATCTCGTTTAATCAATTTATTTTAATAATAATTTTCCTCTAAACTTTGAACAACTAAATTAATTAATAATTATTTTTCCCTTTTTTTTTTGCAGATTTTTTTCTTATTTTCTACAAAAATCTACACTCAATCACACACAAGAGTCGTCAATGATTCAAAAATAAATACTAAATCCCGACACTTTGAATTTAGAAGCACAAAGAAATTTTGTGTAGGTGGAATATATAAAGATGAGGAAGAAGGAAAATCTCTGTCCCGGCCAATGTACTACAGTCATCTCTTTGCATCAAGTGAAAAACATTGTAAATAGACGTACACACACATAGACAAACACAAATAAACATCACTACGAAAACGAAAATACTACGTCGAGGTAAAATTGACGCAATAGCCAAGTGCAATATACTTCATTAATCTATATATTTTTTTTTTAAATTGAACAAATTACTTTGCAGTTTGTTTAAATAGATTATTTGAAGATTTATCAATTTTTAAATTGATGCTGCGCCAAATTGGAGTGAGATGCGAGTAATAATTTCTCAGTGTAGAGTATTTAATCACCCCCCATTGAAGCCCATTGTTGAAATTTCATGTTTTTTTTTTCTGGGAGAAAGAACATTGGAAAAATTAATTCCTCAACACAATAAGTAATTATAAGTAATTATTACCTTCTCTATTATTCACACGATAAAATAAAAAATTACGGAATTTACTCCTATTTTTTACGCTATCGTATGAAAGCATCGTTAATTCAATTATCAATGAGCGTGTAATTTTCATGGAAAAACTTGTTTTTCATCTGAAATATACTTGTGATATTAATTTTAATACACGTTTTGAAATTGAAATATTAAAGTTTAAGCAGTGAGTCAACACTGTTGGGTTTCACTTTGGTGAGAAACCTACGACATGTGATATCATTGCTAACATGATGATAAAAAAAAATTCTTTTTTTATTACACACGTTAAACACGTAAATTGATGAGCCAACGTCGAGTTTTTTAATTTTTTCTAATTTCTTTAATTTCAATTTTTTTTTTTCCTTTTTTTTCATAATATAATTGAGTAGTACAACTAATTAAATGAGTAACTGAGTTGTGGCTGAATTTACGGTGGGAATGAACGAAAGCAGGGTACATAAAAGAAAGAAGGAAAAAAACGAAGATAAGATACTGCTTTTGTGCTTCAAACTAATTGCGAATTGTTTGATATTTTAAATGCACTGAGAGAGTGATATGATGAATTTCTTTTTAATCTTTGTTTCATAATTTTTTTTTTTTTTTTTCTTAAATTAATTTTATAGAGATAAATGTCGGACTTCTGTATTACGTTATTTATTGGAGATGCACTCATTGACTGAAATCATTTTTCGAATGATTAATTTGATAATTGAGTGGTAGAATGAGACGAGAGTATTTCCGCGGTTTTTTTTGGGGGGAAAATCTCGAGATTTAGAGGAAATTATAAAATTAATGCTGAGACCTTTTTTCGGAGTTCGGATTTTTCTCTGCAAGAAAAAAGGGCTCTATAGAATTTATGCATTTCTCTTGGATTTCAAGATTATCCAGGAAAACTTAATTAACAATCAAATTGGAGTTACGTGGATTCAATAAAATCAACAATGTTTTTTATATTATTATTAATTTTTTTTATATATATTCCACTTGTGGCTTTTTATTATTGTGTTAATTTTTTTTTTTTTTTTTTCATATAATACTAACAAAACATTTAATTAGAAAACATGGGTATATGTGTTGTGAGTTTGTTGTGTAGACATGTCTCTGTGTGATGAAAGCGGCTAATGTGTTTTGCTAATGCAGTACGCATAATATCATTCAGGCTAATGCAATACGATTATTCAATAGTTTTCTACTGTTTAAGTTTGATGATGGATTCATAGTTTTTAAAAATCATTTTTTTTTCTTTTAATATAAATGCCACCTGAAACTTCTCGCAGTTTTTCTTTTTTATCAATCTTTTTATTACACTATTTAATATCTTTTCGTTACTTTTTTTTTTTTTTTCCATTTTTCTTTTATTACAGTTGTTTCACCAATTGTTTTGTCTGGCATGTGGACTGTGCTGTGATTACTTGGAAGAAGGAGAAATTAAAATAAACATTGATGAGATGAATTGAAAGAGGGCTACGATATTTCTCTTTTTTTTTGTCAATTAATTCCTGATAGTCCTTGAAGAAAATTAATTCTTTGAATGAAATTTTTTTTGTTTTTCTTTTGAAAATTATTTTTTTTTCTTTCTAAAAATGAATATTTTACAACAGCCATTGATTTCAACTACCCATAACTCTATTTAAATATCTCATAATTTTTTCACCTCACTTTGCTCGTTTTTCTTTTTTTTTTGGAGTTATCGATTTTTTTTATTCTTTAATCTTATAATCATTAATTTAAATATTTCACTCATAAAATTCCTCACTCTCTTTTTTTTTTACTCTTGTTAATTCATTTTTTTGTTTAAATTTAAATACGTAGCACACGCTGGATCCAATATCATATCAATAATAGGGGTATATTATAAATTTTGTAATTTTCTAAAAAATATTGTCTAAAAAATATGTCGAGCTAAAGATTATTATGACTGATAATCACAGACAATTTTTAATTTTTTTTTCTCATTTCCTCTTAATACGTTTCTTTTTAAAATTTTCGTTTTTTTTTCTTTTTTTTCTTAGTTTTTCATTATATCCAAAAATTTGACAATTTTAAAACAGTGGATAATTAGTCATTTTTCTTTACATTTCATTGGAAAAGCGTTTTACATTACAATTTGAAATATTTAAAAATTTATCTCAATTCATTTGTCATACATTTTTTTTTCTTAAATATCAATTTATCTTTCTCGCAAATTAAAAGATTTTTTATTTTCTCTCTCATTAAAATTATTTACTTTTTTTTTTTTGAATATTCTTTAATCTTCTATTTCATTGAGACGAATTTGAAATGAATAAAGCAGTGCTAACTGTGCAAAAACAATTACACGAGTGACTTAGCGGTGATTCGTTTTTTTTTCTCATTCAATGCATGAAACAAATTATTCTTTCATTCACAATTTTTTTTCTTTCATTTTTTTAAAATCGTGCGTAAAATACAATCAATGATAAAATTTGAGGACATAGAAATTTGTAATATTAAGGAGGTTTTTTTTTTCTATCGTTTTTCAGTTATAAATATTCACTACAGTGAGACTATTAACTGTTATTTATTTCATTTTTATTTCTGTTTTCAAGAAGCACGCAAGAATTTATTCATGGAACATCTGAGGCTAATATTTAATTTGTTCTTTTCGTCACCGGTGAAGCTAACGGATATTTCACTATTTATAATATTTATATATTCATAATTTGTATTTGTTTTTTCTCATTAATTTGAAAATATACTGTGTTTCTAATTTGAACGGTGATTCGTTAAATGGATGTAACATTGTGACATTATTATTATTATTATTATTATTATTTTTTTTCTTTCTATTAGTTATAAAAATTGGAGTTAATCTCCAACGGACAGATATTGCATGAGTATGAAAGATAAATGATAATTCATAATCTAACGAAAAATTATTGGAAGAAAAAATGAAAAATAATTAATTGCCACTCTCTGCAATTCTCCATGACACGAAAAATTTTCAAATAAGAAAGAAAAATCACACACAAACTTTCATTATTGTTCTCGTTTTTTCATCATATAATAATTAAAATTCCAAAAATACCAAACAAAAGAAATAAATTAATATGACAATTGAAAATTTAATTTTTTCCATGCGCACATTTTCCTTTTCACCTTAAAATTTAGTTAGTACTTTTTTTTTTATTTTTCTTCTTTTTTTTTTTGCATTTTTTTTTTCTTCATCATTTTATAATCAATAAATATCAATAAAATATCTAACATTGCTATTATATTTTGACATAAAGTTATTACCTCCTGTATTATTATTATTAATTTTTTTCTTCTCATTTTTCATCATTCGTTATTAATCGCATTTGTTTTTACAGATTAAAATTAATCATTATTATATTAACAATATTCATTTGTTTCTTCATATAATTATCATTAATTACTCTGATAATTACAATTTAAAAAAAAAAGAAAAAAAAGAAGTATAATAAAGTAGAGAAAGAAATGAAAATACCTAAAAAAAAAAACAAAAAAAATGGCAATTTCTCTTGACCAGAACAAGTTTCCATTTTTTTCCCCCATTTTTTTCTTTCGTTTTACAACTTTTTACACACACACAATTCTTCACAATTATTTTGTACCAAACCAGGC
This sequence comes from Aleiodes leptofemur, assembly GCA_963942555.1. Lineage (NCBI taxonomy): Eukaryota > Metazoa > Arthropoda > Insecta > Hymenoptera > Braconidae > Aleiodes > Aleiodes leptofemur. Next base: position 955,905 of record OZ012613.1, read on the forward strand.
CGATTAAAAAATTGTATCGCATTTTTCTTTGTTTCACCCACAGTTTTTTTTTATTTTTTTTTCCTTTTCATCATTTTGGATATTTAAAAATTGCGTTCTACAAATAATGTTCCTGCCATCATTTATCCATTTACATTTAATTCATTTAATTAAATAAATTCGCAATAAAATTTCGTATAACGATTTTTTTTTCACATCCTTATTTTTTTTTCTATCATTGTTTTTAATTTTTTTTTTTCCTTTTTTTTTTTCACTCTTTCTCATTAGCAAATACTCATAGCAGACTTCACGCTTCTCCTATTCTAGGCCATTTTTTTCTCTCTTATTTCATGAAAAGTGCACTTGACGGTGTCCATGGAGCACCAAAAATTGAAGGGACGTCTACCTCGGCAGATATTGATCGTTTATATTTTTTTTTATTTTTTTTTTATCAAGATACTCATTATGCATAGCACTATAATTTTTTTTTTTTTAAATTCCCATCCACTTTTTCTCCCATCTTCTTCCACTTACTCATCACTTTTCCCTTTCAATTTGTCTTACGGACAAATACGGCGATATAATTAATTACAGCTTTTTTTTCAGTTATTAATATTATTTTTTTTCATTTTTCATTTACTTTTTCTTTTTTTTATTTAAATCAATTAATCATTAATTATCAATTAATTCTCTATTATCTCTGAGAAAATAGTTTTTGCAAATAAGCTGTATTATTTTCTATTTTCCTATCACCGAGGTTTAAAGCGTAGATAAACTACGAATTTAAGGCAAAAATCGCATAAAACCTAGAGTACGTTTCAAGCGTGTTAGATTTATCATTATTTAATTTTTAATTTAATTCAATAATCTTTATTCTGTATCATGAAAGAAAAAAAAATTGATTCCACTCATTATAACATAGTAATAATGAAAGAAAAAAAGAAAAAAAAAAAGGAAACGATGAATCTGCATTAATTATGACAATGTGAATTGTAATGCTCCAATATAAAGTGTCAAAGTAATAAAAATTAATATTGTCATTTACAAAAACACTTCAAAGAATGGAACAATCGATTTATTTGCTCTGTTCTTCAATTTCAATGATTATTATTAAAAAATGGCTGCAGTCACTTTTCAAAAGCGACTAGAACCAATGGCCAGCAACAGAAGGACTGTCATTTTTTTTTTCTTTTTCAAATTTTTAATTCTCTCAATTAATTTGATATGCATTGATTAATAGAAGAAGCTTTTCGCATTAATAACTATTGTAAATTGTTGAATAAAATATTTAAATGAAAAAGAATCATGATTACGTGGAGTGGAAGCACAATAATGCATAGAGTTTCCAACAATTTGATTTTTTTTTTCATGAATTAACTTTCGTTTGCAAAAAAGAATGATAAACGAATTCATTTGAAATGCCCACTTGCAGTTTGCACCGAAATCTTATTATTATCTTTTCATTATTTTTCTTTTTTTTTTTTCTATCTCTTCGCTTCTTTTCAAAAAATGGCCATCAGGCTTAACGATGCTATATTGCAAACTTAATATGTATATATCATTAATATTATATAAATATATTTATATCATATATGTATGCATATTTAAGAAAGGCGAATATTGCTTTCTCCCTCTTTTTATTTTTTTTTTTTCAGCTAAAATTCATAGGGCTCAAGCGTTTTAATCAATGTCTGCCAAAGTAGGTACAACAGCGGACAATTAATTAGTTTTCCTTTTTTACAGAAATAAATTTTGAAGAGAAAAAATATTGAAACAAAAAAAAAAAGAGAAAAAAAATTCAACTGCCCGCTTCTTGCCATTCTCTATCTCTCTCCTTAATGCCTACATTTATAATCGTTCTCAATAGTTTTTTTTTGCTTGATTAAAATTTCTACAATTATCGTTATTATTATTATTTTTTAATAAAAAGACATTTTTCAGATTATCTTAAAAATTACATATTTTACAAGATACCTCATTCTATTCTCATAATTTTTTAAAAATTTTGGCCCAATTGGTAGACATTTAATTAATTAATTAATTAATTATAAAACTATACAGGCTAATTAATAAAGAATGAAAAATAAAGAGAGAAATTTTTTATACACTGTACACTAGATCTGAATATATATCAAATATTATTCGTCAAAATTCATGAAATATTAACATGTTAATAATTGTCTTTACTGGATACAATTGATTATCCAATTAATTATTAATCTGGGATAATGGAATTCCCAGATTTACGGTAATGTCTACCTTGGGCACTGAGGGATACTAGAATTCTTATAAATTCTTATTATTGATTCAATTTTTTTTTCTTTTAATTCGATAAAAATGAAATGTCATGATTGTGTTAATTATGCATTGAAACATTTTTTTTCTTCTTTTCTCTATAATAAAGAAGAGTAAAAGGACGCGCACCGAGTGTGTCTCAATGCATTGACTGAGACTTATTACGTTTTTTGTTTCAGTTAAAAAATTTACTTGATTAGTGTAAAGCATTAACCGGATTATAAAATTCAATTACGAAATGAAACTTATTAGAAAAATGTGTTTATAATTAAAGACCGATTATTTAGCCTTTTTTTTTTAATTTATGTACTGCTATAATCAGAGACGATTGGACATGGAGAAATAATTGAATGTGTCTGGTAAAACACAATTATAATTATTGAAAATTCCTTCTGATTAAGTGAAATGAAATGATTAAAAAAAAAGAAATTGTAAAATCGTTTTTCGTAAAATAAAACTGATAATTAAAAAAAAAAAAGAACCTATTGCTTAATGCTTCAGCAGCATGGATATAATACAGTGTTTTCAGTAATTCCATTAATTCTATCAATGCAGTCTCAATTGAGGTATTTACGACACCTGCGTGATCCACAGGTACACGGTATTTTAATATCCTCAAATGGAAATTTGTAGTCATACGTTAATTCTTCGCCTTGAACAATTCGACGCAATGCAAATATTAATATGTGTTTCTTACCAAGTATATCGACGACTCTTGAGTAACAATTTGGCTGTAAATAAAAAATTTAATTAACTCGTGATTAATAATGTCTTTAATTCAGAACTTTTATGTTTGTCCTTCTTTCTCACTGAGAGATAAAAAGAAAAAGATAGAATTAGAAAATTGTTGGCAACATGGCAATTACCTCGCAAGAGTGATTTATGAATCTGGCGGCATTTCCTTTCATGGTTGCGTCGACAACTAGATGATCGTCAATTTTAAACATGTAACAGCCTATATGTTTGCTGTCGTAGTATTTCTCACGTTTGTCAGTTAGTGATGCTCGAATTACCTAAAATGGAAAAATTGGATTGTAAATCGGATTAAATTCAGGAATTTTTATCGAGATTTTTTTCCTCTCAATCCACTTTATTCAAAGATATTAGGGAAAAACGGATATAAGGGGTGAAATGGACACATTTTAGTTTTTGAATTTTGTATCATGAAAATTACTCGAAATTAGGGAAAATATTTGAGATAGTTTTTTTTTTATGTTTGCATTGAAAATCAGAGAAAATTTCCATTCAAAATTCATTTTTTTTCTCTTCAATCTGACTTTTTCTGTGAAATATCAAAGCTCGACCTCTTTATAAAATTAAAAAATATCACTTTTTTGGGGATATTTCCGGTTCTATTAATGAAATTACAGATTTTCCAGCTAATTACAAAACATAAAATTTTTCCCTGAAAAGGACCCACAAGTACCCGAAAAATTGATTATTTTTGTTATGAAACTACGTAATTCGAAATGTTTCGATATTCTCGAAAAATTGAAAAAAAAAATCGGAAATGAAAATGGTTTGACCCCCAAATAGTGGACAAAGAGTAGTTTTTTTTTTTAAATTCTAAAAAATCAATTCTGACACATGTTTTCCACGTGAAATTTCCTTATTTTCAATGGAATCGTTAAAAACATTTCATCTCAAGTCATTTCATGAAAATGTCCATTTTACCCCATATTCTCCAATTTGATAATTACCTCTCCAGCATACTCAATGACCATTTCCCCAGCCTCAATGTCCCTCAAGCAAAACAGTCCTCTCCCATGAATATGTGAATGATAAACCCCAACCGATTCCTTCGAAGTTTCTTTCAATATCCTGAACCTCATTGCCATCGGTAAATTGGTACTAGCAGCTTTTCTCATCTCATTCTCTGAAATGGCGATCATTTTCGGCTGCTGACGATGCCTGGACGCTAGCCAACTGAACATATCATGTACTTTTCTTTGCTTAAACGGTTCAGCACGTGCTGCACCACTCTCAGATTCTGCGAGTAAATCATTATCCTGTAATTTTGGTGGTGATAATTTATGAAATTTCGTTTTATATTTCGTGCAGCGATTAACACCAGCCAACTGTTCAACAAGATAAACCGTTGAATTATTATCAAGGCCTAAATCTTCAGTCAATGGATTATGCGACAAGGGTGGCAAATTGTGTGCCTTTCTAGCTGCTTGAACAGCCTGAAAAACCGTGTCCCACACTTCTGCCATTGATGTAGCTGTATGGGTGAAGCCATCCTGTGATTTGATCTCGTACATCAAACTCGGTCCAGTTTTCCTCTGAGTATTATCAATTGGCGAATCGATTTTATTGACTTTCGCGTTATTCTTCGCGACAATCCGCGGTTTTTTAACAGCAACTGGCGGCAATTTTGGCTCCGGCAATTGTCTATCCCTATCATCAATCAATTTCGCACTATCCTCGATCTTATTAGCCTTCAGTGTAAATGTTTTAATCGGCAACAATTGAAGTGATGCAATTTGCGGTGTCTGCTTGGATGGAAGTATCTCCACTGACGTGATCTTTGGTGTTGCTCTACTCTGCGTAACTGGTTTCATATTGTGTGTTATTTTGTACGAACCATCTTGCAATTGTTTCTGAAGTACAATTTTTAATGATGCATTTTTCAATTTATCCTTATCAACCTCTACTTTCATATTTTCCTTTGATTCCTCAATATCCACTGAATTAACTTTGATTGTTTCGGTCTCATTACAATCCAATTCCTCAATTTTCTTGGGCTCCTCAATTTTTTCATCCTCAACAATCACCTTCTCCGTAGTTTTTTCAATTAATTTCTCATCCTCAACTTTCACATCAACGAAATTACTTTCCTCATTGTATGATTTCTCATTTAAAAATGATTTCTCAATGACAAATGATTTTTCCATTGGTTTCTCTATAATATCACTGACCTCAACCAATTTTATTGGCTCAATAATTGACTCAATTTCAATTGATTTAATCTCTGGTTTTCTCAATTCTTCATTAATTATCTCTGTTTTTTGATTGGCCTTTATATTATCTGGTTTTGGTGCAACTGCCTGCATTGGTAATACCCTGTTCATTGGACGTGTAGTTGGTGCTATTGATGTGTTCTTAATTCCATGATTATTAACAGCCAAATTAATCTGATTATCATTATTAATGATTCCATTATTGTAAATATTGTGTACACTACTGATATCAATGTTTAATTTATTCGGTATATCACGTTGTGTTAAACAGTGACTCGTTAGCGGTGGTATTTTTGATGTTATACTTGATTTAATCATACTCGTATTTTCAGACACGTGTTTAGAATCTAGGTAAGGACGTGTACTGTGTGATATACTGTGTTCAATTGGGTAGAGGGGATCTGGCATTTTCCATTGGTTGTTTGTTGATTGCGTCACAGTGTGAGAGACGGGACTGGGTCGAACAGCTACTCGCGGTATTGTTGCCTGTAAAGATTGTAATTGTCTGGTTGGCGGTGATATGGTGTGCGTTGGTACGTCAATAAATTGTTGTATTTGACGTAAATCTTGGGATGGTGGTACAGGTCGGACGGGTTCAATGATTTGGCTTGTGTTGCAGGGACCGGTGCAGCTGGTACGGACGAAGGAGCCTTGATCCTGTACTGGAGGCAAGCTTGGTTGAGCCAGACTTGATGGAACATTGAGCTGTTGAGGTTGTATGGACTCTTGAGTTGTCGGATTGACGACAACGTAGCCACTTGGTATATTTGGAACCCCCGGAATACCCTGGACTGTCTGAACTCCAGCGAGATTTTGAGCATTTGGTACTGTCTGGACATCTACTATTGGCTCCATTAATTTTGACGCTTGAAATACCTGGGTCGTTGTTTGATAGCTGCTGGCAAGAACCTGGGGCACAGCACCAGCCATAAATTGACTTGATGACATCACTGTGTTACTAACTATTGTCTCTAAACCGTAGTACATTGGCTGACTGGAGACAAACATACTTCCTGTCGAGTCTGTGAACATTTCTAATGTTGGTGTTGAGCTTAAGACCAGTTGTTCAGATGAGATGACTCCACACTGGATTGTGTTTGGCTGCTGCTGGATTATCGTGCCCAGTACTGTTGGCTGGGGCTGGGCTAGTTGAACACCAGGAAGAACTGATATTCCACCGTTTGGTAGAGCCAGTAGATTATCTGGAGTTGTTTGGATATAGGCACCGGGAACTAGCTGGTTGGTGGTGATGAATTGAGGCTTGTAACTCGCTTCTTGACCTCCAATTGCTGTTATGTACTGGAGATTTTGACCTGATTGCTGCTGAAGGGTTTCTACGTAAGACATTAGTCCAGATGGTGGCACTTGTTGGAGAATTACGGTTGGTGCTGCTGGTCTTGGCGCTTGTTGCTGAAGTTGAAGAACTGGAGCTGCACTTTGGACAGTTTGATAACGAATTGGTCCAACTTGTTGAGCAACGGAATTCCTCATCATCTGGGGTTTTATCATTTTACCTCGAGGCTTTGGAGTTCGTGGAGACTTGGGTTTCGCTATTTTTGGAGATTGTAGACTCATATGGGATCCATCAATGTTATTGCATGTTGATGAACCGGTTGGAGATACCTGTGGACTTGGAATTGTCTCGGAGTTGTCGATTGATGGGAGATTTGGAGTTGATGAGGCTCTTTCACTTGATACTGGAGTTTCGGTTATCTCTGTTATTTGAACAGTACTTTCTTGTGGTAATACTGCGGAATTGGGTAGTGTTGTTGTTGTTCTGGTGTACTGTGTCTGGACGATTACATCGTTGGACGTTAATACTGTTTGGTGGACAGTTTCGACGGTAGAATGAGTATGAATTTGTGGGGTGATGAGAGCTTGAGCAATTGGCTCTATCTGAATGGCTGGATGGGGCGAAGGTACTGATGCTTCAAGAGGTGATGTCACTTGAATATCAGGATAATCCGAGGACAATGTGTGTCCTTCTGATGGTGACATTGTAATGAACTGAGGTGACATAGATCCAATACTGTCGGAGAATCTTGAATTCGGTGATGCTCCTTTGTTATCCATTGTCTCCGAGTCACTGTCACTAGTCGTGACAATGTCGCAGCTCATCAGATGACGATTGTAACTGTCCTGGGTTCTATAAGTACATTGACACCTCTTGCATGTGACTGGTCCATCTCCGATGTCTGTAACTGGTACATAAGGTACTAGTTCTGCTTTGATGGTTTGAGGACTCTCGTCATCACTGGAATTATCATCTGCACCATCTAATTGTGGAATTGTGAAGCTATCGTTGGTGCTTTCATCGCTCAGAAATGATTGATCTTGTTGAGAATATTTCGGAGAATTTTCTGGTGATGAAGAGATGCTTTTTTCCTTGTAGGAGAACCAAGAACAGTTACTGTCTGACGAGGTCTCGTCATTGTTGCCGTCCACCTGTGGTATTCTCTCCTCGATATTGTACTCTGGAGAACTGCACTCACTTGCACTACTGGGATCGGCTGGTCCATCGACTTGAACTATCCTCGGCTGCTGTCTTGTATGCCAAAGAAGTCTTTTATGATCTTTATTGTTCTCGCCAATTATACTCGGGGTATTGGCTCTGCCAACTGTCACCATTATGCTCTCAGGAATTCGCAGCTCGTGAAACATCGATGTTCTCTCGTTCTGCGGTTCCATTGACATGACATTACCTTCACCAGTTGTTCTTGATGCCGTTGGTGGTCGTGGGATCTTCCGCCTCTTCATCGTTGGCCCATACGTACCATCCAATTTGCAACTCCAGGTCAGACTACACGATCTCTGATGATGCCGTTGTCCTCCAACAAGAAGCGCATTGTTACCAATTACCTCAGACTTTGATCTCTTCAGCTCCCTTCCACCCACTTTTTGACCCTTTGAATTCAACAAATCGTCCATAAAATCCTGGACTGAACCTTTCGTCTCGAGATGCAACCAAAGGTCATTCTGAGGAAGTTCTGATATCGTTGGCTCAACTTTGGATACTTTACTGTCTGGCGGTTTAATGATATCGTCGACATCAGGCGGTAGAATGTCGTCCTTCAACAGATCATTAGCAAAACCTCCATCGTTTTTTATATCCATTGCCAAAAAATCCTCGTAGGTCATTTTTGGAAAGATATCCTGCATCGATATACCGTCCAACCAATCATGTGGTAAATCCTCAAAAATAACATCAGTTATTTCTGGTGGAAGTAGATCAGTATTATTTTGTTCTGCTAGATTTTCATCAACTTCTTTATTGTAAACTGAGTCAATAACTGCATCAAGTGTTTGTTTAACTACCAATTGCTCCAACTTTTGCTTTTCTGCTTTTTCCAACTCCTTCGAATGATCAATCGTAATGTTATGTTCAGCATCAAGAGTTACTTCAGTCGTGTAATGCTGAACATAAGTTCTGATATAATACTTGACGATTTTCATTGGATTAACAGTTGACCAGTAGAGCCTCGAGCACTTGTAATTGGTTGGAAGGATTTTTTCTGGAGTATCTGATAATTCAGGAATAATCGTTCCCAGGCACTCAATTATCAATGATCCAATCATGACTTTGACCTGATTTGGTTCAACGAATTTCTTCTTTTTCCTGTCTAATTCAACATAGACAAGTCTCTTTAGCTCGAAATCATCGTCATTGTGTGGTGTTTTTGTTGAACAATTAGCCAAATGTGATGAACAAAATATTGTCTTGTCTTCGTTGAATCCAAGACCAATATTTCTAGCACAGGGAAAATGATAAGTGCTGGAGCAATTTTTAGCACAACAACCAACACTTGCACCTTTTTTACCACACTCTGAGCACCTGATGAGTCTGCCCCTAGACATAGCACTGTGAACATTCTGCAGAGAGCCATCAATCTCCTCGAAAACTTCATTCGACCAGAGAGCACAATTCGAGTGAATCCATTCATTCTGTCCACAATAGAGTAGTCTACCTTCTCTCGCCTCTTGTCCATCACCTAGGCCCTTGCAGAGAGCACAATACCTCGTGTCCTCGACAATTATATTACTATAAAGATTACCAGTCTTAGCAGCAATTGCCTTTGGTGCTTTCAGTACTTCCTCCTTCCACGTTTCTAAAATTGAATCGTCCAATTTCGAACAAATCGATGAATCCAGACACTTTGATGGATCTTTGGATGGTGTTGACAATCCATTACCAGACGAACTTATTTTCGAGCGTTTTGGATCAAACCATGGAAAGACTTCTTGAAGTGATTTATGATACAATTCAATCAGATCATCAGCACCAGCTCTGTTAACAACGTGCTCCATATCACAGTGGAATTGGAATAAAGATCTATACTCATTGCCATTAACTTTTCTCTTGACACACATCAATGTTGGTGATGGCCTTGCTATTATCTGCTGTTCAGAGCACTGACACTCACGATTTTCACAAGTACTTGATGACTCTTGACTCGTACCATCCTCCTGATTATCCTTGGGTATGCAATTTTTAACCCTAACAGAACATTCCTTTAGATGAAATTTTTGCTTGAGTCTTCTCAGACCTCTTCTCGGTAGATCAATGGGCTGTTCATCAATTTCAAAATCAAATCTACTTAATGGATCAATTTTCTGAGTCTCTGTTGCTGTAGAATCAACGTTTTTTTCACAGTCTTCAGCTTCATCAGCCAGATCTTTATTGAATTTTTCATCAGAAAAATCCAATTTTCTAACACTCGTTAGTGGTTTACAAAGGCACTCTTTTCTCGGACTCCATTTTAATGCTGCACAAATTTTACGATTTTTACTCAATGATTTAATAACAGATATAAATCCAGCTTTTAATTCACTCTCAATGGCATTTCTCCATACTGAATTAGGATTTGGTGAGCACTGACTGCATGTAAATTCAATTGAATCCGGCAGATAGCTGAGAACTTGATAGAATTCATCGGATAGACCCTCGCATCTTGCATGAACCCAGCATGAGCATTCATTGCACTCCATCATTTTCGAGTCAAAGTCATTTTCATTATAGCAACGTTGACAAAGAGGACAATAATTGCCTCTTTGTCGCAGTTTGAAGCACATGGAGCACAAAGGAAGATTTCCAACGTAGACATTTACCCCTTCACTACCACAGCTCTTGCATTTTACACAGCTTTGACAAACATAGGGCCTGTCTGGACTGTATAATCTTGCATTAACACCGCATTTTGATAGACAAGCATGATGAAATGATTGACGACACCTGATGCAAGAGAGTTTTGGTCCAACTCTCTCGTGACAAGTTTGGCAAATTGTGCAACGTGGACAACACCAGTTGGGCTGTGCACAGGCATTCCATTCGCTTGGCTCCAGGCAAAAGGCATGATATGGCTCACAACAGCACTGACAGTGTATCAACTACGGAAAAAGGAAATAAATAAGATTTCTTGAATTGAAGAGGAAAGACAAAAAAAAAAAGTAATGATCAAAGTTTTATTTACTTTCATATAATAATGAAAAAAAAAAATTGAATAAGTACTCTTAAAATATCTGCTTATTCAACGTCGTGATAGAAATTCACACAAAAATCATTATTATTTTGTTTAAAAATGTGTTTAGATACTTTCTTTACTATATAATTATGTTGTTAGATACTTACCGGTTCTTTTCCAGCACTCCCACAGAGAAAACAAATAGCAGGAATGTGAAAGTTTTCTGATCCAATGAGTGCAAAACCTTTGGAACCAACTTCAGCTGGATCATACTGTTCCCAAAAATCTATCGATATTGTATGAATAGTATTTGTAGTTGGCTTTGGTAATGCCCGCACCTGTTTTAACACCACCCCCAAAAATAAAAATTTCAACATTATTTTCACATATAACTATGAAGTAAAAGAGAAAAGACGAAAATAAAGGAAGATAAAAAAAATGAGAATTCTTAAAATAATATTCACAAGATGAATTGTGGATATTCTTACCACTTGATGATTCGGTGCCAAAACATTTTGCTGATTTTTATTCCTTTTAGTGTATGACTGTTGTACGTTATTATTAGAATTAACGTTGTTCTCTTGATTAATTTTTTGCAATTCTCTCGTAATTTCCTCTCGTTTATCTGATTTTTCATCATCTTTTGTTGTTTTTGACGTGATTTTACTGGCATCAGTCTCCTCTTTGCCATCACTATTAGGAAACGTGGCAATTGGCTGACCCAGTGCAACACTAGCACTTCTGCAGACATGCTTGACCCTTGGGCCCTTTAAATCAAGCCTCTGCCTAACCGCCTGAGGTCCTTGATTCATTGGAGCTGCTGGTGGAGTTGGAGAAACAACTGGAGTCTTCTCTTTCTTCCTCACCTTTATCCTGTTGTCCTTCTTCCTCTTTTTCCCAAATGACTCAAAATTCTCGTGCGTTTTCGACGTCAGTCCATTGCTAATTCCCTTATTCGAAAGCTCAATTCCACTCCAGCTCATCGCAGACTTGAACAGATTTTTCTCTAAACTGTCCTCAGCTGGCCAGGCCATCGAGCCAATTGTCCTCTGCCCAAGCACATCATTGTCCTCTCCAAGTGTCCCCAAAGATATCACTGGATCCCTCATCAAAGGTGGAAGAAGTGCATTCAAGCCACTTTTCAATGTCGTTGGTATATGATAACATTTCAGGCACATTTTCAACCAACAAGCTGGACATCTTGCCTTGTAGACACATCTCATCAGGTTCCATTGCTGACTACGAACAACTGGCGGTACTAAGCACAAACCATCACCCTTGTGACACTGAAGAATTGGAAGCGTATTATTACTACCTTTAGCACATGCCTGTCTCTTGATCATTTTGCTGATAAATTTTCGACATGATTCACAGCTGTGTATACCAAATTTACGTGCCTGTTTGACAAAACGATAGAATCTTACAGCACCACAAACACCGCATTTAACAGTACCAGTTAATCCTGTATTAGTATTATTAACTGGTACATTATGAACATTTGTAACAGAGAATGGACCTTCAGTACCACCAGAATTTTTGTTATCCAATTTCAGTCTTGCTTTACGTAGTATTACTTTACCACCATCCAACTTCATTCCACTCCATTCTGATTGTTCATCATCACTCTGATTACTCTGTTCACTCTCATCGTCTGACAATTCACTGTTACTCTCAAAATTAACTGCATCAACATCATCAATTTGTTCAATTAATTCACTGGAAATTTTTTCAACAATTTTAACAGTTGAATTAGCATTATCTGCTGTATTTTGTTGTACAAATGATTCTGTTGTTTGTTGTGTCTCAATTTGTGCACCAGATCTAGTTTGAATTCTGGAAGACTCAATAATTGGAATATTTGAATCTGGAAGAACTCTTGTAGGAACAGATATATTTTTAACATCATCTGATATTTGATTTGTCATTTTGATTTTTAAATTTTGTAATTTTTTATTATTCTGTAATTTTTCATTATTATCATTATTAATTAAACATTTATTATCAAAATTTTGCTTTGAATTTTTAGAACGTGTTTTTTTATTATTAATCAATAATTTTTTATTATTCTTATCATCATCACGTTTTTTTTCAATATTCTCTGTATTACTAATTTGTTCAGACATTATTTTAACTTTTTTTGTATTTTTAATATCATTATTATCATTATCAAGACTAGTACTCTCTTCCAATTCTTCGATAAATCTTTTGTTTGGTTTTATTACCCTCGATGAGTGTGCACTACGCATTGGTAATATAAATTTTCTAACATTATTACCATTATTTTTATCACTCGTTTGTATACCATTACGATTATTAGTTGTGTGATTATTAAATTTTGCTCTTTGTAATAAACGTTTTGCTGTACTATTACGTAATTGTCGTGTTCTTTGATGACGATCCAATATATTGTTAACTGATTTTAATACAGGTGTAACTGTTACACTTTTAAATCTAACACGTTTACATACTTTTGGCTTGTTTGTTTTATTTTTAATATCATCATCATCATTTTCATGTGTTGACAATTTTTCATTGATATCAGTGATTTTTTTACATGATTTATCAATATCATTGTGCATGAATTTATTATCATCAGACTTTTGTAAATTTTTTGATAATTCATTATCATTAGTTTCAGTATTTTTACATTTTTCATCATCTTTCTTATCGTCATCAGAATTTTTAGTTTTAACGTAGAATACCGAGAGTTTTGCTTCTTTAGTGCTGAAACCATGAAATGGAGTGGGTTCCTAGAAAAAAGACAAAAAAAAAAAAAAAAAGAGAATAAATAAACGTATTATTTTGATTGTTTTTTTTAGTGAAAGTAGAAAAGAATTATAATAAAAATTAGCAGACATCTGAAAATTGTTTTTATTTTTCTTTCAAGAAATAAATCATTTTTTGAAAAATGAAGAACATTTGCACATTTAAAGAAGAAAATTCAAAAAACTATTATTGCAAATTTTCAAAATATTTTTTCGTTTGCAATAATTTAATTGTTTGAAAAAAATGTAAAAAATTGTCAGATTTATGCCAATTTCATTATCATAAAGAATTAATTCTACCAGGTAAATGCATTAAAATAGGCGAATCATAATATTTATAGATTCGAAGAAATCATTTCATCTCCAAAGTTCAAAAAAAAGGGGGGAAAAACTTAAATGAGTATTGAAAAAAAAAAATAGAATTTTCCCACTGAATTGCAAAGTAAACTGCTTTATTGAAATGATATATATGAGTTCAAGGCTATGGTGAAAAAGAAAAAAGCGAAGAGGAAAGTTTCTCCATTCTTCTGTCAAACATACAAACGCTCCATAGAGGTTATGGTCATGGACTGAATACTTGCAAATATTTATATCACATCAGAGAGTTCTCTGTAAAAAAGAGAGAGAGAGAGAGAGAGAGAAAAGGAGAGAAAAGGAGAGAAAGAAGAAAAAACTATGCCATCAATTGAATTTTGACTCTTGGTGTGTGAATACATAAAGGATATATTTCGCAAGAGTCGAATGCCGGGGACACACACACACACACAAAATACGCGAAAAAAAAAAGAAGCAGAAATAAATATAAAAAAAAGAAGAAATGATTTGTTCCCCAGTAACCGGAATGAGTTTTGTGTCTTTTGCCTGGGGCTTCTCGTGGGGGTCTAACCTTCGTTAGAGAGCCAGTTATCGTTTCCTCTTTTTATTTGCCTTTTTTTCCTCTTTTTTCCCTCCTTTATTCATTTTAATTCTCCCTATATTGAGATTGTGTGTGTGTGTGTGTGCGTCTCTCTTTCTCTCTCTCTCTTTTTCTCCTTCTAAACGAGTCACAACAACAATATTCCATTCTATCATCACATAGTGACAAAAAATAATGAAATAATAATAAAATTAAAAAAAAGAAAAACAAATATTGAAATAAGAGACGCGCAGAATTGATTGAACCGGCTGTGTGGGACGCTTAAACAACAATGGTGGATAATGTAAAAAAAAAAAAAAAACTGAAAAAAAAAAATTAAGAGAAAAAAATGAAGAGAAGAGAAGACAAGAAAAAAATGAGAATGTTTTTTATTTAAATTTTTTTTTAGTAATCTCACCTTTTCACTGCTACTAATAGTATCATTAATCTGGGAAAGTCCGTAATATATGTTTTCAGCAATTGTTACGGAATCAGTTTGGGCAGTTTCTGGCCTACCAAGAACCTTGATTCGCTTTCTTGTTACTGTCTTCGGTGGCTTGCCGGGAAACTTGGACCTTCCCATGATTCCCCAAATGCCAAATGAAAGAAAAAAAAAAAAAAAAAAAAAAAAAAAATGCCACCTAAATTCACACCACTTTGCTAACAAAAATGTAGCTTTTTTTTGGAAATTAATAATTTATTTAATCACACACCATCATGAAAAGCCCAAAAATCCACAGACACAATTAAAACTCACTGTCTTCATCTTAGAATAGAAAATATTAACCTCTTTTCGACAAAATTTTTATTCAAACACATACACAACCTTTATGATACACATATAAAAATTCTAACTTTTTCACTTCTTTTTTTTTCTTTTTTTTTTTTTCTTCTTTTCTACTGTAATAATACGCCTTTCGATATTTACTTGAGGTCGAGAATGTTTAAGGATAGGCGCGCACACACAACACAACCAACAACGCACTGATGAAACCAAACGCACACAAATTTTATACCACCACTCCAGTATGAAATAAAACAAGGTAAAAAAAAAACACAAAATAAGTATGTGTGAGCGAGCGAGCGATCGAGTGAGCGAGAGTGCGCGCGAGAGAGAGAGAGAGATAGAGATATACACGAAAAATATGTATAGGTGTGTAGTAAAAGCAGGCGCGGGACAGTAGCACTGGCCGGAGAACGTAGTAGAGTCACTAGAGTTCACTAATACAAATGCTTTATTTTCTTTTTTTTTTCATCATCATGATTCTCCTTCTTGCTCCTTTTTTTTTAAAACCATCATAAGAACGTAATAGGGCACATAGTTGTGTTAAATTTTCACCAATACATGAATATAATCGGGTATAAAGTGATTGGGTATATTTTTCATGTATGCATGTATGTATAAATGTGTGTGTGTCTGTGTGAGTAGTCGAGGGCAGAGTAAAGTGTGTTCGTACAAGTCCGGCTGTGTCCGTATTACCGATGACGGCTGCTGCAAAATACGCGCGCACACAGTACTTGTCAAAAACCCCCTACGAATAAATACGATGGGAAAAAAAAGGGAAAAAAAGTGTGTGAGAGAGAGAGAGAGAAGAGAACTCGAGACGCCAAGCACCACCGACCATTGGCCATGGGTTAAAGTGACGAGGGGGGGGGGGGGGGAGAGGTGGAAAGGAAGGAGAGAAAGAGAGAGAGAGAAGCGGAGGAAGGGCACGATGGGCGAAGAGAAGAGTGGGGGAAAATACTTTGCTCACTCGAGTAAAAATTTCAAGCAGCCAAGTGAGATCGCTCTCTCGACTCTTTGGCCCCTTGTTTATACCTGTGTGTATGTCACACATGGATAAAGTGTATAATAGAATGTAAAAGGTGAAGGAGGATGGAGCGGAGGGGGGGGGGCAGAAGGGGCATTGGGTGAAGGAGGAAAGGGGGGAGGGGGGCTAGGTCTCTTTGATTGTGTTTGACGACAGGCATCTGGGCAACGACGAGGTAGTGGCACGCGTAAATATATCAATGCTCAACCAGCGCCATCGTGTTGCGATAAAGAGCTACAGTTTATTCGCTTAAAACATTTTCTCTTAATTTTTTTTTTTCTCTTTCTCTCAGTTCTTGCTGCTCCTTATGTGTGTCTCTCTCTCTCTATTTGTCCCTGTAATTTCACTTACCCTCTCTTCCATGGAGCTGCGCACATTCTTGCGCATAATAGGGAGTTGTTATATAGTTTCGGCTTAATCGAGCCGCATCGTTTTCATCTGCACATGCGTTTTTTTTTTTTTCAGTCCACTCGTTTTGCTCTTTGTTTCTATTTGATTCGAGAAGTTTTTTTTAACTCTACCCGGTTGGGTATTGTTCTCGTGAGTTGTCGATGCGAGGCTTGACATTCGCCCTCGTTATTATTGATTTTCCAGAGTTTTTGGGGGGTATTCAAATGAGGAGTAGGGGGGGGGGGGGGCACTGGGGATTTGCTTTTTTTTTGGTCTCATATCCCTTTTTTTTTTCCTTGTTTTGAACAGGTGTTGCGGCAGTTACGATGATTAATAGACTGTCTTAGATTTTGGAGTAGGAGAAATAGGAGTTTATCATGTGACTTATTTCATTCTGAATTTAAATGGAAAAAAATTAGAATCTATTTCTCTTTTACTAATACTTTCACATTATTTTATTGGGGAGAGACATCAAAAAATTATTTTTCAAATTAATTTATTTGAATTTCGGGTTTTTTGGAATTAATTGAAGGCATCACGTGACCTCAAGCTTGACCATTAAAATTGTACCGCCAAATTTGGTGCTTGGCGCATGCGCGTAAGAATCGAGATTTTTTAATTCAAAAAGTGGACGAAAGTTAGCGCTCGTACTTGCATTTTGTGTTTATTATGCGGAAAAAATGCAGGATACAAATAATACACCGGTGAAAGAAGAGCAATCTGATGATTTACATTTTAGTCATGAGGCATTAGTTAATTTAACGAGAGAAGCTATTGATAAAATAATTGAGAGTGATCCATTGTTCGATGGACTACCGCATGATGCAACTGTTGAAGAAATTAAGGCGCAGACTGCAGTAGCACAAGGACAGGCAATAACATTGTATTTGAATAGAGGAGCTCTTCCGAAACTTTCAATTGTGGTAATAATGAGAATTTATGAATATTAAATTTAATTTACATGGACAATCAATTTAATAATAGTTCATAATCTTTGTTTTAGGTGCCGCCCAATAATACAACAGTTTTGGATTTAAAAAAGGCGATAAAACGTCAAACTGACTTGTCACTAGAACGAAAAGGAATAAAAAAGAAAATTAGTTGGAAACACATATGGAAAAAGTACGATATTTACTTCGATGAAATTCCTCTCAATAATGATGAAGAGAACATAAAAAATTACGGAGTTTGTAATAAAGTTGAATTGTATTACAGAAAACGTTATAGAGAAAAAAATAGAGTACGTCGTAGTACAAATAATTGATGGAAACTAATGAATTCTCAATGATGATGAAATTAGAACACATTTGATAATTTTTTGGATTATTTTAAACGGATAAATTATTATTAAAAAAGTAATTAAAAACTTTCACATAGTTTTCTGAATTGTCTACATGTGCATGTTTTATATTTTAGCAAAATAATTTATTTGTTGAGAAAAAAAATAAAATTGTCGGATGTCTACTATTTTCAGTATCACAATTCTCATAATCTTACAGCTAAAAAAATGTCTGAGGGCTCTTTAAAAAATAACGAGAAGACATATTGTACAGTATACATTAATTGCAGCTTATTTATTCACGACACTCAGTCTTCTCTATGTACATAAAACACAATAAATCAAAGCAAATCACTCAAACGATATGAGCTCCTATGATTTCTCTTTTCTCTCTACACTCAAGTTTCCTCAAATTAACGATTATGAAGTTTCCCGACAAATCGATTTTATTCCAAATATTACTTTTTTAATAATATCTCGGACTCCAAGTGAGATAAGCGCGATTTCGTCCTTTATCCTTTCTTCCAATTTAAAAAAAATAGGATAAAACTGCCCTATCTCATTTAGATTCCCAAACATTTCAAAAAAAATATCGAAAAAATTAACTAAGTTTGAAAGCTTCATATTCTTCCGAATTATTTAGATTCCTTAGCATCTTCCCAATCTTTCTGAACAGGATCATCCGCAAAACCTCCCTCCTCCTGTTTCAGCCTCTCCTTTTCAACCTCTTCATCAATAAAAGTTCCATCAGGCCTCTTAATCAGAACCTTTAGCCCAGGCAGACAATCTTCCAGCATCAAACAAGTTAGTTCAAAAGCAGCTCCATGTCCCCAATCCGTGACAATTAATCTCTTGAGATTCATGGCTCTGTACAAACCCTCTATGCCCCTCTCCGTAATCCCCTCATTTTCCGAAACATCCAACACTTCAATATTCGGGCAATAGCAAACCAGTCTCTCCAAGCACCAATCATCAAATCTCTTGCAATTTCTAAACGACACGATTTTCAATCTGTTGATATCCCTGAAGTTCTCAATACCCTCGTACAACAGCTCTGTACCACTGGCATCAACCTCCTCAACATACCAATTAGGTTTATAAGACCCTGGAATATCAAAAGCATCTTCAATTGTCAAGAAATTGGTCGTGCCTTTCTGCCTGACTTTTGCCTTTCTGTAGATGAGAAAGTGCAAAAGTGCAAGATCCTTCCCCAATATTTGCACACGTTCTGGCAACCATTTCTGATTGAACCTCAAATAATCAAGTTGTTGTCTCTTGAACCAATTTATCCAGTCTTGATAATCTGTACTAACTGATTTATTCATTATTGATTCACGAACCATTGATACATCGAATAATTGTGCCTTTTCATCCAATGGAATCGTTGGATTTCTCCATTTTTTCAATTTTCTCGTTCTATTGAATTTTGCTTTCTCCTCATCATCCAAATTTGACCAGTGTTCACGATCTGCGTATGATTCGGCGTAAGATCTACGGATTAACGGTGATATCATTGATAATTGACGTCTTATTGATAAACCGAACATTTTTTTTTGTTTTTTTCAGATTTTGTTAAAAATTTTAGAGGTTAGAGAACTTTTGCGAGTTTAGAGCAAATTTGAATTTTCGCTAGTTTGGCGCCGTTAGAGGGCGCGTAGTTCGCAACGAGTAATTTTGATAGACTTTGAGAACAAACAAATACAAGGAGAAAATATTATTACCTTAGAGTTAAAGGGGCGTAAGTGCTATGTATAGGAGTAGCACTTACGCCCCTTTGTTTCTAAGGTGACATATTATGATCGACAGAGGGCGTTTTTGTTTCATTCATAAGCAATATTCATATTTTTGCATGAAATTTTTTTTTTTCTGTTGATGATTTAGTGGTGCTATCACTTTTGTAATTGACTTAAAATCATTTGAAACGTCTTTATTCAAAGTGCATCGATAAATTATAGACTGTTAACTGTAAAACGAGTGTTATTTTAAGGCTGTGAGTCATAAATGAAAGACTTGAGAGTGATTGAACCGTGATTTTAGGTCTGGGCGTTTTTGAAATTTCAGACGTGTCAGGTTATTTTAATTTTATAATTAATTCTGTTTGGGCATAAAGAGAGTCGCTTGAAATATCTGTCAAGTGAATTGTCACTAGTACTTGATTGTGAGTTGAAAGAACTCGTGGGAGGTTTTTTCGAAGTTGAAAAGGGGGAATAAAGGGTTTTGTGGTTTTTAAGCATAACCAAGAAATTTGAACCATTTCACTGGAATTATTCTCTTTAGGCAAATAAAAAAAAAGGGGAAAAGGAAAATTTTGAAGTAGTCAAGCATGGAAGACGCTCAGGAAGAGGTAATGCATCTTTTTTTTTTAGTTAAATCAATTTTTTTCTCTTGTTAATGAATATTTTTATGCTCTTTTCAGACACAATTTGTTGTTGATGATGTTAGCAAAATTATCAAAGAAGCTATTGAAGTATCAATTGGGGGTGATGCTTATCAACATAACAAAGTCAGTCAATGGACGTCGAATGTTGTGGAAGGGTGTTTAGCAAATTTAACGAAATTGCAAAAAGCTTACAAATACATTGGTAAGTTGAGGGATTGATCCAACAAGTGGAGATTATGAAATTCTTTGACAAATTTATTTTAAACCATCATGAGTTTTTCGAGAATATTTTCGGAAATTAAGCGAGATAAAACGATTCTGCAATGAACCTCTATGTAGCTCTTGAAATGTTTGAAAAAAAGAATTGATATAAAATTGCCCTATCTCGCTTAGATTCCGAGATATTTCAAAAACTCTGGTCAAAAAGTTAAATTAATTTTTCTGAAATTCTTTATATTCTCAAGTTTTTAAATTGGTTTCATTTTGTCACCAGTTTTTCCGAAATACCTCGGATTTTAAACGAGATAGGATTTTGTCTTAATCCTTTTTTGTAGAGAATTCTAAACGCTACAAGAAAGGATCAGAGTAGAATCGCTTTATCTTGCTTAAATTAAAAGATATTCTCAAAAAACATGACAACGAACTTAGCACATATTTGATAATTTTTTTAATTTTTTCTAACAATAAAATTATTAGCCCAGGCTATTTGTATGATTCGTACAATGTAACGTGAGTCTATTTATTGCATGTTTATTGTGCTACATAAGGTTGACTCTTTGTTTTAATTGTATGACTAGCCAGGGCCAATTATTATTTGAAAAATATTTCTAAAAATTGCACTTATAGTTTTTTGAATTTTCTGCATGTATCATTTTTCTTCTTTTTTTAAATAATTTCTTTGTTGGCAGGAAAAATGTCAAATGTCTGCTATGCTTAGTTCTCTGTGATCGATAAACTGATGATGGAGTAAAATTCATTTGTCTAAAAATTTCAGAATCGTAACAATTAAAAATTTGTGAAATTCAAAAATGATCATCAATTCTCTTCATTTTTGTGTTTCAGTTACATGCACGATAATGCAGAAGAATGGAGCTGGCTTACACACAGCAAGCTCATGCTTCTGGGATAATGCAACTGATGGCAGCTGCACAGTTCGTTGGGAGAATAAAACAATGTACTGTATTGTATCTGTTTTTGGTCTGGCCATTTAAATGCTTCTAGTCTGTTTTTCAAATCAAATGATATCTCTGCGAGATGAAACGCTCATTAGAACGAAAGAAAAGAAAAAAGACAGAGCTTAATCTGCCAGTGGCAGTTGCTCTTTGTAATATAAAAATATAAATCCTACTTTTTTTTTTAATTGAAAGGAAAAAAAAGAATCGGTTTTTCGTTATTTTTCGTTCTTTCCTCGTTTAACAAAAAAATTCCTCGTGATTAACACATTTTAATTGATTAGTTCTTTGAGATTTTCAATTGATATTTGATGCAATTTTTGTACTATCAAAATGTCCAATTTATGAGTAATAAAATATATATTTAATTTAATTATTATTTTTATATTTAATTCGAATAGGTAGGCTTGAATTATTACAATTACTAATGTTAAAAAAAAAAGAAAAATGTGCAGGAGAATAGGAGTGCTTATGCCTTGATAAGAATTTAAAAATTATTCTTGTACACGTGTATTTAATGTCTTTTTTTTTCTTTAATTCTTTCTTTTATATCACAAATATAGTCATAATATTATTCTTCTGTATCTTCATCTGTTTGGTAATACTGTTTCTTAAGAAAACATTGAAAAATAAAAAAAAGTAATTGAATTTTATCATTTCACAGAATAAAAAAATAATTTGACGTTTTTTTTTCCCTTTTTTAAGGCAATTAAGCCTAGTCCAGTATTGAGTAAATAATAATTAAGAAACAGATTAGTACGACATTTATACAGACAAATTGAAAAGAAAGCAAAAACTTAAACATTGAACTTCATGAGTCTTGGATAATAAAATAATTTCCTTTTCAAAGACTACATTGAGAAAAAAAAATATTAAAAATTTTAATTAAAAAAAAAAAAGTTCTTCAGGATCGTCGTAGCAGTCTTTATGTAATTTCTAATGGTACTTTCCAACAACAATTGGAAATCAGTGAAGCAATGATTCTCTTTTTTTTTCTTAATGATTGAGTGATTAATGATTAATTATATAAAATAAAATAATTATAATTTTATAATCTATACTTTGGAGTGAAAAAAATTTATAAACGAATTTATCAGTATTCATTTGATCCAGATAGCTCTAAAAGATCAGGAAGAAAGTCATCGTCATCAGTTGGATCATCCTCATTCAGAAGTACCATATTAACAGCTAAACTATCGCCAAATTCATCGTCAATGTAGATATCTTCAACTGTATTATCTGGAAGATCCTGAAAAAGCAATAAAAAAAGAATGTAAAAAATTGGAATTATCAAAATAATGTAAAAGAAACCAGCGCAAAATGGACCAGAGAGCGAAGATGATGCTGAAAATACCAGACATCTGACAATTTTTAGTCTTTTTTTTCCTCAACCAATAAAATATTTTTTTTTAAATTCAAAAATACGCACATGTAGAAAATTCAAAAAATTATTAGTGCAGATTTTTTAATTATTTTATTTGTGGTAATTCATTTGTTCAAAAAAATACAAAAAAATGTCAGATGTGGGCTAATTTCATCACGATGAGTAAAGACCTCTACAAAAAAATCCAACAATAATTTAGACATATTAAAGCGCCTTTTTAATTTTTTTTCAGATTTTCTAAATAACTTCTTCATCCCGAAAAAAATCCTGCATCATTTTCTTCTGGAGGTCCATTTTGCCCCAGTCTCCCCTACTCCAGTGATTATCATTTTCATCCCCATTGACCTCTTCATTACTCACTTTAAGTACTTACAATTCTTCTGATGGGAATTTTGCCCAACGGTGTATTGTTCAAGCTCCTCAACTGTCCCAAATGAGCTGGTAACGATCGTCTCCTCGCCAAATTCCCTTTGGCACAAGAGAAACATCCTTTTTCCTTGCTCTTATCTCCAAAAACGAATAATGTAAAACTCGCCTCATTATCCTCATCTGGATTAACTTTACCATCTGCAAATGGATGAGACAGTGCTCCACAGCCACTAGTATGTCCTCCAGCAGTTGCTGATTCATGTAGAATAGTTTCTGGCTCTCTATCCTTAAACTGCACCTGTTCCACTGGCTTTTCCGAGATTGATTCGCAGTGAAAAACAGTTCTCGAGACTCCAGCAGGTCCTCGAAGAAACGAACAGTTCGCTGATTGATCCACGTCCCTCTCATCCTCACTCCTCAATTTCTCTTTAGCATTCACCTTCTTATCGTCAATAACAAAAGTGTCACCACTTCCAGATCTCTCAATGCTCTTAATCTCATCGTCAGCTTGATCATTGAGCTTATAAAGTTCCTCAAAAACCGACTCATTAGCAGCTGAATTATCAATATCATCAGTAAAACTTTTTGAGCTCTTGAATGGCGATGAATCGTTTGATCCTGGTGATGCTGGGACTGGCGTCGTTGATGATGTATTTGGAGTCGTCGATTTAATAATGTCCGTTGCTCGGTCCAGCGAATCTTTCAGAGCCTGGAGAGACTTGCTCCTTGGTATTGTGCTGTTCGTAGTGTCCTGGGAGGTGTCTGTTGCAGTTAATTGATTACCATCACCAGAATAATTGACAGGATTAATCGTATAAGTCTCGTTACTCTCCGGTGATGGTCTTTTATCTGCACAATTTGTAGTGTCAATTGGTCTGTAATCTTCGGGATTACTTCTTCTCATTTTTGACATGCAGATCATCTTCTCTTTTCTCCAAAGCGATGTCTCGAAGAAGCTTTTCGAGTCGGGATTCAATATCTGCGGTTGTATAACAGCACCTCTTATTGGATTAGGAACATAAGAATAAGGCTTGTGTGTCTTAATATTAACTGATTTTGTGTAGGTACCATATTGTCCTGGTGATTTGTTTAATTTTGGCTCGATACTAGTTTTGTGAGATGCTGGCTTGTGTGGCTCGTAATCTTTGCTGCGTATTTGTTTCAATAATTTTGATTTTTGATTATCTCTTCTCTCGGATTTTGAAGAATTTGAGGAATTATCGCTGCCGTAGAAAAATGTCTCGCGTTTATTTGCAAGGAATTCTTTTAATTTTTTTATGTTCACTCGTGGATCACTGAAGATCTCTTCGTCTGTTGAATCACCAGCTTTTTCGGTGCAGGATGTTCTTCGCGTTTTTAAATCTCTTTTATTTGCTTCTGTTCTCATGTTTTTAGTGATTAAATTCGCGTTTTGGATGCTTGTTGTTCGCAGAACTTCTTCGAGTATGTCTTCAGATTCGGTGAAGTCTCGGTAATCTTTTGGGCTTTGGAGTGATACTTGATTTGGTAATCTCGTGGGTTTTTTTGGTGTCTCTGTTACAGATGGACTCTTGATGGCAGTTGGAGATTTACAGATCTCTGGAGTTCCTGGCTTGTTGTTGTTGTTCGTCATTTGCTCGATGTAAATTGGATCCTCGTCCTCGTAGAGCATCTCTAGTCTTTGGAGGTATCTGCTCATTTTAGCCATGTCCAGGGTACGTTTTGTCACGTCAAGTTGGAGCCCTGCCTCGAGGAGATTATTCAGGAGTGAGGGAAAATTGTAAAGATCGAGTATTACTCCTCTTCTGTAGTGTGAGTACTGTCTCTCAACCTCGGATTTGCTCAAGTTGTTCCAGGGGATATTCGTTGTGCACATTTCCCACATGAGAAGAGTGAGACTGTAAATGTCGCAGGCTTCGGAGGCCTCGTGACCACTCAGGAGTTCCGGTGCTTGCCATCTGAAAATCTCGGAGCGTAGACGATCCTCGTATTCACGAAAGATTTTTGGCTGCAATTGAAAATTAAAAGAAAAGAATTATTGAGATTTTAAAGGTCTGAGTTTTGCAAGAATATCTCGGAATCTGATGATAGTGAAAATAACTGAAATCGGACAATTTTTAGATTTTTTTTTCTCTTTTAAAAAATAAATTGAGTTAAAAAAAAAAGTAAAAAAAAAATGAACATGTAGATAATTTAGAAAAAAACTATAAGTGTAAATTTAAAAAAAAAATTTTTTATGTTAATTTAATTGTTTAAAAAAATCTAAAAAATTGTCGCATACGTGCTAGTTTAATTAATCATCGGAATCTAATGGAGATAATGAGAAAAAAAGGTAATTACAAGAATTTCTTCATCTCCACCAGTTTCTGAGATATTCTTTGAAAAAAAAAAGAAAACGTTTGAGTTAAATTGACTCATCTCTAGGTATCACTTCCCAAGTGAATCGTTAATCTGTTAATAATGAGGGATCAATCAATCATTCATAATGCAAGAGAGGAAGAGGAAAAGCCTAGCACGTAAGTTTGTTTCATAATTGAGTGAAAATGACAAGAATATTCATAACGAGTCAATCAATTTTAAAATAATAAAAAAATAATTATTTACAATAAATTAAAGTCAGTGCAGGTTGATTTGAAAATAACTTTCGCTAAGTAACTTGCTGTCAATGTCGATCCTGAAGGCATGAGACTTTCACCAAACTATTAGGAAGTCACGTTTTTCATTCTAGTTTACTATGCAACGTGAATTTTAATGTTAAAACGTGTTTTTTGTGTTAATGTTATTTTTTTTCATTTTAATTATTTTATTTTTCTGCATATCCAAAGGGGGTTGGACAGTGACGGTGACGCTTGGTAAACAGGCTTATCGGCATTCTTGCGTAATGAATTTCCGGTATTGTATGTGACTTTTAAAACTGCACCGGATGGAGAATCGATTGATCCCTAGATCACATTGAGAATAATACAATTCTGCTTTTTATCTTTCTCAAACTTACGCCATTGATGGTAGTAGCTAGTTCCCAGCCACCGAGTTTAACAATTCCACTTGATGCAAGGAAAATTGAGTGCGGACTAATAGCACTGTGTATGTAGCCACGCATGTGTGCATGTTTGAGGGCTGCTGCTAAATTACCAGCGCACTTTGCTACACCCTGGACTGATATACGTTCACCCTGCTCGTGAATGTAATTGAAGAGAGTACAATCAATTGGCTCAAATATTGCTACAAGACCATGTTCTTCCGTCTGAGTTGTGGCCATTAGAAGTATCACGTTTGGATGACGAATTTCTCTGTGGAAGAAAAAAGAAGAAAAAAAAGAATTATACATTTTTTTCTAGGATTATCGTTTAATTAAATTGAATATTTGCTGATGATGGGCACTTTTCCTCAATGACTATCATTATGTTTTGAGATAATTTGATTTTATTTCACTATTAGTTTTTTTTTGAGGATATCCTGGAATTTAAGCGAGAAATAGCAATTTTGTAATGATCTTTCTTCTTGAAAGCTTTCAAAATTACGAAAAATGTGATTATAAAAATTGCTCTATCCTCCACATAAAAAACACGTTGGAGACAAAATAAATCAATTTGTCTGAAAATTACGACTATAAATTTTTTAAACAATTTGATTTTATTTCATCGTCATTTTTTTTTTGAGAATATTTCGGTATCTAAGCGAGATAGCAAAGATATGAAAATTGTTCTAGCTCGTTTAGGTATTAAGATACTTCTAAAATCGGTGACAAAAATAAAATCAATTTTTCTGAAAATCACGACTATGGATTTTCCAGACAAATCGTTTTCATTCCTTCATCAATTGTTTTAGAATATCTAGGAAATTAAGCGAGATAGAACGATGCCACCCGAATCCTTTTCAATATCTCTTGAAATTCTACATAAATCATCTTATCTCGCTTAGTTTCCGGGATATTCCCAATGAACTGATGATGGAATGAATCAATTTATCTGAAAATTAAAGCTATTAAGTTCTTAAACAACTCTTTTTTATGCCTTCCTTAGTTTTTTTTTGAGAATATCTCGAAAAGTAAGCGAGATAGAGCAATTTTACTCTAATCCTTTTTTTTGTAGCTCTGAAGAGAAGAATTGAAGTAAAATCCTCCTATCTCGCCTAATTCCCAAGATATTCTCAAAAAATTGATAATTAAATACAATCGATGTTTCTGAAAACGTCATATTCTCCAAAGAACTTCCGATTTTCTGAAATTAGAAAAAAAGCATTACTTCGAATCATTGAAGCAAATGAGCTTTGAAGAAATCTTCCTAAGTATGTGATATGGATATAGATAATAATAATAATAATAAGTAAGAATAAAAGGAGAGAAAGGGAGGGAAGAGAAAAAAAAGTAAAATAGCAGTATATTTATAATAAAATTAAAAAATTATAGTAAAACAAAAAATGCACCATCAAGAGAATAAAATTGGATTAAAAGTGAGCTTTGAAGAGAACGATTAATTGTGAGTACTTACAGAAATAATTAAAGCTTGAATTTCTTATAATTAGCAAAAAAAAAGGCTAAATTACTTACGAAAGTACTTCGAGATCGGCCTTGACAGCATTTTTGCAATCAGGATGTATATGTCTTCTGAGTGATACCCTTGTATTGTGCCATTCTGCATAGATAAGCTCCATATACCGATCCTCAGTGCCTGCTATCCATCCAATTTCAAATATATGAGGGGCAGGTGCATTTGGTACACCAGGTATCATCGTATTTCCTCGATTATTATTTTTATTTTTATCGTTCTCGTAATTTCTCTTGATAAGTAAATCAAGACGTACTTTGTCTGGGCTACTGGGTGATACGATGAAACTGGGATCATTTGGATTTTTTCGCCTCTCGATGAATGCATGAAGGGCATTGCGGTACGCCTCGCTGTAAAAAAAAAACAAAGATGGCGGCGAGTGAGAAATTGGCGGGATGACGTTGGGCCATTGTGCTGATAATTAAATGGTAAAATGATGGAATTATTGCGTAAATTTGTGGTAATTTCGGGGGATAATGAGTCTTGGATGTTCGAGGACAAAAAAATCTCATAATTATAACGTAAAATTCGATAATTATTGTGTAATAATATTTTCGGCACGTACAACGCTGTTACGTCAACTTCTTCGTCCTTTTTTTGCTCTTTAAGGCCTTCTGAATTTAAAGGATAATTAACACGAATTTCTGTAGTTGCAATGACTCTTCGTCTATGTAAATTAATAACTTTTGAACACTTTTTTGAATAAAATCCGTCAGAATAGTAAGTAGACATTGTGATGATACGTCTGAACTTGTCGTGCAGTATAAATCACACAACGATCCGGTAATCTCGATCGTAAGAGATTGTTTACACACTTCGCACGATAAATTTAGTCACGTGATATACGTAGTAACGTGGTGGCCCCCGGTGTTCCTGACAGGGGCCCAGTAACTGATAATTTTTTATTTTTATTTTTTATGACACTTGTCCCTCTGCACTGTTAGAAAAAAACAGAAATTTCATAGACAATTTGATGGGAATTTTTCATAAATGTGATATTAAATTGTTTTTAATGGAAAAATGGTTATGAAATCTGTGAGTTCCAGAGGAAATTCAAAGGAATCTATGAGTCTCAAGTAGAATTGAGACGGAAATTCTACAACTTAATTGAATTTTCAAATGAACATGAACATTCAGAATAAAAATGACTTGAATTCTCAATTTTTTTTGGAACTTTTCCTATTTTTAGTAAATTTTCAAGAAACAATTAAACTGAAATTTACAAATTTCATTAATATCCAGGCGTGAAATTATTTGAAAATCAATGATGTCTTCATTTTTTAATGACGTGATTATTTGAAATTTTAGGGAAAATATGACTTGTTAGCAATTTTCGGGATTTTGTACGAAAAATTCAATAAGAAAATGAAATAAGAAGAAGACTGACAATTTTGGTAAATTCCACAGTTATATTTAAGGCTGTTCGGGATGTACAATCAAGAAAAAAGTTAAATTTTGGTATAAAATTGTTAATAACAATTTATACGAGATAAAATTCTCAAATTTGATAAAGTTAATCTGTGAAGAATGTAATGAGGAATGAAATAAGTCTTAGAAACAAAAAATTCATTGAAAATTGGAAAATTTTCGGTGCTCTTTACATTCCTTCATTTTTTCCAAATTTTGAAGGAATTTTCGAAAAACACAGAAAATTTCATAGTTTTCAACCAATTTCTTGTTTCTGGAACTTATTTTATTTCTCAATAAATTCTTCAAAGATTCACTTCATCAAATTTGAGAATTTCATTTCGTATAAATTGTTATTAACGATTTTATACTAAAATTTAACTTTTTTTTTTTACTAAACAAACAATTTCTGTTCATCTTAAGGATGTTTGGGATGTACAATGGAAAAGAGTTAATTTTTCTGTATAAAATTGTTAATAACAATTTACACAAGATGAAACTCTCGAATCTGATTCAGTGAGTCTGTAAAGAATGTGATGAGGAATTAAATAAGCCTTAAAAACAAAAAATTAATTGAAAAGTGGAAAATTTTCGGTGCTCTTTACATTCCTTCATTTTTTTCAAATTTCGAAGGAATTTTCGAAAAACACAGAAAATTTTATAGTTTTCAACCAATTTCTTGTTTCTGGAACTTATTTTATTTCTCATTAAATTCTTTAAAGATTCACTTCATCAAATTTGAGAATTTCATTTCGTATAAATTGTTATTAACGATTTTATACTAAAATTTAACTTTTTTTTTTTACTAAACAAACAATTTCTGTTCACCTTAAGGATGTTTGGGATGTACAATGGAAAAGAGTTAATTTTTCTGTATAAAACTGTCAATAACAATTTACACAAGATGAAACTCTCGAATCTGATTCAGTGAGTCTGTAAAGAATGTGATGAGGAATTAAATAAGCCTTAAAAACAAAAAATTAATTGAAAAGTGGAAAATCTTCGGTGCTCTTTACATTCCTTCATTTTTTTCAAATTTTGAAGGAATTTTCGAAAAACACAGAAAATTTTATAGTTTTCAACCAATTTCTTGTTTCTGGAACTTATTTTATTTCTCATTAAATTCTTTAAAGATTCACTTCATCAAATTTGAGAATTTCATTTCGTATAAATTGTTATTAACGATTTTATACTAAAATTTAACTTTTTTTTTTTACTAAACAAACAATTTCTGTTCACCTTAAGGATGTTTGGGATGTACAATGGAAAAGAGTTAATTTTTCTGTATAAAATTGTTAATAACAATTTACACAAGATGAAACTCTCGAATCTGATTCAGTGAGTCTGTAGAGAATTTGATGAGGAATTAAATAAGCCTTAGAAACACTAAATCGATTGAAAACTGACAAAAAAAAATTACGGTTTAATAACATTTCATCGAATCTTGAAAATTTTGAAGAAATGTCAATACTACCAATTTTTCAATCTTCAATCAATTCTTTTCTTTCTAGTGTTTATTTTGCTCCTTATTACATTCTTCAAATACTTAGAAAATCAGTTTCAAGAAATTGATCTTGTATACATTTTTATTTACGATTTCATCCAAAAAGTTAACTTTTTTTTTCTTATTGTATCTCCCAATCATCCTCAAAGGTGCAATATATTGTTTAAAATTCAATTGCCAAGTTCATTTGGGGCGACAAATATGTGTTAATTCAATCAAATTATAGTCAATAAGCAAATAGTTGTTGTCTTAGATTTATACTGTCAGGAACAAGCTCTAAAGTGTCAGAAACTGGGCCTTTAATGGTACGTAGTACGAAAAAAGGAAAAAAAAAAAAATTGGAATTTACTCGAGACTGAATGAGTCCGAATTGTTTTTACACAACCTGAATTTTTTTCCTGCTCTTGTTTACGTTTTTTTTCTTCAAATCTTTGTTTTGACTTTTCCAGGTGAAAAGAGAGGGAAATGAGCGCCAATTTGAATGCACACACTTTTGTGTGTTTGTGTCACAGAGAATGAGAGAGGATTTATGCGAATTCCCGTGAAGCAGACGCGTGTGTTTCCTGTTTTCACGATGAAATTCCCGCACCCACGGTATGTATGTGTGTGAGTCTATTTTACGATCAGAATATATTATTTGTTTTTTCATTGAGAAATTAGCGTGAAAAAAAATCCGTTAGATCGGTGAAATAATAAATGATTCCATCATAAAGTTTATGAATGATAGGACACAATATTCCATGTATCAAATTCACGAGTATGAAAGAGGCGAGTGATGGAAAAAAAAAACACAAATACACACAAAAGAGTGAAGGAAGGAAAAAATAAAGCCTGCGTGAATGTAATCGTGTGAACAACTGCAAAAATTCTTCGGTAATTTGCCATAAGAAAAGCTCGGCGACGAAACAATTAAAACGGTTGATGGATTTTTATTTTCCTTGCGTGAGAGAATCCACACGAAGGATAATAGTCCTCTATGTCTTCTTATTTTTTTTTTTTTCTAAATCTTTTAAAAAATGTTAAGTAATCGTGATTATTATAATTATTCAGACTTACTTATTGAGACCGTCAAATTTTGGCGAGAGTGTACGACGATTCCGGTCACGTTGAATGATGTCCCTGGAAAAATAAACAAAAAATACGTCGTACAATGGGGAATTGGTATTTCCTCGTTTGTTTCATTCTTTTTTTTTTCATCCAAATGCTCTTGCTCTTTTACACTAGGATTTTCAACACACAAGGGTCACGGTTCAGCGACCGAGAAGCAGCACACAGGGTGAGGCGATTACTTCAACACTGATTTTTTTTCTTCAAATACCTCAAAATTCGTACTATTATTTCAATTCAACTTTTTTTTTAAACGCAGATTGTATCCATTCATCCAGATTAAATCCACGATTGGGCTTCCTTTATTTGTGATTACATTTATTGGAATTTTGCTTTTTATTCTCATTGATTGATAATTACGCGTGTTCCCGTTTATTCATTTATACTCGATTCACTCATCCTGTCCATTGAATTTCAACATCCGGTTTGGGGATTACTTAATTCCGGGGATCGGAAGTGTTTCGTAGAAATACAGCGCATCGATACAAGTATTTTTATATTATAATTGTGTGGATTTTTAATTTCTGGGCAATTAATCAGCGGTGGAAGATGTCGATATTGGGAGAATACAGGATTTCCGGGGTTTTGGGGGAAATATCTTGGAATTGAAGGGATATAGCGAAATTTTTGTAGGTACCTTTTTTGTAGAGCGAAATCAGGCCCACAAAACAAGTCCACATGAAAAAATTCGTGTCTGCATTAGTTCTGGTGATAATCCACGAAAATCGCTAATGAATCCCTTTTTGTTTACAAAAATATCGTAATCTTAGAATAAAAATGAAGTAAGTGCTATGTATAAGCAGAGCACTTACGCCACTTTGTTTCTAAGGCCATGATATAAAATTATCAGCCAAATTGATTTCTGGTGAAATGAATCGAATTTTTTGAAAGATGAAGATTCATGAAAAAATTTGAAAAACATTGGGAATATGCTCCGACATGTCTTTATTGTTGAAGGATTTTTTTCAAATTTTTTTATGAAGCACTTCACTCCGAATAAAAATCCATTCTTTTTTGCTCTACAGGTCCGTTTTGCCCTGGTTTCCCCTATCTCGGACATTAAGCGAGATAGAGCGATTTGGTCCTCATCCCTTTTTATAGCTCTTGAAGTTCTCTACAAATGAAAATTATGTCAAAATCGCTCTATCTCACTCAATATTTGAGATATTTGAAAAAACTGGAGACAGAATAAAATTGATTTCTCTGAAAACTTTATAATTTGATTCGTGATCAATGTTTTTCACTAGCGTTTGAATAATTGTAATCGATTATCTATCCAATTTGCCTTTTGACAATTCCCAACAGTGGAAAGCAAATTTTTGAGATCGTGTCTCTCACATTTTTTTTCCACTTTTTTTATTAAAACTAGTAATTACTCGAGTTAGAAAGCGTGGAGGAGGTCAACTCTGCTGTCATAATCCATTGTGTCTGGCAGGTTAAGAGATTGGAGATCTTCGTGAATGGTTTAAAATTATCCTTGAATCGATTAGAATGCGATCATTAATGTGAATGATTTAATGCAGATTGAACAGGTGAGACTATTGTTTTTTCCTTGATTATTGTTGAGTATTGATGGACTTGAAGCACCGTTATGGGACGTCACGGTGCTCTAAATATCAGTGAAGAGAATCGACAGTTTCCATCAACAAAAGTACAATTATAATTTGTAAACTAAATTATTTCTACAGTATTCTAATCCACAGAAATCAGTTAAACACAGAATTAATGCCAAGTCATTGATCAAAGTTTTGAAATAATTGCTGTGAAAATTTTGTAGAGTCAGATTTGTAGAGAAATAAAAGAATGAGACAATGTTGATTCTCTTCGGATGAAACACAGCTGAAGTTAATTCTGGGATAATCTCCAGTGATACAGTCACTTGAATTTATTCAACCGTGTCGCGACAGTGATCCAAATCACCGGAGAAATGAAAAATAATAAAAGATTGGGCAAGTTGATGAGGAAAAAGAAGAAAAAAAAAAAAAGAATGAGAACACTGAACTCTCTGAGGCTTAGTTTTTTCTTTAATAAAATAAGAAGTAAATTTACCTGTCGTTTTAATTGCTTCAATATTTTTTAAAATCTTATCCTGTTCTACATTTTTAAACTTCAATTCATTCTCAATATGAATTATGAATTAAGAAGAAAAAAAAAAGTGGAGCATTTTGCCACTTTCTGCATTTCCTCATTACCCACAATTTACCATTGATGATTTTATAATTTTAATTCATGTGTTTAATTAAAGAAAAAAAAGTTTACTTTGAGGGTGGAAAGTGTGTGTGTGTGTGTGTGCATGCTTTCAAAGTGTTACAAAAAATCAGCAAAACGTAAAAAGTAATACACATTAATAACTTTCGAAAATTGCACTAAAAGAAAAAAGAGAGAAAACGAGAAAAAGAGAGAAAGAAAAATGAAAATATTATGGTGACGGGAAGCGGAAGACGGTTGTCTAAAAGGCCAAAGAAAAGTAAAATTGTGAGGAAAATTGACCTGAAACACTCGGTCATGAGGTTGAGAGAGAGAGATAGAAAATAAAGAATAATATTCATTTTAGTGTCTTGTCTCTTGTAAATCAAGGAAACAATGAAGACGAGGTCTGCCAATGTGGGCTATTGTGGTACCTCAGAATGTCCTGGAAATGGCCAGAAATGTAAAGAAATATGTGTATACCTGCATAATGGTAATTTTACTGAGATTAGAAAAACGTATAAATGACAATGGGTATTAGGAATGACGTTTCACTTCTACCACTCATTTGCTTGGCAACATTTAACACCACGGAAAATTGTAATCTCAGTGTGTCTCATCGTGGAGCTCATTGAGGAGCATAATGAGTCTCGTTAAATGACATGAGCACGAGAAAATCTAAATTTGCTCTCACTTTGATGAATAAAGGAGAAATGCTTTCCTTGAATTTGAAGAAAAATTCGTAAAAAAAAACAAAAAAAAATCGTAAAAAAGACACATTTTGCTTATTTTAAAGGTATCTCAAAGGCAATGAGTTTTACGAGGATTTGTCAAGAGACCTTTTTTGAGGCCAATAAAATTCTCTACAAAAAAGGTCCCTTGATAAATTCTCCTAAACTCACTCGCTCCAAAGATATTAGCCAAAGAATAAAAATAAAAATTAAATTTTTCTGCAGAAAATAATAATATTTCTTTTTGGAAGCTTCAAGCAATAATTCCACTGTAATCACATAGTTATTATCAACGAGTGACCTTGTTACTCAAAAGCCAGAAATAAAGTAAACTGATAAAACTGAGAAGGCAGAGGCTAAACACAGCTCATGAATAAATTTTTGATTAAAAATCAATATGACAAGTAACTGAAGAAAATTTAACGGTTTTATCATCATTCGAATGAGGTAATGTAATTCTTACATGAAGAAATAAATATGCTGTGTATGATGCAGCATTGTAATTGGGGAATTTAACCAGGTGATGTGATCATAATTACCTAATTGTACAGCAAGCCGGTGTAGTTGGTCTAGTGTTCACATCGATAATATTACCAAACCATAGTTTATGAATAAGTGACATATTTCTTTTGCGAAACGTTAAAATCCGAGAATTTTCAACTACTATCACAATTTTGCTTACGTAAAAAAAAAAGTGAAGTTTATCTCAAAAGATAATCTCAAAATCGAGCGTGTTAGATACGTCTATGTTTCACCATTATCGAATCACCTACTACCGTTGAAAAATCAGTTTTCTTCATTTCTACTTAACAATAACGTGTCAAGGGATTTGTTTGGCTTCGGCCCTTGACGCGAAGCGCTTTGAATACGGAACACCTCCAATCAGCTCTGACGCTTCTTTTTTTTTTTGCACCCTGATGAATAAATTCAAATGTAAACCGTGCGAATTCGCGTGAAAATGAATTTCCACAATCTGAAGGCCGAAAAATTCAGTTAAAATGTCTGATATATAATTTAATTTAAATGTATTATATTTTAAAAAAACACAAAACTTACTTTCTCAACCACTTGAACATTCCCATCATCCCCATCATGCATGTAAAACAGCGATGTATAACACTCAAGTATTTATTAATAACAAAACTTGCTAATTTAAATATTATTAATGGATTTAATATCCTAACACGAACGATTCTTTTCAATTCCCAAGTTGAAATGTTACCACCGGCACCTTTCCTCGTGGCAGTATGGGCCTGTACTCGTTGCTGGTTAACTACTCGTTGGCGTTGCGAACGTCCCCCACCAATTCTCAAATCACTCTTCTCAGTTTCATACACATTAAACATTTTCTACTTTACTTGGAGAGAGAAAAATAAACTCGCTTTCTTTCCCTTCTCTCTCATTCACTTCTGGTTTAAATAAAATTGTTCGACAAAAAAAAAAAGACTAAATTTATGAAAACTGATTGACAAGAGTTTCTTGAACTTCACTGATTGAAATAAAATAAAATAGAAAATAAAAGTAGGATAAATTCTTTAAAAAAAAGAAATGCGTCAATTGAATAATAAAATACTTCCGATTCCTTCGGCGTCTGTTGATCGAATAAAAATTTAAACACTCTTATTTTTCTGTTTTGCTCGTTTCATTCGTATCAACAGGGTCTGTTCTACAGTCTGTTTTAAAATTATTTAGCGGAAGTATTTAGATGTCTTGAATTATCCTGATTATCAAGGAATTTTATGAATTCAACAAGATGAGGAGTTAAAGTTAATGCAGGAATTTTTCTACTAGGTTTCAGCATGGATTTTAATGACTCCTTTTTTTTCCCTTTTTTTTGCTCTTTTGAACATAAAATTTTATGAAGCGGCGAGACGACAGTGAGACGCGATGGTTGATAAGAAATTAAATTTAAATTAAATCTTTAAATCTACGTTAATTTGAGTAAAACGCAGGAAAAAAATAGTTTATCAATAAAATAATGTGAAATTTCCTTCTGTTAAATTCTTTAATTATACTTAGTTTAATTGTAATGGCTTTGGCAATAGAATTTGAAGCTCAAAACATTTCGTATCATTTTTTTAACAATTATTCTAACTTTACAAGAAGTTTTAAATCTTTAACAGCAATAATATCTATAAATTGACTATATACTGTTGTGCGTTAATATTTTTTTAAAGTATTTATGAGTATTTCAATTGAACTAATTGCACGGAAGATTGTTTGAAGCGTTGTTGACGATAGTCAAAGGTCATTTGAACATTTAAAATCTATTATAGGTAACAATTAAGTAACATGCGGCTCGGTAATATCACAAAGTTAAGAAAAAAAAAAAAAGGAATTATTGAATAAAATTAGCATTATAGAGAGGTAAAAGGTATTCTCCTATCAGTCAGGTGAAATCTTAAGGTCCTTTCATTTCCTGTTTAACGCAGAACTTAAAGGCTTCCCATCCTTCACTCCTTGGCTGAGACTGAAAATAATAAAATAATTAACGATTAATTAACCAGGAAATTAAGGCGATTAATTTAAATTGTGGTGAGGTCTGTGAACTTACCTTAGAGCCACGATGGAGTCTGTCTTTCATTATGGCAATGAATTCTTCGTAGGATAATTGTCCATCACCATCAACATCGAATAGAGCAAAAACTGTGTCGACAATGTGCTTTGAGATGCCAGTACCGGTGCAAATTTTGACAGCTCGAAGAAATTCGTCTAAAAAATTTGATAATATTATTTTTTTTAAACAAATATTCTGGAAAATTAGCGAAATAGAGAAATTTTTGTGGAAACATTTTTTGTAGAGAAAAATCTGAACTACAAAAATGCTCTACAAACATTCTGCTATCTCGCTTATTTTCCGAGATGTTTGATTGACAATGAACACGAAAATTGGTTCATTTGATGCTACCTTTTGATATCGGATGATTCGCCAGTGTATACATTCTCATTGCCATTGAAAAATCATCCAAATTATTCAGGAATTGATAAAAAACCCGAAACTCGTGGAACGTTATGTCTGTGTGATACTCGGATCGATCCAACAGCCTCTCCAAATATTTGTCATACCTGAAGAACGAAAATAGACGATTATTCTTGTGGATTATATTTCTAATATTGTTAAAAAAAGTTCGTTTTCAATAATCATTCCCAAAAAAAATTCAAATCAAAAATTTTCAAATTTCAAAAATTGCACCAACGCTTCGTCTGCTTTATGCAGACTTCTTCAGGGCGTTGATTTCCATTCTAAAAAATAGATAAGAAATTTACAATTTCTTAACATTGAACAGAAATATAAATATAATAACAATTTTTACCTTTTTTTTTATAAACAAATAATGATGGAAATCCTAAATAATTTTATAAAGATTGAAATTGGTAAAAATATTGAGTATTTTCATTGTATTTTATCTAAAAAGAAGATAAAAATTGATATTATATTTATATTTATGTTCAATGTAAAGAGATTGCAAATTGCTTAACCATTTTTCAGAATAAAAATTAATTCCCTGAGAAGTCTGCACAAAGCAGACGAAATATTGGTGTAATTTTTTGAAATATGTAAATTTTTGACTCAAATTTCTTGCAGATTATTAAAAATTTTATTATCGAATGAAAAAATGAATGATTTTTCAATAATTAATTAACAGTACTGACTCATCCATATCCAAGTACGTGTATCTCAGAAGGATTTTTGCAAAGTCAAGTTCAGTGATTGTGTCGTGACCCTTGCTGAATTCGCTGAACTCCAATTCCAATACTTCCTGCTGAAGATTCTCCATGAATTGACGAAATCCATCGTACTTCAATTCACTACTTCCATCTTTACCGAAGAAATGGATCATGAGCGTTGAATCAACTGCATGTCGACGTTGTAGACCCTGGAATTAATAGATAAAAGAGAATAATTAATTAACGTTCTTGTGGAAAGTGAAGTGTTTATAAATAGTTATTGAAAACCTGATCATAATCTCCAATGTTGTCGAAAGTGAGTGGAGCTAGTTTTTTTCCCTCCATAATCTGAAATGGAACTCCACCATGACGACCTATCCATGCATGACTGAATATATTTTCCATCTGTGGATGAAGAAAATAAAAGAATTGTTAGTTCAATTCCGAGGAAAAAGTGGATACGACGAGTTAATAATTGAGTTAACAGTGTGTGTCAGCACAAGATCCTGAGTGAAAATTAAAAATAAATTAGTAAATAGTTATTTATTAGCGTTATAAGAACTAGCAGATCTGAAAATATCATTGGTAATTAATCTAACGCCATAGTCTTCATGAAACCTCTTACCATAACGAAAGAACTTACGTAAGAATTTGAGATGAATTGTGATAGTTGATTTTCATGGTGCTCTCGCAGTTTGGCTCTCAATGCAAGGGCTTCCTCACTCGGGGCAACAAGGGTACGCAACTAATTTCATCAAAAAGCAGAAGTGATGTAAATGGATAAAAAATATAGGGGAAAGTGGGATAGAGAAGCCATTAGGGGTGGAACGATTTCAAATCGATAAAAATATTCGAAATAGGTTTTTTTCTGATGATCCCATTGAAAAGGTGAGGAAATTCGCGTTAGAAAACACATGTCAAAATTCATTTTTGAGAATTTTTTAAGCCCTTATGAATTTGCAATTTTTTTACAAAATGACCCATAAGTACTTCAAAAATTGACCATTTCATATTGAGAAGCACTTTTAATTTAAGACTGACCCCAAGTCGCTACGACTAATAGAACTTGATATATCCTCAGAAAAAATCAAAAAAATCAATTCTGTTATATATTTTCTACCGGGAATTTTCTCAGCTATTGAACGGAATCATCAGAAAAATGATCTCTTAAACCGTTTCATCACAATGTCCACTTCACCTCACTTTCCCATATGGAAGAAGCAAATAAACGAAAGTTAGACAAAAGAAGCGATCATAAATCAAAATAAAGATACAAACAATACATTGAAAAAAAAAAAAAAAGAAGAACGTGAAAGTAAAACTCAAAATGAAGGAAGCTACGTAATGTTTTATTACGGCGTTACATTTTCTGAAGCGAGACCGTGGAAAAACGTTTGAAGTAACCGACAGAAGAGTTATCTTCCTGCAGTACGGTCAACACTTTATACGCACAGTTTGAAAGGATCATTCGTAAAATGCGAAGAGGAATAAAAAGGAAAAAAAAAAGTGAAGCAAAAAATAGAATGTGTCTATAACACTCTATCTGCGGCGGAAATGCCACCGGTAAGTTGGGTTCTTTGGAAGTAGCTTCTTTGCTCGCGCGACTCCTCGTTCTCCCTTTATCTCGATCAGAAGAGAAACAGTGAGTGGTGCAAGAACGTTATTAACGGTATAACGTACGATTGAAATGATTCATTACATGTTCTATCGTCAACCAGATGTGATTTGAAATTGAATTATATACATCAATGCTATTGAAAAAATTGATACTTTCCAATGAATCGGAGAAACAAAAAGTTTGAGGGAAAATTCTTATATGATAACTTTAAGGTAGTTCACTTGCAACAGTTATAGCAAAAAGTATATTCCTATGTCTGTAGTGATAAAAAAAAATTGAGAATTAATACTCTGATTCACTTTCATGTTAATAATTATTACCGTAAAAGTACCAATTTTGGCCACTTTTGCACCCTTTTTTGACCACTTCAAATTCAAGTTGATAAAAAAGAATTCTCCATTCAGAATAATATATTTTTATAGAGCTTTGAAACCGTCATAATTACACGAATCTAACTTGTAATGTTATTGTACTTATAAAATGATTCGAAATTTGAATATAAAGTGGCAAAAAAAGTTACAGTGGCAACAAACAGTACTTCTATCCTAATTTAAAGTATCATGGGACATTGTAAGGTTTCAATAAAACAATACTAAAAAATCGTCAATTCACGACATTTCGCTTCAATTATAAGTGAAACTTCACGAATTGACAATTCTTTTAGTATTGTTTTTTGAAACCTTACAATGTCCCTTGATACTTTAAATTTTGAGTATTGTAACAGCAAAAAATTCTTTTTCTTGAAACCGAATTACGAATAAAAATCGTCTAACAACTAAAAAATTGTCAAAATGTAATCAAAAAAATTGAAAGTTCATTTCCCAAAAATTTCTTCATTTTTGATCTATGCCATGTTAATTATGCACATTTTATTGTTGATATCTTGCTTCACAATCAGTGAAAAAATTTCATTTTTTACAATTCACTGTAAAAAAAACTTTTCTTTATGGTATATTTCAATTTCCTAAAATTCCTAATAAAAGTAGTTTTGCGAGTGAACTACCTTAAAACTTGAAACAAGTCGATATATATTCTTATGAATAGATATTGTTACATGAAACGCACACAGACACACAGCCAGCTTGATTAACAGGGTACGATGATTTGCAGCATCAATTCTGCAACGAATGAGAGCCGAGAAAGAGATGTAAATGAATCCACATAGTACACATGGAACAATGTAATAAGGAAAGATAAAAGCGATAATCCAGTTCTTCATGGTAGCTTCATATTTCGTTATTCTCATTTAGCGAAGCTTGTTGCTTTGATTTTTTTTTCTTTTTTTTTTTTCTTAATCTCTTTCTCAGGCTTGAACTCACGGCTCTTCTTGTCGCATCATCAAGTTCACGCTGCGACAGTCCACGAGAAAACAGCTTTCTTATCTGTGAAGGAAAATTGTTTTTCATGCAAGACAATTTATTATGTCACAATAAATAATTAAATTGGTCATAAACATGTTTTTTTGTTGTGATTTTCTATCTACTAAAAAATCACAATGAAATTATGTGAATTCTAGGATGTGTTGAACATCGTCATTATTTATGTTCAACTAAAAGTATTCATTAGTTACATAATAAATAGGATAATTATCTACATAATACATTCAACAAATTAATTTAGTTGAAAATATTTCAATCATCTAATTACAATTTAAATAAAACATCATTATCATCTATCTACTCAACAACATGAAGAAAAGTAACTGTTGATGTGTTTTATACAAGACCGAAAACATCTAATCTTACCACAAGGAACTCGTTCTTGTCAACTCTCTCGTTACCATCAGTATCAAACATATTGAATGCAATTCGGAAGCCAGTTTGTGGTTCTGAAATAATAAAAATAAAAATTCAACTGTATTATATCAAATGATTATTTATTGAAAAATCAAGTTAATTAAGTGCTGCATAAAAGCATTTGATGATCGAAAGTTTTTATCTTATTATGGAATTCGATTGAAACCGGTTAATGAGTGAGTAGACAAGTTCATGGTTGAACGATACTTCACAGCTGAGAATATTAGATGAGAATTATTATTAAACGTTGAGGAAAATTGAGAATATTGTAGATGAATTTTGTGGAGAATCTGTGATGCATGGAGCCATCTGTTTCATTGAATGAAAAGCAATTCTGGGATTTACTTCTCGTGCCTGTTACACTATAACTTATGGTGAAGTTTGTTCAGTGTGTGCAATTTTCACTGCAATTAGTTGAAGTTCACGTGGAAAAGTACTTACTTGTTAGTATAGACAGGAGAAACAGGTACTCCGTGTAAGAAACTATTCCTGGAACAACAAAATGAAGTACAAAAATTTTAAAATATACAAATTTTATTAGATTTATTTTATTTTAATTGCCCAGTTATCAAACTGGTTGAAGTTTTGCAGTATAGCAATGAATTAAGATGAAGTTTATCGACTTTGCAATCTTGTAATAGCAGCGATTAGTTAGTTTATTTATTTTTTATCGAACTTCATTCATAAAGTGATGATCGGTCCTTTTTTTACGTTTTTTTTTTTTTTTTTCATGATATTAGTTATCTGAGGCGACAGTATTGATTATTCCCGGGGATATCTCAATGGAGAGATACGAATAATATGAAGAGATCGAGAGAAATAAAAAAAAAAAGAGATAAAGTGATGATTCTACAAGTCGTTAAGAATCCAACGGAGTCAATAAAAATGGTCATGAAATTTTATCAACTCCGAATTCAAGTATTTTTCAGTGAATTAATTACAAGTTTTTTCGGTACTTGAATTCTCGTGTCTTGCTGTGAATTGGCCTCTTCTTTTTCTTTTTTTCTTCTTTTTAACCAAAAGTATGATATCAATGTCTTCTTAAATAACCAACATGAACCCTTGACATTGAATTCGATTGCCATTGGCTTGCGGCAACTCTTCACGGTTTCGTGGCGATCAATCACTTTCCCGGACGTCGCGTGCTCGCACGAATGTCTCATTTCCAATTGGTCTTCATGATGGGGTCTGTTGCGCGTTAAGGTATCACAGACCATAAATGGAAAAACTCGTTACTCGACTTCCACCCAAGTGTGTACCACATCAGGCATCCAATAACAAAGAATTTGAAGAACGACAGAGTTTGTCCATAAGAGACAAGAAACTTCGTCGTAAACCAAATAGACGATTATAATCGTGCGACAAGAATTCAAATGTATAAAGTGCGACTATATTGCATTTAGTGTCTCCTTTTTTTTTCACAGCACATTTTTATTCACCAAAAATCCTAAAAATTAATCGCCTTATGTTTTTTGTTCAAAATGTATATATATATAGATTTTTTTTATTCTTCCAGTTCTTTCTCGCTGTATAATACAGCCGACAACATCAAAAGCGTGACAGTGAAGATATTTGTCACGCCCAGTGTGCACCAAGAGACATTAAAATGCAGCCCCCTGACGATCAAGTGTCAATAACTCAGAATTTAATGGAGAGTGTTAGGTGAGTTGAATCCTTCTAACTCATGGAAAATATCCAAATTCCTTTGGTTCATCACCTCTAAAAATTCTTTAGGATTTTAGAAATAACACTGAATGGTTTATATTTCAATGGCTTTTTTCTTTTTCGAAAATTTTAATGAACGAAATCTCCTGTTTATT
Source organism: Aleiodes leptofemur (assembly GCA_963942555.1). NCBI lineage: Eukaryota > Metazoa > Arthropoda > Insecta > Hymenoptera > Braconidae > Aleiodes > Aleiodes leptofemur. The sequence goes on from OZ012613.1 coordinate 999,411, forward strand.
TAAAAAGTAATTTTTTGAATTTTTATAATCAACATTGAGAGTCGGATGTCTCTGTCATTGAGTTTGCAAGGTTTTTTCCTTTTTTTTTTCTGCTGCAATTCTTATGTGCACAATTCATTTAATATCATGGACGAATGGGATTGGCGTGTTCTGATTGCAAAATCCTCTGAACATGATAGGTATGTTCTGTTTCTTGTAGTTAATACAACGAGAACGTGATCTTTTTGTTTGAGGTGAAATAAATTGGATTGGTAGAGGCTATCAAAAAGCCATTATTTTCCAATGTCCAACAATCCAAGTGAATTCCACATGTTTATTATTTGTTACTGCTTGTTATCGAAATTACATGGTGGACGGAGTTGATATTTACCTTTATCCCTTATACTACGAAACATGTGGGGTCCTCCATAGCGTAGTGTAGGTGTTGAGTATTTTAGCGAGTCAATTTCTTTGTCCGAAAGGAGTTTTCTCTTGTGACGAGCTGTGAAAAATAAGTGTTTACTGAGAAAATATCATTTGATCAGAAGAAAAATAAGGACAGAGGTGGTATTAAATCATGAAAAACCGACTCTATTTCCTAAGGCAGATGAGAGGATTATGCTTAAAGTAAGCACAATAATATTTTTCATTCCTCACTGAGATAATCAAAGGGTGAAAATGGAGATTAATGGAGACGTTGACAAATTTAAGTGGGAAAAATTTACCCCTCTGTGTTATTTTACTTACGTCTTGGCTCAGATTCTACGACACTGTCTAGAAAATCCTGCGGCGTCATGTACAGCTGGCCATCATATTCAACTGATGCAAACTTTATGAATCTCCTTTCTCTCATGGTCAGTCTAACAGCCTTCTGCAGGTCGTCATCTCTCTAGAAACATACAATCAGAGTTAAGTTTGGATTTTTTTTTTTTTTTTTTTTTTTACTGCATTCTAGTTGTATTATAGATATGTAATTTTTTCTATTTTTTTCATTGCTACAATTATCTGTGCATTCACTATAACCAACAGATCCTCGGGGCAAGATATTCAGCATGAATAAAATCAGAGGATTTTATTTCCTGTCTTCTACATGATTTTCATCATTGATATGCAAATTATGGGGAAACTAGAAGAAGAAGACATTTTCCATGTCTCTTCATTTTATCTCATTTTATTCAAGTAAAGAATGATGGATGGGAATTTTCTATCTTTCTCTCTTTTTATTCGAGTCAAACAGAGCGAAAAATCGATTGTTACGTCAGGCTTATCTCTTTCTCTTTTTCTCTCGCAAGCGCGAAAGCCACACGGAAAGAAGCTCCTGCAGCTCTAGACTCTCTCGTGATGTGTGTCTGGCACGCTTCTTGGCTACGGTCCAAACCGAGTGAAAATAGAGGTATTAAGTTTTTAACAAAAAAAAAAAAAAAACCACACAGAACTTTCTATCTACTGATGCACTTTTCTTCCTATTTCTCTACTCATCTCAATTTGTAATAAGACTATTAGAGTAATTGGACAAATTTGTTTACTGGGTTATCTCCACTCAATTTTGATGATTCTCTTCGTATTTGATTGCCTTTTAAATATTCGTCAATTGGAAAATTAATCGGAAATGATTAATCACTGTCATTGATCCTAAATAAATAGGTAAATGGAATCATCTCAATTTCTTTGGAATTTGTTAGTTTCTAAAGAATTGACGCAACAAATAATTTTTGCATGGAAACAAGAAAGGTTAATGGATATACACAAGTGCCAAAAACTTACGTGTTTGAAAATTTAAAAATACACAATTCGTTCGTGTAGATTTTTAGCACAAGGAGTGTGTCACCATTTGATGAATGCCGGTGTTTAAAGATGTCAGACATAGGAATAAATGAAACATCAATAGACTGAGAGAGAAAAGAACAAGAGGCGAGAGTGTGGAAAAATACTTTCATTCATGGTTGGTTAATTAGCAGAATTAATTGATGCATTCATGCACATTAACATCATTGAATTCCTCTCATTTTCGCATCTCTTTTTTTTTTTCGGAAACATCTTCTATTTGTGTAAGGTAATGTGCTTCTCAAGTACTCGTTCAATAAGTTGACACGAACAGGAGCAACATTCACGCTTTCTGGCTGTCGAAATGCTTGCTCCATGGGAGAATTAACGAGTTAACTCAGGAAGCAAGTGAGACAAGGAGAGAGAAAAAAAAAAGAGGCAAGGTGAGGAAATTGTATGGCAATTACCGTGGAGCAAGTCCAAAAAGATGTTGGAAAGGGTAGAGTTAATTTATGCAGCATCCAGCTTCAACCGTTGGGATTCACTGATTTTTTTTTCTCTCATTCATTTGCCAATGAGCCGATGCAAGAACTTAAAGAACAAGTACTAAAAACACAAGGACATCCATACAGATACGGAAAAATACAAAATACAATTTGAACAAAAAAAATTAAAGTGTCCACTGAATGTCTCAACACACAGAGTTGACAGTAAAACCTTTTACATGTATTTTTATTTTCTTCACGATCGAGAGAGAAAGATAAAATTTGTTTTACAAGAGAGAGAGAGAAAGAGGGGAAAATAAAGAGAAGTAAAGAAAATAATAATGTAAAAATTTGTTGCCTCGCAGCATCTTTGCATCGATGAGAGGCACACGCTCTTCTTCGATTTACTTGGAATCTTGTTCGATCAATATTCCGTTCAAGCATGATCATGGTGAAGTTCAGTGACGTTTGTTGGCACCTTCACGTGTGTGTATGCTCTCGATTTCTGAGAGACGTCACCTCTGGGCGTACACAGCATCAAGGCGGTGTGTCTTCTCTAATGACAGGCGTGAAGAACATTATGCTAACTACTGAGGTACCCAGCTTCATACGTGTTATTCGTTTTTTTCATTGTTATAATTTTGCAAATAATTGAAGTTTGAATTATCTCGTAGCTGCTGCAGATCTCTCCACCATCTGTTATCAGTGTCTCCAATAGGAGAAGAAAATATGCTGGGAAAATATGTTGGAGGCTCATTTGAATAACTTCGTATTAATTAATTCATCACTGATTGAGTGCTAATGTAATTTAATTTGTCCATTTAAACATCAACTAGACACTTCAGTGAATCTCTTCCTTTTTTTTTTCCCATATGCAATAAGCCTTTTTGAGCTTTGATTAATACCCCACGTGAAGTGTTAATATTCAGGCATTAAAGATACATAATGATTGAGAACACCTCAAGCTCATCTTTTGCCTTTGGGTTATAACACATTCTCTTTACTCTTTTGGCATTTATCTTTCGTACACTCAACTCTGTACATCCCAATTACTATACTCAGTGGGAAGGGGGGGGGGGGAGAAGAAAAAAATGACATGTTTAGCCCATCAAACGCCCGATGCTATTATCCTGTCGATGAAATTGAAATCAGATAACAGTCCTTGCACTGTATTTAGCAATCACGTTATCATTTGCATTCCAATTATCTGGAATCTCTTTTCGGTCCTTTACATTTTGGTAATATGTTTTAAATTTAATGGAGTTAAGGAGAAAAAATACATTTTTACGTGGTGGGGAGCATTATTATTATTATTAATGTTTTTTTTTCTTTTTGGTAATGGGTAGAGTGCAGATGGGAGCTTCGGTAGCCATGGTGCGTCATATGCCCCTGTGGCCTAATGGATAAGGCATCGGTCTCCTAAACCGGGGATTGTGGGTTCGAGTCCCACCAGGGGTAAGTTAATATCATTTTTTCTTTTAATTATTCGAATTGGAGTAAATTGTTGATGATGTCATGGTCTTTTAGAACATTTTCCCAAATCGATTATTTAAATAAATTCAATTATTTAGAGGATTTTAAGGTTTTTATACCGAATAGTAATTGGTAAATGGAGCATAGACGAGAAGAAACTTGGCAAAATGCTCTATTGTCAATACTTTTGAGGATACGTCGAGGAATACTTCTTTTTTAACGATAATGAAGTTAATAGACTTGATGAAAAACTGCAGTTTAATGTTTTTTTTAAGCGATGAGCATTAATATGAAGATTTTATAGGATTTCCAAGCCAATTTTCCGTCAATTAAACTAATGGAAATTTTTCTAATTTATCAACCTGTCTGAAAAAATAATTTTTGCATATTTCTAATCACTCAAAATTTACAAATTAAAATATTCCAAGACTCTATTGTAGGAACTAATGTACTCTGTGTCTTGGCTCTCTGTGTCTCTATCCAAAAACTGTGTCACGCTTACTCCTATTAATAGTTTAAGAAACTGCTAACAAAAGTCGACAGACAATTTGCCCAAGTCCCCCAGAGTCTCCAATCGATTTTCATGTGACAATGTTAAATCTCTTGCCATCTCATGATTATTCCAATTATCCACTTGATCATATTCCTATATATCATAGAATCTTCAATATCCGTATCAAGCAGTTTTCATTAAGTAAATAAGAAAAATTTCTTCATCGATAAAGTGATGAGTTAATGATGTTGAGAGAATTAACTTGGGTGGTCTTGAGATTTCTCCAGATCTTAAAGAAAAATAGACTTGTGGTTGGTCTTGTGTCACTGAAACCTCATTCGGGAAAGGGCTGATGCCATTCAGGTTCTAGACTTGTCGGTGCTACTGATAAAATCAAATTGATTCGAGGAAAACATAGAGAGACAAAGATTTTTCATGAATCGTTTGACTATTTCCATTTCAAGACCATTTTAGTAAATCAACTCGTACTGTTACCTATTTCTAATTTTGGTTCAACGTAAAGAAGAAATGGAAATATTCAACATGATACCGTAAACTGGCAATTTTATGTTACGATATCCATCGATTCCTTCCATTACCAAGTATTTTTCATTTCTATTGAATAGAGAAAATCAATTCAGTAGAAACTTTGTAGCTAAAACTAGTTCTTTCATCCATTGCCCTTTGAAGTCTTCTGAATCATGTAGGTTTTTTTTTTTTGCCTTTAACATCGTTGGTGTGCCACGAAATTGATTTGTGGTTTCCCATCGCCACAGGACTCCATGTTGATTTCAACAAAGAGAAACAAAGACAACTACTAATTAATATTTTAAAAATTCTTCATTTTCCTTTTTTTTTTATTTCAATCCCTCCTGAACTACGAAAGTTTATTGTGACATGATTGGACTACGAATCAATTACAAGAGACCCCCAATCGAGAAACAATTAATTTGCAGGAAACTTAGTGTTTTTTTTTTTAAACCCCTTTTGTAAAAACAATTCCCCCATGAATTATGCTAATAGCCAATATTCAAATAAAATGGAGGCAAATGGTCAGAATTAGTTTACAATGAGTTCTAAACTAAGCGTGAAATTAGTAGAAAATTGAATGTACCCTTCAATTCCACTTGAATATTAATTTCAAAAATATTCACCTCACGAAGAGAAAACCTTCATGAATCAAGCGAGTTAAAAAAACAATACGGATAATTGAATATTCGAGAGGATGATGATGATTTAAGTATAGCTTGTGGGCAATTTTGCCGAAAATAATGGAAAAAAAAAAAATAAAATTATTCACTTGTTTGTCTCTTTACACGATATATATGACCCCATCTGCAAGAATCTTTTTACACATTGGGTTGTCGGTTGATAATAAATAATAATTTTCGGCTTTTGCCACCTCAAAGTATCGAGCTTACAGTGGGTATTAGTCCTACCGTCTTCGTTGTAATGCATTAAATCAAGTTACTGGGCAAAAACCCCACCCTACATGTTCACATATAACGTATGTCCATTGGATTTAATACCTGAATACCAAAGTGTGAACGCGATAACTCGGCAATAAAAACACGCGTCATGCAATAAATTTAAATTGAGGAAGAATCGATTGCTTGTAAGAGATTTTCTAAGAAAGATTTTACATTGCATGCTGCAATGATTAAAGAAATAAATGATAAAGAGAGATAAATTGGGTCTAGTGAGAAAATTTCCATGAACTTTCAAATTTTTTTTTTTTTTTTTTTACTTTATTTTTTTTTTGCAGAAGAATGAGAAGAGAATTAAAATAAATGTGTGTTAGGGAAAAAAATACAAATCTAAATCTCAAACACAAGTCTTGTATACCTTTATGATGCGATAATCACAGGTCCAATGTGAAGTTTGCCAAAGAGATTTATCGTTGTTGACGTCATATCGCTAATCGATCATGCAGTGCTCTCTTTTATGTGCCAGGAGGCTGAAGAGTGAAGGTGATAGGAAAAGAGAAACGAAGGGGCACGTGAGCTTTTTCTCTCTTTTTCTTGTGCGTTTATTTCATAAAGTCTCGTGGGAGGATGATTCGAGATCCATTAGTCACTTCAGCGACTCGTCAAACGAGCCTCGTAGCAATGCTAGAGATGATAACGTCAGTTGACTTATAAATATGTGAGTGGCTGTAAGTGCATTAGTGCGTTTATATTGCCACCGGAAATGAATTACTTCAATCTTAAATCGTTTTTTTTTTTTTTTGGTATTCTTCAGTCTAGTATCTTATGTTTTGTGCTGTATTTATAGATACTTCGAAATTTATCTAGGATCTTTAGGGGATACATGAGAATTAATCAAGTAGGGATAACGGGTAATTCATTGATATTTTTATGGCAAAGAAGCTATATATGATGATTGAATACGGAAAATATGGGGAATTACAGTGGAATCCTATATATTTGACGCGTCCGTCCAGGATCATTCTCTATATTTGACATTTATGAAACACTATCTAATGCAAATATTATAATTAACGTTTAAATCAAATAAAAATATATTTTTCCTAATTTTTTGGAGAAAAATGACTCAAAAATCGAAGGATTTTTTTTTCAATGTGGAATGAGAATTCAGTCAAATATAAGGGGCGGTCAAAGATACAGGAGTCAAATATAGGGGGATTCCACTGTAGTGCACGAAATTTCGAGTCCTCTTAATTTAAAAAGAGGCATTCGAGAATTAAAAAAATAAACTGGCGTAAGAAGGGCCTTATCGCGAGGGCCCGTGTCTGAAAAAAGGGGCTTAAACGAGAATGAAGCGGGTGGAGTGGGTGCTTCTGCCCGGAGGCGTCGAAAACTGGTAACGACTTCTCGTTGAGACGCGTGAATAAAAAGAGGATCAAAAAAAAAAGTAATGAGAAAAACAAAAGTTTGTAGCATGAGCGAAAACGTGAAGGAAAAAAAAAAGGAGAATGAAGAAAAAAAAAAACTGTCAAGTGGACTTTTGTAAATGCAGGCCAGGTCGTCTCGTCGCCGTCTATCCTTGGGTCTTAACAACTGACTCATTCGTTTTGATAAAAAGACCTCGAGTACTTGTACTTGAATTTAAAACAGTACCTTGTTCTCTAAGTCTCTGTGAATTGCAACAGTTCGTTTACACCCACTTGATTCTTATTTTTTATTGATATCAAAGAATTTAAGTGTTTGAAAATCTATCAATGTCCTCAATACGTTCCATGAACATTTAATGTCTACAAATGCTTTTTTTTTTTTCTTCTTTTTATTTGTTTGTTTATTCAGTCTAGAATTCAACGGAGTGAGACCCCCTTGGGGGCTCTCGATATATCTATGCAAAAATTCCCGCCCCCTCCAAATTTGGCGTTATGCTAAACTTATAGATGAATCGATAGGGGCCTCCGCCTTCGTGTCTGTAGCAAATATTGGTATCTCTATTAGACTCTCCACATTCAATAGCCCCGGGTTAATATCGAACTCGAGAATTGTAATTATAAAAATCACTCTGTCTCTATTTTCTCGTTATTTTATCAATGAATTTATAACTCGAGTTCAATTGATTTGTTTGATTTGGAAGGTAATCGGGGTTGGAGAAGTGATGACTCAATCGAATGAATTAAGGTAGTATCCAATAGTACAGTCGATGAAACAGAAAACGTGAGGATTTGTAGGTGTGTTTCCAATTATTCGCTGATAATTCAGGAAAACGTGCTTTAATTTACCTGATAAAGTGCTCAAACTATTCGAAAGTCATATCTTCAGCTTGTGAATATATTTTTTTTCTCTCGCCATTTTTTTTTACATTAATCTCCTATTACATGCATGAGATAGAGTGAGAGGCAGACAGTTACGACTACCTTCTAATCAAAATTTCTCAATAACTATACGGAAAATTGAATATTTTTTTCTTTCATTATTTAGTTGAAATGCTGTTCTCTTCGCTAATAGTTTTCGAATAATGGATCAACCCTGCAGTTTTTTTTAGTAATTTCGTTATTTCTGTATGATTTAGGGTGTTTCATCCCCACCACCGCTATTTTCAGTAACTTTGATAATTCATATCTCATAAAATACACGGACAAAAATTCTGAAAAATGTATGCAAAAATATCATCTTTGATACAGCATCAAAAAAAATGAGAGGTTGAATGTACTCGAGTTCACTGGGATACTATCTTAATTCGTTGATTTATTCATTAAATTTTGTGGGCATCAATGAATTTTAGGATTCACAGTGCAGTGAGAATAGCAGTGGCTATTTCTGTATTGTACTTAATGAGTTAATTCACTCGGCGTGTTAATTATCATACGCCAAAGTTTAGTCCAGCATTCCGCATTCTTTGGGGGGAGGGGGGGGGGATATGTATCATTTAGATTATTTATAGAATCACATAATAGTCTTTCACGCACGTTCATCTGTACGCATGACTTGATTCTTCCTTAATCGTACGAGTTGAATCTTCAATGTATTTTACACACTCTTGTCTCTTTTTATACTCTTTCCACCTGAGAACCATCCTATTTCGCGCCTCGTCAGTTGCTCGATTACTTTTACAACTGTTGGCCCGGAATAATGAGATGTTACATGTGAAATTCTGGAATTCAAAGTGCTACTACTATATCCATAAAAATCACATCAACTACAGTTGACAATATATCGCGTGACTAGAAGCAAAAGGTCGTATGTGCCGAACTATAGTTTTCTGTGGTTTCTAATGGTGAAAGGTCGTATTTGCACTCATAATCGTTGCAATCAGGTGCAAAAATGGAATAAATGATGAAAACACCATGGTAACACGTACCCCTGGCTTTTCATCATAGAGTGGATATACTACCTTTTGCTTTTACATAATATATCTTTAGAAATTTTTTTTTTTTAAATCAAAAGGTCGTTGTAGAAAAAACTGTCAATTTTTTTGTATTTTTTAGAAGTAAAATAGCCTTTCGATTTTTCTGAAAATTCAGTTTTTTTGAAATATCTCCGATTCCACTATTCGTAGCGATCTTGGATCGATTTCAATTGAAAGGTAATATTACTTCCCATCGATTTATGAGATTTTGAATCCAAGAATATAAAAGTAGAATTAGAATATAAAAATAAAAAAATTGATAGTGGATATACGACCTTTTCGTGTTGACTGAAACTATCGTTTGAGGTAAGTTTCTGAAAGGAAAAAGGTCGTATATGCCAAAAAAATCTCAAAACTGGATATACGACCTTTTGCTTTTAAGTAAACAGTCATTTACGGAAAGTTTTTCCAGACGAAAGATCGTATATCCCAGGAGATACGACCTTTTGTCTGGCATGACCCTTTCTGGCATTTACGATCTTTTGCTTTTGAACATGCGATATATGTACTCGTAAAAATGTTTATTTCAATGTCTTTACGTGATTTTATGACAGGACGTATTTGACATTTGATTAACTCCCAATTTTCTATCTTTTCTTATCAAGTTTTCGACATCAATTCAGTGGTGAACATTTCATTTCATCGTAGAATTTCTTGGAATATCTCGGGATTTAAGTGAGATGAGGCAATTTTTGTGATAGTCTTTACAAGAGTTTCTCTATTCCATTCAGATTAGGCTTATCGCATTTTTTTTTTATTAATTCACTGTTGAAAGGTTTAATACAGAGAAAGTGGGGCAAAATGGACATTTCTATGCAACGATTTGAGATTGAATTGTTTTTTTAATGCTATTGGAAAGCTGAGGAAATTCGCGAGAAAATGTCGATGATAAAATCGTTTTTCATGAAAAAAAAAAATTTCATTCGAAAAATTTCATTAAAAAAAAAAAATTCTGGGAATTTGAACACATGTTGTTTATCCGAAATTTCCTCAGTTTTTCAATGAAACCATTGAGAAAATCCTATCTCCTACCATCTCATGAAAATTCCCATTTTGCCCCGTTTCCGCCCGTTGAAAACATGAAAACCCAAGTTATTCCATATCTTTCCATAAATTAATTACATTTGAAATAGTAAATTCGAGAGAAAAGACTCGCGTTCGATATCGACATCTAGATCTCTTCCGAAAGATCGATTCTTAAAGCAAGCACATAAAGTTTAGTTAACATGACCTGGTACAAAAGAGATACCATGGAATTTCCGGTGTTAGGTGGCCCATTGGTGACACGAGCACACACGAAATTCAGATGCACCAACAGGTCGGTTTTTCCCTCAAAAAAAAAAAAGGAGAAAATAAAAGGAGAGAAGAAAAGACGCGGTAGATTGGAGTAATAAACTGGGTTAAACGTGGTGTAACCGTTTGGAACATTCACCGAAGAATATAACATTCGATGGTGGACAGTATAACACGATTCCAAAAGAGAGAGAGAAAAAAAAAGAAGAAAGCGTTGCGCTGAGTTTGCTTTATGACACTGGATCCCCGCAAACGCCTCCCAGGTATTTTTTAAAAAATCCATTCATTTTTGAGGCACATTCAGGAAGAGAGAAAAAAAGAAATAAAATGTAAACGACAAGTTTACCACCCGTTGTGATGAATTCGATAGTACGTGAAATTCAATAATTACGACATCATTTATTAATATTTCTCTATTTCCCCGATTAAAAACACGAAATTAGGCAATTCAATTTGTACAAAAGTAATTTCAGAATTTAATTGAAAAAAAAAAAAGAATTTTTATGTGAAGTTTCAATTTGGAAATAATCAAGAGATGAAGAAAAAAAACCTGATAAAATGCAAATATTAATATTTCTTGATGAGCCAATTATATTTTAGTCAGGCATCACGTAAAACTTGTTTGATCGATACCAATATTAAGGATCACCGGTGATTCAGAAACAAGCACGATAATGAGACGATATTTGTTAGCCGATTATCATCTTAAATTTTCTGTTGAAAAGTGATTTTGTGGCCACAAGTAGTTCAAGTACTCTGTTATTTCAATATTTACACACTGAAACTTCAACACACAGGTAAATTCAAATGATGTTGATTAAGTGTTATTTTCGATGATATCCAATACACACAGGATTATGTTGAGGAAAAATTCTTTAATGACGATACCATTAAACTGCTGCAAAGTGTCCAATCAAATGAGACCCACCAGTGTTCAATAATTGATTGTGAATTATCAATTTTTTTCTCATTAATCCTATCTCATGTTGTCAAGTAACGAGAGTGAGTATGTGGATGATGGAATAGTGATAATCATCTGGTTTACTTGATCAATTCAATTTATTTTGCTTCTTTTTTTTTTCAATGTTATCAAGGCTAGTTTGATGCTTCTGGAGATAGTTTTCATGATTTTTCCCTGCATTTTGCGCCCAATAAACACTTGTTGCGGTCAATATTCAAGAAATTGAGTAAAATACAGTACAACAATGTCAGAACAACAAAAGAACCGCTTTTGAACAGTTTAAACGTCATTTAATTTTGAAGACACCTGTTTATGAGCAAGTAGAGGCACGCGAAGATTTCTTGTTTAGGAAAAATACTAGAATGATACTTTCTTCAGTAATCCAGTCGGCATTTATCAAAAGACCCAGAGCCCACACCAATGTCGAATGGTGAGCCTACCGTCGAAAATTGGCCCACGTCGTTAACCGAATACCTGCACGAAACGTGAAATTGAAAATTTGAATACCCACCTATCGCCTTACGGGTGGCACATCGCGTGCACAGTACATGCACTTGTTTTTTTTTATTTTTTTTATTATGATTTTTATAATGTGCCAAATTACAGAATGCTCGTTATCGAAGGCGGAACCACTTGGAATCGGTTTTTATCATTTTTTTATTTCTGGTAAAAGTGATATTACTGTGAAATGATTGGAAATTGATTTTTTTTTGGTGATTCTATTAGAGAGGTGAGGAAATTTGCCAGTGTTAGAAGAGAACTGGTGTTAGAATTGACTTTTAGATATTTTACAATTTCAAGATAAATAAAGAATATTTTTGATTTTTCAGTTTTAACAATTGACTTACTATATTTTGTTTTATCTTGATCGTAATAGAAAGATGTGATCAAAGCATGGGCGAAGAAGTGCCTCTTGCCCTAGGCGTCTAAATTCACTTGGTATGGTTGTTTGGGTCACACTCATAAACATGGCAAAATTATAGCGTGATCCCACCGATAAAGCACGCCTCCCTTCCCTAACAGGCATTTCATTTCTCTTTTTTTTTTCTCCTCTGCTTCCCCTATTTTTTTCTTCGTTTTTCATCGTCTTTTTTATTCCCTCAGTTGCTCCATTGGAGAATCATTGGAATTCTTGAGAATGAATATTCGCAGCTGGATGTTGTGTTCTGACATAACTTCATCCCACTGATGATCTCATTCTCCTAATACACTTGTAGTTTCAGTTTCTTTTTTCATTCTTTCTAGTAGATGGAGATTTATCTGAATTCAATAATATCCAATGAATTGAATGAATAAAAAAGAAAGAAGATGAAATTAATTAAACGATCGACATTCTTGACAGTTTATGTGTTTGAATTCTTTTTAATGACTCTCTAAATCATTCTGTGACTAATGAGATTCATTGGATTGAGGAAATTTGAGAAATTTTTGGAGTGTCTTTATTGCTTTGCCCCTTCATCGAAGAATGTCATTCTTCTTTTTCTTGTTTCTCAGTCGTAAACTATAAAACCGCCCCCTCCGTCACATCCCTCTGAGTCTCAACGATCTGTGAAAGACCCAATTACAGAGGCACTTGCCCTAAGAATTCCAGATAACTTGCCAACCCCATTGGTGAAATTGCCGCATTTGAATAGATCAAAGTGATAGACAAAATTACTATTTCATCTCTTTGTGTATTGGTCCAGAGACAATTTCGATTGATGTCCATTTCATTATTTCAATCTTCAGTATTTAACCTTTCTTTTCCAGGGAATTTATTTGAAAATCATTTTTTAAAGTCCTCCCACTTCTCTCTCTATTCCAATCTTCAAAATCTTATTGGAAGCAAAATTATTGAACGATTGGAAATTTTACGATGCCCAAATGTCTTGGGCGTGGACTTCAAAGTAATAAATTTATTCACTACAATATAGTTCCAACAGTTGTTCAATATTCTTCGTAAATGTTGGTCATGTCAATTGAGGACAAGTTACAAGGAATCTTAAAGCATTCACGTTATATATTATGAAATGAATGATTTCTGATAATCAAGCGACAAATGTTGGATGAATGACGTGCGAGCGATCATATCGTTGAATGAATGATTTCTGATAAAAACTTTCACAACACTTAGCTTTATAAAATAAAATTGAAAAAAAAAAGCACTAACATTTAATTCATAATCAGAATGAAAAATGAAAAGAAAATTTGAAATCCAGCTAGCTTAGATGCCATGTTACAAAATAACACTTTATTTTGTAACCTTCGCACCTCTTTTATCCAGATTATGCAGGAATCCCGTGTAATCGAGTGCTTAATTGAGTCTTGATTAATTTCAATCTGATTAGACTGCATAAAGCCTTCCATGCATTTTTTCTTCCTCATACACAGGACTTATCTATCCACTAATAAACACATACATATACACATACATATGGATGGAATATATATATTCAGTGGTATTCGCGCTCATCGTGTGAAGATTAGTATCTTTCACGTGTGATGGACTGAAGCCACACGAACTTGTATCACATAAAAGAAATTCACTTGTAAGTAGAAAAGAGGGTGAAAAAAAAATAAATAAGATGTTCCTCCGCTATTTTCTCGAGCCCAACAAGATTATCTTAATTAGTTGGTTATTGTTGATCCTGTCGAAGAGTATTATAACTTTTGCATTCCAGAATGTAATTATGAAAAATTGCCCTTCATTTCTGATGTTGAACAGAAGTGCAGCAACTGTTTTTGGACCATTTCATCTTCACTGCTGAGCATTGATTGAGATGAAATAGAGACTCTTTCCTTTTTTTCCTGGAAAGTGAGAATATTCATGTGGAGCAAGTGAAGATGCATCGGGAGGTGTCGAATTGCCTCGTGTCTTTACAGAGAAACGAGTCAGTAAGTCGAGCAGACATCTCTGATCCCTTGGTGATTGGTCATCCGGTGTATGTGTATATCTGTGTTATGGTGAAAAACACACTGTATAAAACGTTAATAATATGGCTAAAGGGAAGTAGACAGCTCTCTTGTGGCGTCGAATAATCATCAAGGGGCACCGACGCCCACGCCTCACTCAGTACGTGAGAGATTGTATCGTTGACACCCCATCTCTACCCTCAGTCTTTCATGCAACATCTTTATTATTATGTGCCAAAAAGATTTTTTTAAAAAATTATTTTTATAGTATCCCGAGATATTTATCTTTTAAATTCCAATGAAGAAATAATATTCGTATTTATTTTTCATCTGTAATTATCGATGAATAATTTATCTCATAAATCATGTGGCCTCAGCATCCAAGCGCCACATTTCCACAAGCGTCGATTTGTCAATGGGATTCCCTGAACACTCTGGAATTTACTGGAAATCTTCGAAACTTCTGGTTTTCTTCAAATCATTATGAAGTATTTCGTTAACATCCGGTTTTTGTGTCATTTGAAATATTATCACTTGATGAACATCATTTGTCCGATGTCCGGAACACTGATAAATTGTAATGAAATAAGCAATAATAATATTTAACGAAGTAGCCTCGAAGGAATATATAAACTGATGGGATTCGCCACGCCTTTAACAGCTCTTGAGTTAACGAGAGAGGGAACTCAACTCATTTTGCAACATTTAGATGAACACTTTTTTAAGCATAAAGTAACATGAACGATCGTACTTCAGTCTTTGAGCATTTATTTCACGTCATTTGGAGGATCATTAGTGTTATCGATAGGATGATTTTAATAATTTACGTGGAATAAAATGAAAAAAGCTACTTGTCGTTTTGCAAATGTACGAGGCGACTCGTAGTTAAACTGGAATTTTGTAGACACATTGTCGTTTCAAAAACAAAATGGCGTAAGTACTAGGCATAAGCTTAGCACTCAGGTTACTTTTTTTCTAAGGCAACGACAAAGTGGTGTAAATACTAGACTGAGAAAAAAAATGTGGTAAAAAGTAGCGAATATTGATGTCATTGGTTCTTGGCAAATATTTTTTTTTTTTGTAAATTGATACCTAAAAGGCGCATCATAAAATATTACTACAATTCAGTTTTCTGTGTATTTTTATTGTGTATCTTTAGTGAATTTAACTCTCAACTTATATTTATTAGAATTCAAATATTTCTAATAAATGTAAAAAATCAAATTGCAAACGAAATTATAACAATTTTTATACTGCGTTCTCATAGTATTAATTTATCTTTTTTTTGATAATTAAGGAAGCTTCTGAGTTTACTGAATTTAGTCAATTCAACTAGTTAATCTGTTTGAATTAACTCAATTCAGTAAATGTAACAACTTTTTTTTAAATCCAAAAATTCAACAATGGTATCAATATTTGAAATTTTTTTGTCAATTTAGGTATTAACGTAGCACTTACGCCACTTTGTTTCTGAAGCAACAACATGCAAAAGTACATCATCCACTTAATACTCATATACCTGTACAATTGGCAAATACCAATGATTATAATTCACGGTTATTCATGATCGATACCGCGACGAATGCATCCATCGTCTTTTCTCTATCCTTTTCTCTCTATTCTTAGAAATATAAAAAGATCCTTATCGGTTGAATAACGTCAGACAAATATGATGCATGCGCTCGAGCAGGTGTATAATCAAGTAATCGCTTGAGCATGGAGATATCCGTACTTTTAATTTAATCCAATCATCTGTATCTGTCATGAGAATTCGATGGAAGAGAAAAAAAAGGAATTAAATAGAATTAATTCATTCATGAATATAAATTATTCATTTCGAGTGTGAATGAATTTTTCGATGAAAAATAATCGAATGATTAGTAGAATTAATTTTATTCTTTTCCAGCATTAAAGTAAACTTTTTTCCTCTCATTGCAGTTTTAATTGAGATAAATTATTCATCAATTATGCACTCAATGATATTATTTAATTGTGAGTAATTGTATATGATAAATGATAATTCATTCATCAAATGAATTAATCATAAATTCATAACACGTTTTAATTACACGCGTAAATATTATTCATTCATGACAAAATTTGACTCTTATTTTTTCAATACCGAAAAAGGATTTATATTCTCTCGCAATTAGGACTTGTGCCGTATTTTAAAATCAGGGCAATGCATTTATTCAAATTTTATTGTGTCTCTTCTCTCAGTGTTCTCTCATTGAAGGTGAGTTAAAAAATAAAAAAAAGTATAGTGATACTGCAGAATTTTTACGGCATTCCCACCCACGTGGAGAATCTACTGGTGGAATTTAATGCATCAAACTTTAACTTCTTTATTTTTTTATTCTCTTCTTTATTCTCTTACGTTCGTTATAGAGACAAATTGAAATGAACTCGTGTGTGCTTCATGGGGTGCAGGAGTCGACAAATCATTTTGCAGAGTTACAATTCTCGTGATAATACGAAGTAATATTTTTCTCTTTTAGTAGAGAGCTGCTAAAAATAGTGTATTACAATATCATTGCATTAGGCTGCGTGTGGTCAGATAGTGTTTACTTCTTGTTTTTTTTTCCCATGAATTATTGATAATAATAATTTTAGAAAACCTGTTCTTTTTAGAGCAAGATAATTAATCAATTTGAAAATTTCTACTTTAATTGAATTATCAGGTGAATTATCTCATCAAGAATATTTAAATTTCGTTTTTTTTTTTTTTTTTTTTTTTTTTTCAATTGTTGAGTAAGATAGTAAACGAGGAAAACAGGATATATCGTAAAAAAGCGTGGAAAAATATCCATGGGAGTTTACTGCAGGGGGTCCCAAGGGGATGACAGAAGACTGTGTCAACAATTTATAGTTGTGAACTTCTGTTCGAGATATTAAACCCACGCTAGACCATAGAATTTTTCGGGATTTCTCTAAGAAAGAAAAAAAAAATAACTATGGGAAGATTTCTTAACTACGTGTTGTAAAAAACGTTTAAACAGTCAACGAAATGTCTTTTAATATTTACAAACTTGCCGGTGTCGTATATCTGAGGGAACCGATAAGAAATCATATTTTTTTGTCTTTTTCCTCAAAAAACTTTCCCGAAACTGCGGTTAATTAACGACTTCCTTCTCTGTGTCTTTTCACTTGTCGCTTACATCAGTTGATGGAAAAATCATCGCAATTCAATTTATCGAGATGAAGAAAAGAAGTTCAGTGTCTATGGTCATAAACAATTATCTGGAATATAGAAGAACGATAAAAAGAAAGAAAGAAAACCATTGAAACAGTGTCAAACCAGTGTCATCCACTTTACGATCTTGTAAGTCACTACAAGGAAGTAAATTTAAAAATCCAATGAAAAACGATGGAAAAAGGCAGAAAACATAATGGTAGAGAGAGGGAATGAACTAAAAAAAAAAAAGGAAAACTAAAGTTGTTCAGTTGTGACAAGTCCGTGTCCTTCGCAGTATTATTTCCTTTTTAATCAAGATAAATCCCGCATTCTCGACATGCAAGAAATTACAGAATTACCATATAATCTCAGCTCCAAACAATTCCGAATTCTTCCTTTTAATCCTCATTTTGTTAATAATAGAAAAGGAAGAAATAAGCGTTAATTTAAATATATATCGAAATTTCATTGGAATTTGTCTATTGTTCATGAAATAAATTTACCAATTACCAAACAGACCAAATTAAAATTCTCACGTTTATTTCACATGTGTGCCGATTAAATTGAATTTATTTTTTCTTCGTATTCAAAGGCAATTTTTTAAATGAATAAATTGATACAAATTAATTGAGCCAAAGTGAAACGCAACTCACAGGCATCAATTTATCGTGTATATATGTTTATATAGAGTAGGATGAAATGGTTAGAATTTATTTGAAATTATAGCAAGTTCACTGAGGTTGTCGAACCCAGTCGAAAAATAAAGACGTAACCGATAACAAAATACTCGAGAAATCATTTTTTGATAATTTCAACGAAATCTATTTCTAAGTGAAGGAAGATTTTGAGATTTTGCGCGCTTAGTTTTACGCGCTGTTTTTCAAATGTAGCAAATTTACTAGTAATAGATTCATGATAGATTGTAGGAAGTTTTTCTGGTAGACTGTACTCACCTTGCGCGATCTAGCTGCGTGAACGATACTACTGTTATATTTATCACTCAAGTAAAACACAGCTGATCCAATGGCAAGAACTCCTGCCCCAGTCTTCATAATAATTCCAATATTTTTTTGCCTCTTCAATGATTTAACTGTCGATAATAAACGTGTATTTTTAACTAAACTAGGTAATTTTTTAACTAGAATTGTGCACGCCATATTTGTGATGTTTGAGGTTGGGAGGCAAATGGGTAACACACAGTGAAAATACAATCCCAGGGACACACAGAGAAAAACTGTGAGGAGAGAGAAGAGACATGCGCGCGCCCGCGCAAACTTCGAATCAAATACACTATTATAAATAGAAGTATACGCGACACAGACTGCGTATATACAAATTAAAATATATTTTGGATGATAGGGAGAAGAAGAAGAGTTCACGAAGTTTCTTATTTTGTCACTGGGAAAGAAGAAGTGAAGAGACTAACTCTCGTGATACTTTCTAGATTCTTGACGCTTTTTTTATTTTTGTAGGAATTATTATTCACGCAGTTTTTTGAAAAACCGGCGAATCTCGACTGAGAACGAGTTTGTACACTTACTTACGAGCAACTGAGGAGAAATAGACTCGTGAGAGCTGTGCTCGATAAGAATTTAACGAAATATATATATATATATATGTATATATATATGTGGATAATCTTGGTGTATAGTTGAGCGGGACTCGTTTGAAATTGTAATAAGTATTTTTTTTCTTTTTCTTTTTTTGACGGTTTGAGGATAAATATTTACAGTGGTACAAGAGTTCTACGATAGCTATGTAAATTGGATGGTTAAATTTGTGTGAGTACATTGGGAAACATAAATGGGTGAGAAATTTTTGTCTCAGAACATCTCCGAGTTGCTCTATTTTATGCGCGTGAGGAATCAATAGATTGGGTTCAATTTAATTGGAAATATATGGGTAATTATATGAAATTATGAGATGAAATATATGGAGACATAGATATAATTTCGCCGAAATATTTTATGATTATATAATCCACAGCATATATATCTGTAATATATTTTTTTCTTATACAAGAGAGAACGGGGTAAAATGGACCTGCGGGTCTCAATAATTTGGAATTTTTTTTAGCATCAAGAAGTTGACTAAATTTTTTGCAAAAAATTCACTAACAATGTTCATATATTTGAGCAGCTTCTCAAATTATTGAGAAGTTATTCTCAGTTATTTACCCAATACTTATTTTTCATGTCATTATTGATAGTTTATGGTTTTTTTTTTCATATATGGAAAAGTATACTTTCCTGATTTTCAGGTAAAAATTAACGGAAGCGTAGAATTTTTGCAGAGTCTTAGAAAAAAATTCTTTCATAAATGATTCAACAAAGTAGCACTTTTCTAGCGCAAGTGAAAAATTACTGTAGATTAACAACAAAAAAAGAGGGAATTAAGCACCTTCTTTAAGAGAGTGGCCTTGAACCAGCCCTGTGTCTGCGAGTGTTGGCATGGAACGTTAAACTACCAAGATGTAGCAATCTGGGTAGAACATAATCATCGATTAATTATGCTCCTTTTCATGCAAAGTATATCTCAGATGACGACGTAATTTCTCGTTCGTCCTGTACGAGGCAGCTGGAGGCTTCTATGTTGCACAAAATTTTTCTATCAATTGTGAATTTCTCAGTACTTATTACAGTACACACCTTCTGGCCTTAATTTGCGTGTACAAACGCACTTTATCGTTCAACCGAATCGATGCTAGAGATTTTCCCTTTTTTTTTTGTTGTTGAAAATTCTTTTTTTTTTTCGTGTTTTCGAATGAAGCGCTACAATTATGAAGAATCGATTGATTAATGGTATCTAATGGAGGAAGCTTTTGAAGCATTGATCAAAATCCATGTATCCTCAGGAAAGTGCCATCTAAAAGCATAAGCCTCTATTAGTTATAATAATAATAAAAAAAATTGTAAAGAAATATAAAAAACAGAATAGAATAGAATTTTATTACCTTGATGTTTCATTGACTGTTTTACATCATTCATAATATCAATAACATTTATTAATATTAATATTAATATTACCAAATACTAATATTATTAATATTTATTCGAATTAGTCCAAAATTCCGTCTAACTTCTAATTCAATACTTAATAATATAAACTAGAAAACACACCAAAATATTAATAACATTTTATATAAAAAATAGAAGAAAAAAGGAAAAAAGAGTAAAGATTAAATGAAAAGGGTTCAATACAAAGAGGAAAGGGAATATAAACATTTCTGCAACATATCTGCATCTGTGGAATGCTTATATCTATAATTTCATACTTCTGCTTTTTTTCTGTATCGTGTCAAAGAGGCTTCGAAATTGAAGTCTTTACTGGCTATTAAAAAAAAATAATAATGCATGAAGCTTGTGAAGTTCCACTTCTTGAAATTATATGAATGCACGAGACGTCAATTATCGACTGAATACCTGCTATCTATTCATTCGAATTAAACTCGTGTCAATCGGAAATATCAATTCGTTTGTAATGCTTGTATCCGGTTTTTTTTTTATCACTCGAGAATTGTAAGTGTTTCTATGAATACGGTGGATTGGATTTTCGTTCTTGTGACGAGAATTTCTTTTTTTAAATTCCGTGAAAATATAGTTGAATGCGTGTGTAAACGTCTTTGCGAGGGAATCTCACGCTCTTAGGATTATTACATGTACTTAAAATTTTTTTATGTTATCAGTATTGTAAGGTGACAGGTGTATTATTATTGAATTATTTTTCACTGCATTTTACATGAATAGCTCTGGTTTTTCTGTTGCAATTTATTTTATTTTTTTCCTTTTAAATTAACTTTTTCTCGTAATTTGCATGATAAGAATTTCTAAATTTATCTTTATCTCAACTTCATTTATCCCAATAGGCTCCTTTGAAGTTGAAATTTACCCCCAAATTCAACAGAGACAAAATGAAAAAAAAAATCCTTTCAAAAAAAAAAAAAAAAACGCAGAAATACAAACGAGAATTGTTTTAGATTTAGTGAATGAGATCTCATTTATCGTTCATCGAATCTTCATCCAGGAATATTTTTCTCCTCTACTACCAAACTAATCTGAATACAATGTCTACATAAATTTAGGTATTTTGTTAGCTTGACTTTTCAACTAAAATAAAACTCTACCTATCGTGAGTTTAAGATTATGTTGAAAAAAAAAAAAGAATATAGAATTATATGAAAATGCAGTAGAGTAAATTCTTTGCCATTTGCTTTCGCACATTGGGCGGTGAAGAATTTCAGTGGTGAGTGGGCCACACGTGTTTGGCGCCTCAGAAAGCGCCGTTTGCCTTTTCTCTTTTGTCTTTATTCGAGAATGTTTTTAAAGATTTTTTTTTTCCCATTCACTCTTATTCCCTCGTTCTTCGTTGAGCCCTTTTGAAAAAGAGGAATAAAATTTTTTTTTTTTCTCGAAAGTTATCCGTCTACTCGTGTAAACGGTTTAAGTTTAAATTACGCAGACGGGCATAACACGTTGTGGATAAGTTGACGATTATCAGGTGAGACTGGTAAGAAATTTGTTGATTGGAGGCCACTGACACTACCACAAAAATATTTAAAATTTACTGATTTTTCGTCGAAAATTTAATGAATATAATTAAATTTTTTTAAAAATAATTTCTCCAATTATTCCAATGTTTAATCTCAATTTTCATTTTGTCACCTTAGAATTAAAGGGGCGTAAGTGCTGTGTATGAACATAGTACTTACGCCCCTTTGTTCCTAAGGTAACAATTTAATAAAAACATCATTCCCCATTTGATGGCATTAAAATTGATAATAAAAGCCGCAAAATTGAATCATAAAATGAAGTTGGGCTCAAGTTCCAATAAAATTGGTAAATTGATGTTCTAACGTGATAATAATCTTGATTTACTCAGTAGATAAATTCAGCGGCTCAATCTGTATGGATGAAACACACACACGTACATCATATATATTTTTTTTATTTTTTCCTTCAATTTTCTCTTGACTTCATTTCCAACAACAGTCAATTACATGACACTTTACGAGAAACGGAGATAGCCGTCAGGGTCCCGATTTTTTTTTTTTTTTCATAAATGACGAAATGAAATATTTTCATGGCTCAATAAAAAAAGAGCATAGAAAATAAAAAATCGTACACCATAATTTGGTAATCTACCAGCTGGTAAGTCCGAAGCTGGACCACCGCAGTAGACAGGAAGATGCTGGCTAGTGCTGAAGACTCTGGGTATGAGAGAGAAATTGTGATTTTTATGGGGGGAAAAAGAAGAGGATGCTTCGAGGCCATGAAGATAGATCACAGGATACTGAGGATTATGGCATTTACAGTCTTCTGCCTTGAATATGCATGAAATTCATGAATTTTCCGAATTTTCTTGAATTTTTTCATGAATTTCAGCCAAAAAGTAAATTTAATGCTGAACATGTTCAAAATAAGGGAAATTGAATATTTTCTCGGTGAGAGGAAATGTCTAAAGTTTCAATGGATCGTAATAACGGTCACTATCATCTAGAGCAAAGCAGGTAGTCCCTCGGGGCCTCCGAGGACAGCGTTATTTTTCCCTCAATTTTTTTCCCATACTCCCCAGTGTCTACCACATATTTCTCTCATTTTTTTTTCATATATTCTCTTCGTTCATTATCCGCGTCTAAATCATCTTGTTATTTTTTTTTTTTTTAATTTTTTTTTCATAAAGCACTAAACAAATTGACTCTACCCCAAGTATTGGAAGCGTTTGAAAGCACTTGTGTGTATAATCGTGGCCACATAAATTAGACCATGGATGTGCAACGTTAATTTCACCATTGGATAAAATACGTTGGATTGCCGTTGGGGTTTGTATGTACGGTGGATAATCGTTGTGCATGTACGTTGCCTTACCGATACAGAGATTAATGGCTTTTGTTGTACGTCATGAATACGACATGCTGTGATTAATTGTTAAACACTGTTAACTTGACCTGTGGATTTAATTAATTTTAATTGTATTGAGATATTCACAGGTGTTCGGAAAATGTGGAGAAACTGTTTTTAAGGGAGTAACCGAGAGAACTTGAGTACAGTTAACTCTTCATTTTTTTTGATGGCGTATCAAAATTGATATTTTTTTTACATTTCTCTGAATTTTTTCATAATTTTTGCTCGTGCAGTTTATGAGATATGAATCATCAAAGTTACTGAAAATAGCAGGGATGAGGGTGAAACGCCCTAAATTGGACAGAAATAACGAAATTACTAAAAAAAACCACAGGGTTGACCCATTATTTGAAAACTATTGGCGAAGAGAACAGCATTTTAACTGAATAATAGAAGAACGAAATATTCAATCCACCGTATAGTTATTGAGAAATTTCAATTAGAAGATAGTCGTCACTATTAGCCTCTCTCTCTATCTCATGCATGTGATAGAAGATTAGTAATGTAAAAAAAAATCGAGAAAATCAAATTATATTCACAAAGCTGAAGATATGATTTTCGACTGGTTTAAGGAGGTTCGATCGCGGTGGTGGGGGGCCACTGGAGTAGGGATAGACTGCTGCCAGGTGCGGTGCGAGGTGAATCTCATAATTACAATTCACATTTATCTAAAGAGCCTGAAAAAGCTTCTAATCAGAAGCATAACGTCGCGATCTTAGGAAATAAATGTGAAGATTGACTTCTACTATTTATTCATATCTTCAACATCCCACTTAACCTTAAAATTCAATATCTTTCAATTTTTTTCTTGATTATTTCACCGGTGACCCACTATTTCTTATTTTTAATCTAATTTTATGAAGCTCAAATTTTATTATGAAAGTATAAACGAATTTTCATCTATCGTGAAAATAACAGAAAAAATTTTTTTTTCACTGATGTCCATAAGAGCCAATGTATTTTGCTATTAAAGAAAATAATTAAATAATAAAGAATTTCTTCGGTGAGCTACCCTCAAATTTTTACTGGTAACTCAGGATAGATTCATTTACATTATATAAAAAAATTAGATTTTTATCTATCAAAAAAGGTCATGATCGATTCTCTTTAATCACTTTTTCGGGTAAATTAAAGCACGTTTTCCTGAATTATCAGCAAATAATTAGAAACTCATCCAAAAATCCTCATCTTATTCTGTTCTATTGACTGTACTCTAGGATACTATCTTAATTAGGAAATATTTCGTGCGGATTCTTTTACGAACATTTTCGAAACGAGTGGATTTATAGAAAATTCTAAAGTAACATTTTTTAAATGGAATCTAATGGCCTCGAAAAACGGTATCTCTCAGAAAATTCTCCTGAATCTCATGCTTCTCAAGATAATTCAAAAATAAAGGGTTTAGTCTCAATAGTCTCGCAATGATAATGAGCCCATGCATTACGTTGTCTCACATCGGCTTTTTATGCACAAGAATTACCTCATTGCAGAGGTCACATTAAATAACGTGCATTTCTCACAGTCGCATTGAATTATCCGTCTTTTCCGTCCACTGAAAACACTGCGTCTGACATTGACAATTTTACTCGCGTAAATTTTCTCCATTCGTTTTTATCCGACGAAAATTACCGGAGGGATGAATGGCTGAAATTCTCAGTTATGTGAAGAACCAGGACACTGGAAGATTGAAGATTACGCGGTGGGGAAAATTTTCTTCTGATGACCAATAGTGGCAGTCACACTTGTGGCTATATATATATATATATATATAGCAAACTCGACACCGCGTGTCATGTGAAAAAGAGGAACAGCGGCCTCTTTTCCAAGCTGTACCATTTAATCTATGGCATCCCGTGTGTCTACTGGCGGCATCGGATTATTCTTCGCTTTTTTTTTTTCTTCAAAAGGTTTTTAGCTCCTATGTAAGTTGCTTTTTCCACCATTTATTTTGCTTTCTTTCATTATCTTTATCATTTTTTTATGCTACGTGTTGGAACGCTGTGTCGGCTGGCATTCGTGAAGTACTGCAGTAAGAAATCAAGAAAAGTAGTGAGAAATAAAATTATGAGACTAGAGTGTCCCCGGAAGACAACGGTATTGTGATAGATAATGAACATATTGACTGGAGAAAAAACGATAATAAGGAAATTTACAGGAATCGATTCATTAAGTTTGCCGTTAGATTTTTAGATTTTATTATCTTTGTTTCTTTTAATTGGATCTCTTCTTGTCTGTTCTTGTAGAGCTGATGAACATTTTTCTTTTTTATTACACTGAGTGAGGAAAGAAAAGGTGGAGAAATGAACTGTTTCAATAGTCCTTCATATATGTAAAGAGCCGGGAGGCTAGATATTCTAAAAGTAATAAATAATAAACAATGATAAATAATCCTTAACTAATAACTTTATTTAGCAACAATTCTTTCCTTTATTTCAACGAAATTTACCTAATTCTTCATTCATTTTATTAATTCCGCACAAATTTTTATTTCCAACAATCAAAAAAATTAAGGATTTTGATAAATTCACCAAATTCAACAAATTTTTAGTCATTTGAAAAGAATCGTTATTAAGGACTATTAAAACTATCCATTTCTTCATTTTCACTACTATTTTTTTCTCAGTCTAAGAAGTCTTTCTCTTTATTTCATCATTTCGTGATATTCTTTAGTTGTTTCATTAATTCTTGGTGAGAATAGACAAAATTATATTTTGCATATTACTTACCTTCAAAATTTACCATGAAAGATGTTTCCGCAAAGATTCCTCCATTTCAATCAATGTCTTCATTTTCATCAGTAAAAAACATGCAAAAATATGATAAAGAATTAAACACAAATTTAAAAGATTCTCGGATTATAATCCGAATCAATTGCAATAATTTTTTCTGTTGAGAGCAGATGAAATGTTCAATTATAAAATCAAGTGCTATTTGAGATTGAAGACTGAGAATCGTAGAAGAAGAGATGTTGAAGAAATTAAGATTGAAAAGCTTATGATATTTTTTCTATTTCCTGTATGATGAAGGGTAAAATCTGCAATTTATTCATTTGTAATTAATTAAATTATTAAATGTTAAAGTAAAACATTGTCCAGATAAAATAGCATTCTGAAGAGGTCTGTAGAATACAGACGAAAATTTGGTGAAATTTTTTGAATTTTAAATTTTCAATTGTTTTTACTGGAGTGACCATAAGAACCGTTTTTATCTTATCAATAATGAATGTTAATAGTCGGACAGAAAATTTAAATAATTAAACACCACAATTTGTATTCAATGATAATTCGTTTATTACTTTTAAAAATTATATGGCGACGATGATATTGGTAAGGTCGTGATCGAGGTTTTGGGTTTTTTTTTTTCAAAAAAAAAATTATTTTCAGATTAATTTTGTGGTGCGATTAGGTTCAGGAGAGGGTATGATTTGAGGATTTAAATTCAATGCTTTTTCCTTTTTTCTTTTGTTTTGCAAATTGTTATCACAAAGGTAACCGCAGTGGCATGATATTTTGGTTAACGAATAATCAAAAAAAAATAGTAAAATTAAATTTGTCCAATTGAATTTTCACAATGATAAAAGAAAAAAGAAACGATGAATTCAATTATTTTTACATCTTCATATTGACACACAATTTTTCTTTTAATTAAATACTTGTCTAACCTTAGTTTTGTTTGTTCATCAGTCTATGAGATTAAATACAGTATTTTTCTTTTTTTTTTTAAATGGCAGTGCTAGACTGTTAGCATTTACAAACAGTCTGCATTATTTATCCTCCTCTCATTTCTTCAATCGCAAGCATACAACAATCATTCACGCGCACATCGAAATTTACATAATTCTTATTTTAATCTAAAAGCAAATATTCATCATTTTCTTTTTTTTTTTTTTTTATTAACTGTTTCTTCTTTTATTCATTCATTTTTATCCTAGAAATTTTTGTCTTAAACAATTCTTTAATATCAATTGACTGTCCCGAAATTGATTGGCTGATTCAGTATTAATACTGTGATTAATTGACCTAAACATTGCATTGTAAAAATTTTATTCAAAAACATTCGGTACTCTCTTATTTTCTAAAGTGCACAATTACAATTTTTTTCATCCACATAAAAAGCACAATATTCAATCTAAATGTTGGCAAAAAATGAAGAAATTACGTATTTTTTATTCAAAAATTTTGAAAAAATGAAAATTCAATAATCCTAAAAGAATTGAAATGATTCAAAATTATTGTGAATATTATTTTTCATATGTAATACATTCGTCAAAACAGTAATGCGCGCGATGATGTATTAACCAGTACCTTAGATCCACGACCGTAATTCTCATGCACACGTGTCATTTTACATGGAACATACGCAAATAAATAAATCTTTAATAAATAAGCCAACTAGATTATTTATCCTGGGCTCAAAATTATTCCCAGAATTCCGCAAGGATTAGTGGGAGACAGTTCTCACTTTTTCTTTTGTGTTAACTATTTAATTTCTTTTCTTTTTCTTTTTTCCTTCCATTTTATTTTATTTTCATACAAAATAAGAATACTACAATACTTCGTCTTACATATTTTTTACATTGAAATAAAATGAACGTAAATCTTGCAAAATACTCATCTCATTCGGGACGTCGATGGATTTCGTTGCATTAAAATTGTTAATTAATAAACATTAAACGAAAAAAAAAAAAAAAAAACCTTTCTTAATTTGACTACATATATACAATTTACATAGATAGTCTTGGATGAGAACTGTCCTTTTACATTTTTTTTTTCTATAATTTCCAAAAAAAAATTCACATAGCTAATTTACCAATGATAAATCTTTTAAAAATCCCCGTAACATGAGTATCATCGTTTAATTTTCTACTGACCTCAATTGTTTCTAAAATTGATTGTGTCGTTACTTTTGTATAATCCTCAGTTCTCGCTGGTGGTGTAGTATCCATTGTCGTCATAATTGTACCATAATCAATTGTTGTTTGTTCATCATCAATTGTTGTATATTCATCACTAACTTCAGCTGATGTTTCTGATGTGACAGTACTAACAAGTGAATTCTCGGATACTGGTGAAGACAAATTAGCAAGACTAGTATCCTCATAACCAACAGCTGAAGTTATTGAAGCATCAAATGTTCCGAATTCTTCATCACCCAAATTCTTGTTACTTCTTGAATTCTCTAACTTCGTAGCAATTGTAACAGCATTTCTCGGTGATAAAGATAATTTTTGATGCTTCAAAGACATCATAGTTGGTTGTGTAATTTCCCATGAAGTTGAAGTGTATGTAGAAGAATCCTGAATAACTGGAAGTGCTGTTCTCATTGACTTCTTTGGAATTTTCCTTCTAGCATGGTTAGAGATTCTCTTAGTAACCGGTCCTCTACGTTTATCACTAATCGCACTTACTTTTTTTATATCTCGTGGAATATCTGTCGAAGTAGATTTCTTACCTGTCTTTTTCTTGACATCTTTTCTCTTTGACTGATGATTGTTTTCCGTTTTATTATTATTTAAAATTTCTATTCGTGATTTACGTTTTTTTGATGATGCATCTAGTGCCTGTCTACGGCAAAATTCATCACTTGCAGCATCCTCACAGGAACGTTTTGATGCTGGTCTACTGTCTGTATTAACATTTGACTTACCATGTTGTCCATTATCTTTGTGATAAATTTCACAAAGTGGACCAGGTTTTTCATTAATTTCACATCGTCTCTTTCTTTTTTTTCGTTTTTTACGTTTACGACAACGGAATCTGTCTCTGCCATCTTTTTCCTGTGGTGGCAGTGTTGGACAAACAGCCTGCTGAAGATTTCTATGATGATGGGTATTGTGATGATGTCGTACACCATGCTGTGCACCAAGCATGTGTGCCTGAAGTGCCTCAACACGATCTGGTGGTGCTACTTGTGTCAATACTCTTGCATAAGCTGATAATCTACCTAAATTATGACCACGTGCCTGTACTCTTCTTGGTTGTCCATGACGATTTAAGCCTAGATAGAGTGTTTTACGTGCTGTTGACCATCTTACTGAACTGTATGTATTGTAATTGTGCTGCTCCAACGTTTCATTGAATACACAGTCCTCCGTGTATTCACGCTGCAACAGAAAGAAAAAAAAAAGAATAATAATAATAATAATAAGTGGAATGGATGAGATATATTGGCTGTTGGATCGTTTACTTTTACTTTTAAATGAAATCGTTATTTAATGATGGTGTTTGGATGTTATTCAACTGGGGCTCATGATGAATTACCTAAGTAGAAGTGGGGTCAGTGTAAGGTGAAAGATGAAAGTGTGTTTACAGTGGATTTTACTGGCTTCAAACTCCTTTTTTTTTGTTTCATTTTCTGTTTGTGTATGAGCTATAAGTACTGGCGCCAGTGAATAAGGCAATAAAGCTTACTGATTGATAAAAATGAAAAAAAAAAAAAAGTATTAGGTGCCACCTTCTCGCTCGTTTCTTGTGCACACATATACACATGCAACTTCCTCGAATTCGCACAGCGGGAGAAGCTCGTAATTATTCAGCAGCTTTTTGGTTATTATTTGCAATAAAACGACTCATCAAAATTCTTAAAGAATCGTGCTTCAATACAAATTTTATTCTAGCTTATTTTCTTGTGATTGTTGGCTAATTACCAATTAGCAGGACATGATTGACGATTGAATGTTAAATTTTGTGATTAATTTTTGCTCGGCTCGGAGATGATGGAAGTAAAGGGAAAAAAAAGAAAAAGAAAAAGAAAGGTTCACCGGATTCTTCTTTCTGAATCCCTGGAAAGAGAATAATTTTTCGTATGTCCAAGGGAGAATGTCCTCTGAGAAGATGAAAAAAAAAAAAAAAACAAAAAAGAAAGAAATAAACATGAAAAGGGAAGATGCTACAGGTGGAATTATTCACGAGGTGAACCGGGCAGTCAACCAGACGCCGTCCAATTAGTCCACTTTTCGAAATACCAAAGGACCTTTTTGAGTCGAAAGATGTCCTTCGTTAATGGTTACTATGGTAAATGCCCTGACAATTCAAAGTGTACATTTTATGTTTTTTCTGTAACTATTATTCAGTTGAATGGTCAGCTGTGCAATGTCTATGGCCTGTTTGAGGCCTTTACTAACCGCATTTACTTTGTTAACGAGACTCTTCCTCTGTCACGTGTGTCTCTCCAAGATACTCCATGGATATTCACGCAGATATGCAGACTTGTTTCGAAAAAAAAAAAAAAAAAAACTAAAAAGTAAAGTAAAGTAGTGAAATGTTCATTGAAAAATACCGCCAATCATTTGATTTATATTTTTTTTTTCTTATCATCATTTACTTTGATATCGCAGACATTTATCCAACATCATTGTCATTTTTTTTTGTCCAAGGCAAAAGAGATTGCCGATTACGTTCATCGATATTTCGCATAAGAAAGCACCCCTCCTTGTCATTCTGGACAATGGCCAATCTGCGGTCTTTCGCCATGAAGAATCGTAAATGCAAAGCTTGTATACAAATGATTTCTCTCAAGCATTGTGCTCAACCAAGCATGATCATAATTTTTTAACTCTCCTCTTTATAAGTTGTTCCCAATGGGGAATCCGGTGAATTAATTGAATCGAACTTTTTGTGTACGAAAAAAAAAAAAAAAAAAAAAATGAAGAAGAAAAGAAATTAAAATGGTAATAATAACAAGAGAAATGAATAAACAAGAAAGGAAATGAAATTGAAGTTCATAACTTCGAGTTGGATGTATTATCGTCGAAGTTTTGAATTGATGCCAAGTTGATTCAATGCCCCTGAGTATATATCTCGAGGCGTCGATTAGTACTGTTTGAAGTGGTTGACAGGGAATAAGTGGGGCAATGACCTTAAACTTGTGCCTGTTGGAATCTAAAGTCCACGGGTGTATGGATTCTTCTCATTATGAATATTTATCATTTATAATTTCAACGAAATTTAATATTCTTTAATTATTTTATTTATTTCGATGAATTAAGTGATGCTTCCAAAATTATCAGAATGATCAGGGAATTTTTTCTTTACTTTTTGAATTAAATCAAATAGAATTGCAATAAATCATTTGAAAGGGGGGGGGGGGATTCTTGGTTAGAGGGATTCCTCTGAATTCCGCGCTAAAGAGGAGAACGAATCAATTTCGCTCACTTCACTGATTACGTATTATTCAGTTTATAATAGATCAAGGTGTGGTATAATCAGGAGAATAGGCGAATCTAATAAAAAGAGATGAGATAAAGAAAAAAAAGTCTCAACTCGTTCCTACCAATCAGAGAGGGGGGGACATGTTGAAACGTATATCGTCAATGTATTAGGCATATGTGAAAAACCGGATGGGCCAATTACCGGGTTCACCTTAGACCGTGTATCGTTAACATCGTTCAAAGTTTTTTCTCAATATACCTCAGAGTCTCATCCTCTTTCTGTTCGTTTAAGAAAAAAAAAGGAAGAAAAAAAAAAAAGTTAGTGAGAATTGTCAAAGTGGCCTTTGCGCACTTTAATAAAGTAAATTAATGATCTTGTAATTTTCTTGTTTCACTCAGGAATTGATTTATTGAATTCATTAGCTCTCAAGTTTTTCACATCCGCAGAAAAATTGAATTTATATTGAGAATAAAAGGATAAACATGAAGAGACTGTTATTATTTTTATTGAATTTTCGAATAAATCATAAAGGCCTGAATTTACCTTTAATCAATTGTTTCTCACGTAAATTCTAATTGAATTAGTGAAATTAATTGCAGTATTAGCTGCTACATGGGTGGTCAAGTAAAAAAAAATGGGTGGTATAGGTTATATTGCAGTGTTGGCTGAGAATTAATAATCATAAATATTCCAATCGAAAATTTCTTGAGCTGCATCCGTTCGTATACGCCCAAGAATTTATGTTTACATTTTAACGAGTGCTAACCGTTCGTAAATCGAATGAAAAAAAATTCACGTAATCTTCTTTTGGTCTTTTCATTTTTTTTTTTTCAGCCTGCAAAAGCAGAGAGAAATGAGTGATTTCAATTTATTTTACTCGCGATTGTATATAAATTGTTGAATGAGTTTTGAAAAAATTATGATACGATAGAGTTCAATTACTTTAATGAATAATTTTAATCGAAATACAGGAGACTTTCAATAAAGTTACTCTTTTGCCCTTATCCCCACTTCTTACGAAGAGCATTCCCCTCTGCGCAGAATTTTAAGGTAATATCCTACAGTACGGTCGATAAAACAGAAAAAAATGGGGATTTGTAGGTGAATTTCCAATTAATTGCTGATAATTCAGGAAAATGTGCTTTAATTTACCCGAAAAAGTGATTAAACTATTCGAAAGTCATATCTTCAGCTTGTGAATATAATTTTTTTTCTCTCGAATTTTTTTTACATTAATCTCCTATCACATGCATGAGATAGAGAGAGAGGCAAATAGTTACGATTACCTTCTAATTAAAATTTCCCAATAACTATACGATGAAGTGAATATTTTTTTCTTCTATTATTTAGTTAAAATGCTGTTCTCTTTGCCAATTGTTTTTAAATAATGGGTCAACCCTGTGGTTTTTCAAGTAATTTCGTTATTTCTGTCCGATTTAGGGCGTTTTATTCTCACCACCGCTATTTTCAGTAACTTTGATAATTCATATCTCATGAACTACACGCGTAAAAATCATGAAAAAATTCAGAAAAATGGAGGAAAATATCACCTCTGATACAGCATCAAGAAAATAAAGGGTTCAATGTAGTCGAGTTTGCTGGGATTTAACCTCAAAATATGTTCAAAAGTCCATTCAACACGTCACGTTTCTATACTTAATTTCTCTTGGTTCACAAAAGAATCAAAGTGGAAGAGCAACCAAGAAACTTTAATGGCTGCAACTTCATTGGAAGTCAGCTGTAGAGAGATTTTGCCTTTTTTCCATGACTTTTCATCGCGTGAACATAAATGGATAGATATACCCAACGTGCGGGTGTGATCACATTACATCGAGGACAAGAGCTTTGCCAGATGCCTCGTAATTTTTCACAGACGTGATGTATAACTTTAGGATAGTCACGCAACTAACAAAACCACTTCTCTCAGAAAATGAAACAAGCCGAAAAATTGAAGTTTATCTAACTTCATTGTTTTAATTTATTGTTATTTTTTCACTAGAAATCATTTCAACTCTACTCACAAAGCTATTTCTCCCCTATATATTTTCCCATAAATTTCGTGTCTATATCGAGAGAAATTCTCTCACTAAGAAAAGAAAGAAAAAAAAAAATAAGAGAATGACTCTTTAGATCTAGTGAAGTCTGGGATCTTCTGGTTTATTAACAGGTAAAAAAAAAAAATAGGATAGGAAACGTATCGAATTTGATTGTGTTGCGGTGGCTCTTCAAACGATCTGGCATGTCGTAAAGTCGCAACAATATTATGTCGCTGTCGACTTCGTAGGGCACGCCCTATTCAGTGCCGCGTGCCGTTCGTTTTTTTTCTTCTCTTTTTCTTTTTTTCCTTTTTTTTTTCTAACGACTCATTTCTCTGCCTCTCCACTTCATTCGTTTTCTTATATCTCATATATCTTCACTGGTCTCACGTCGATGTAGGAAATTTTTGAATTCTAGGTGTTCTTTTTATTGTCTCACGCTCTATGAAGAATTCTTCGACGAAATCTGAATAAATAATTCAATAAAATCCTTTTTTTCCACCTTCACTCTGCCGAGGATTCGAGGAATTTATTATTTTAGTAAGAATTTTTTTTTTTTTTTTGGTGGTTGATTTTCAAGGGCTCGAGATGCGAAATGAGAGAACACCACCCGCATACAGCATCTCGCATTACTTTATCTTGATATCATAGATACATCTTCTATTCTAGTCACTTTTATAACCCGTTTTAATTTTCACGATTGTCACGTAATCCCTCGTTTTATTTTTTATTTCATCAACCCTATCTGTTTCAAGAAGGACTCGAACACTACATATATATATTCATTCTTGAGTGAATGAATTATACAAAAGTATTCTCAAAACGCCCACGATTCACGTCTTTGTTTTGTTATTTCATTTCATTTTTTTCTCCTCTTTCTTCAGGCTTCTTCTTTGTTCCTTAGGACAAAAGTCGGTTATATTGCTCAGGGGTAACGATTGTCGTAACGATGCATCATAATATTTGTGCGGGCGATGACTCGAAATGTCTCGGGACACGTTTTCTATAGAACAAAAAAGAAACGAAGAGCACACTGCTGAGAATTACGATTTTCAAGGATCGAGAGAGAGAATGAGAGAATGAGTTGATCTACGATTGGGTAGAGAATGGAGCGTGTTGACTTTAACGAGACAGTATAGAGATGCTGGAGAGATAAAATAAGGCAGTGTCATGTAGAGTTTATACGAATTCAGGCGTCATTGGGCAATCGATGTTTGAAGGATAGGTAAGTTGAAAAAATTCGTGGATCTCCTTCAATTATGAAAAAAAATCTCAAATTTTTACTCTTTTGAAAAAGTATGATCGCGAATCAAATTTTGAGATTAAAATATGAAATAAATTTTAAATGAAAGTTTACATAAATTTGAAGAATTTGGGGGGGATTTTGATAATTTAGTGAAATATTGAGTCAATTGACCGTTTTGAATGGTTAATAATGAATAAAAATGAAGAAGAAATTACTCGGCGCTTTATGGGACAATAGAAAACTTCACACTTTTACGTTTGGCAAAACATTGAAATTTGGAAAATGTCTTCAAAAAAAATGAAAAAAACAAGAAATTTACAATCTAATATAAAAATTATTGACCGTCTGATAAATTTGTAATAAATGATTATTGTTGCTGCATTTCTACAGGCGTGAAAATTCTAGTTAAATAGCATACTATTTTAGTCAAGTAATGATTGATGAATGATTAAGACACTGAGAAGAAAATATAGGTAAAAATTCCAAGTATTTGTGCCAATGGTCCTTTCTAGATATTTGTTTTTCTAATAATTTGAAAAATTGTTCAATTTACTGAATTTCGTTCATTCGAACGATTGATGTCTTTAAATGAACAAAATTCTGTAAAATGGACAAATTTCCGAATTATTTTCAAAATAATATTCAATAAGGACCACTCGAACAAATATGTGGTCTTTTTCACCTAATTTTCCTTCTCAGTGTATAATTTACTAATTCTCCATTGAATTCGCTTTCAACACCATAAAGAAGTTTTTCAACCATAAATAATAATTTTTAGGTGATTTTTTCGTTTTTTTTTTTTTTCTTTCTAAAAACTCAACGACTCAACTGTCTTCTAACCATACTCCTTCGGATCTCTCGTTATCCCCCTATTTTTCCCCATTAATTACCAATTCAAAGGGCGAAAATCTCCGCTGATTTTTTATGCAAATAATCCCCCTAAAAAATTACCATATTCATCTTCATCTACATCGACATAATTATCTTTCATCGTCCAAAAAAAATGAAAAAAAAATCAAGACAAGTACATAATAAAAGAGAAGAAAATCCTTGAAAATTGAGATGAGAAAATGAGTGGAGTGTATCAGTGAATAATAATGATATAGGTATGGATATTAAAAGTATTTATGTGACACGCTGACCGATAGGAGACCAAGAGCCAATTAAACTAGTCAACTTCTCGGCATGTAGTTGAGGCAAAATAAGGTATATCAAAGACCAAGTGCGCCTTTGGTTATGATGATACGCTTATACGAACAGATAAGGATACATCTGCTTCAAACCGTTTTCTTTTAGAGCCACAAAACAGCATTTACGTGCAGTATGTTCTATCAGCTGTTCGTGTCTCCATTCGAGATGCGGGATCTAATTTTAACATATTTTATCATTTGATTTTATCCATTTGTTTATTAACTTTATTCATTGATAAAAAAAAAAAGGTTTTGCCAATTCTCTTGATTTCTTTGGAAATAAAAAAAATTTAGAACCGATATCCTGAAGAACTTGAATACAAAAGCCATTGTAATAATCAGTGATTTTATTAACATATTATATGTAATATAAAGATCTAAAAGAAACACTAAATTTCCTATCGATATACACATAAACATAAACATAATAGTATTTATTTTTTTATTTTTAAAATATATCATTTTCTTAGAATCAAAAGGGCGTAAGTGCTATGCTGATACATTGCATTTGAGTCCCTTTAATTCTAAGGTGACGATATGCATAATTCTTTTTTTTTTCCAATTTTATAATGAGCGAAATAGACTGGATCGTTTTATGCATCATCACCTTAGAAGTAAAGGGGCATAAGTGCTGCGTATGAGAATAGCACTTACGCCCCTTTGTTTATAAGGCAACGATATACAGTATATGCGTTGAATCGCTTTAAATAAATGAAAAAAAAAGAGAAAAAAACGTTAGAACCGACAAAAAAATATTGAATGACGTTGTATCGATAAGAGCCGAGCTTTCGATGATAATTCTCGATTTTATAGAGTCAATTCCTTGATGTTATAGAGGTAATTTTCAATATCTGAATATCCCTGGGAATGGCTCTCACAAATCTTTTAATCACACAAAATATTTCTCTCAGACTATCTAAAAACAATTTAATAAGACACATTTTAAGGATTTATTGTCATTATAATAGGTGGAATGGCATTGGTAAGGGATTAAGAATAAAGGCTCAATCAAAATGACTAGTTAGAAAGGACTGAGGATGTTAAAACGTGGGTGTTGAGTTTCGGATTTAGTTTTTTTTTTTTTTTCCTTTGAATTTTAAATTGGTTTTCATGTTTGTTACGTGTTAGAGATAAGAGAAAACGAGATTATTCAAATGATTTTCACAATTTTGTAGTGAGTTGATTATGTGAATTTATAGGAAAAATGATTGATTAAATGATCAATTTCTCTTCTTTTTTTTTAATTTAATTGAATGAAAGAAAAAAAAGGTTGGTGAAGTTCATTCACTTGATTTTTTAAGAATTTCATGAATATTTATAGTTGTAAATATTCATTTAATTCAATTATTCATGAATAATTACGTTTATTAATAAATTCCTTTGATCAATTTATCACTCAATAATTTCTACATCATAAACTGTGAAAGTTGCTGCTTGTAATAATATTTTTTCTTACAATTTTTTTTTTCTTTTTTAAACTTCATCACGAACGTGAGAAAAATTTAACAAGTGTAAATTAATCATTTCAGAGAGAGAAAGAGAATAAATAAGGAGGGAGGTTTTTTTTTCTAGGAAACGATGAAAACATCGACCCACTAGCCTTGATTAATCTTTACACAAGATAATTAAAATCGTTTTTATCTAATCTACAGAGAGTCTTGTGTCCCGATGATTTTGCACCTTCATTTGTCATCGGAATGGGGACGAGATTATCTGCCGGGCTGTTGTGTGTAAAAAGGATGGCTTGAAAAAAATGAAAAAAATGAAGCAGGAGAACTCGCAGAGGGGTGTACAAATTAAGTATTTAAGATAATTAGCTCATTCTCCCTGTTTTTTTTTACAGAGCGGCATGAGTGAAGATGTTATCAAGTTGCCCCGGGTGAAGCCGCAGCAGAGACCGAAGTTGATTAATACACGAGATGGGGTGAGTTGGAAAAAAAATGAGGAAACTGCAAATCAATGAAGATGGAGGGAGATAGGGCAAAATGGACCTGAGTAACAAAATGAACCGGGAATTTATTTTAACAGTGAAGGGCTTGACCAAGAATTTCCAAAAAATTCACCAACAATGTTGACATGCTGGAGCATCTTCTCAAATTTTTTCAGATTTCTTCGCAAAGTCCTTTGCTCCAGAAAAAAATTCCTGAATCATTTTATCCCGGAGGTTTATTTTACCCAATTTTTTTTAGGATAAAGGCCTCTCCCCAAAAAAAATTGAAAAAATTCACCGAAAACATGAACATTTTGGAGCATCCTCCCAAATTTTTTCGGATTTTTCCGGATAGTCCTTCACTCCGAAAAAAATTCTTGTATCGTTTTTGATTAGAGGTCCATTTTACCCGATTTTACCTATTTAATATAAAAAAATGTCTGCCCCAAAGAATTCTCCTTCCACTTCGTTTGCGAATGCTTCAACGGATATTCAGAATGATAAAAAAAATTGGATAAACATTTCCCACTTCATTACAAGATTCCCCGAACAAATGAGTAAAGAACAAGCTCCGGAAAATCGTTGAGAAAATAATTATAATTGTGATTAAAATGCACTTATTTGTTTGAAATTAATCCAGATTTGAATTTAATACAGGCACGCGATGTGTCTAAGTAGCTTCCGCATACCGTAGACAATCATCCACATAACGTACGTTTATACATGTCCCTGACCTTTCTCACGCAACTGAAACTAGAGATTGTAGCTACTTGACGATCTCATTAATTAAATTACCAATACCTCGTTGACTTCATTTACTTTGAAAGCAAGTAGGTGGTGAAAAAGAAAAAAAGAAAGAAAGATAGATCTTTGCAATATTTTTTTAAACTTCATGTTATAGTACAGTAGTGCTCGCCCACGTAGTTAAAGTAAATCTAGTTGGTTCTCCCACGGGATTCCAGTAACTCGTTCACAGATGCAGCTGTCAGAAATACACTTTTCAATCTTCATGTCTATTAGAAATCCCCCAAAGACATTTGTCCCTTTTTTTTTTGCCTCATTTTTTCGTTTTTTTTC
Organism: Aleiodes leptofemur; assembly: GCA_963942555.1. NCBI lineage: Eukaryota > Metazoa > Arthropoda > Insecta > Hymenoptera > Braconidae > Aleiodes > Aleiodes leptofemur. The sequence goes on from OZ012613.1 coordinate 1,038,282, forward strand.
TTCATTCCCGAAGAAAGAAATAGTTATGAAGGCCGCTGTGGGTTTACGCAGACTAGCCTCGTGAGACGCACGGAATAATCAGGAGGTAGGAGAAGATGGGGGGGGGGGGGGGGAGGGAAAAACTCGAAGAGAGCCCCTCGAGCGGATGCAATGATAACCCATGTAAACCTGCTCCCGAGAAAAACCCCGACAATTTTTTTTTCATCTTTCTCTCTCTTTCTCTTTCTATGCACTTCATTTCTATTTTTCATTCTTTTCCCCCTCAAAACTAAAACGAGATGTGTTTAAACGTATAATTTCCACAAACTCAACTACTTAAAATTGTTTTTACACATTCTGACAATTACCTCATTTCTCTTGGGGTATTTCTATACAATCGAGTTTTTTTTGTCTATTAAATTGTTCTCAATAGAGTTATTTATATCAAATATGATAAAGAATTAATTTTCTTGATGGGGAGGGATAAAAAAATTGATCATTGAATTGCTTTTTTTTCCCCATTTCAGTTAGATTAAACACAGATCTCATTGAATTTTATACGAAATTGTATGTAATCATTATTTACCGGTTAATGATGAAAAATCGAATAAAAAGACATTTATTATAATAATTATTTATAAATTTTTTTTTCCTTTTTTTTTTTTTTTACTTGAATATGAGGAATTCATGGTGTATTCCCCATGTAAATGGGGTCGTTGATTGTGGCCGGTTTGTAGATATTTAAATTGTGAAAAGAAGAGGCGCGAGACACGGTTTCTCGTCAAACCGGCGCGCGCAACTTGTGCACGCGAACGCGCGTGCCTGGCGTCTGCTGCTGCTGCTGCTGTATATATGCCCCCTTCTCGCTATATACAAAACCCCCTGTGTGCGTTATAACGCGCATTCACTGTAAGGAGAGAAACACATTCGCTGAAGTTAAGTATGTATGTGTGTGTGTGTACTTGTGTCTTTCACTGAGTTGAATGTTTTACTATACGGTACACAACGTATATGTATACACACATATTACTTTCAACGTGGTGGCCTAGCATGGAATTTCCTCGGGGCGTTATGCAAGCAACGCCGTGCGGCATCTACACAGTAGCATCAACATCTGGTTAGAGAATCGTATGTCCTTGTCTTTATATTATTTTTTTAATACTTCTTCTTTTTTTTTCATCTCTTCCTCTTTGACTCCTCTATTGCATGAAAAAAACCTATCCTCTTCAGCCACTTCAATTCTCATTCACATCAATCTTACTGTTTCATTGTCAATTATTCCATTTAATGGCTATACTTGATGAAAGAAATATAATGAAGAAGTTTTACTGGCGGAAATGGTATCAAAGTACTTTTGACGTGTAATTTTTTTGTGAGGAACAGAAGTTGAGGGAAGAGGATGGTTTGATGAAGCAGTGGGAGATAGAGTTTTTGTGATGATTTTTTTCGTAGGAAGATGCGGAAATTTAAGGTGGAAAACCGGTGTCAGAATTAATTTTTTGTTGCTTTTTATTGACAGATAAACCTCTTCAATTATTGGAAAATTTCTTCTTTTTTTTTGGAATATCTCTGGTTTTAGTTCCCTCATGAGAACTCATTCATGGTGCATTTTGTGAAAACTCCATAAATCTAAAAATTTCCAAAATCCGAATGGTTATATCTTCCACTTTTGCTCAGAAAATCCACATCTTTCAAAAATCTTCAAAATCAATTTCGACACATTTTGCTATCAAAAATATCTTATTTCTATCATTTTCCCTAATTTCGCACGATTTCAATGATGAGAAACATCAAATGCCATCATCACCATGTCCATTTCACCCCTTCCACCCATATTACCCCATCTTCCCCTATTTCTCAGTACAATATCCCCAGAACTTACAAATGCAGCTCATGAAATTCAATTGTTCGTTTTCACAAATGAAATTCATTCTCAAAACTCCCTCGAATGAATTTGCCTATCAATGAGTACATGCAACCACACTCAGTGAACACTCAATGAATTTTTAATTAATTCCCATAACATAAAATTCTACGAAATCAATCGATCTGATTAGAATCGATGCATGACACTGTATCAATTATGTATTCACATTGTGACGTCAATATCCCCTGGATAGTTCATGGTAACTCATTTGTATTATTCAATATTTTACGTGTAAAATTAGAAGTAAATGGAAATTACGGTATTACTCATAAATATGATTTATGATTGAAATCAATGATAGAACATTGAGGATACCGTTCATTGATATTCGTAATAACATCGTTATTTTACGATTACCGGCTATTCTCGCTGGTAGCTCTCAAGAAGCCATGCACTTATGCCCAGCTTCATTTCCTTTTTTTCGTGTTCGCACAGCCACTTCCACATCAATATCAAATAAATATAGATGTAGGCCTCTTCAATCAGCCATTATCCTTTTTTTTTCAGAGGCAATAATTTTCGGTTGAAGCATCGAGTCATTTGAAACGGTTAGTAATAATATGAAATGTGATTTGCACTCACAGAGCAAGTGATACCGATATAATAATATAATTATGGAGTTATTAAATTTCATTACAATTGATTAAATAGATAATAGGTGATGTTTATTAGTTGATAGTTAATCGTAGAGAGTTAATTACTTACTGAGCCGTAGAGTAGACCGCAAGAATCCATGCAGAGATAGAGACAAGTTGCTACACCTTGTATACGTAATTGTCCTCGTGACACCGATGTCCTCTGGAATATTGCTGAAATCAGAATTAAAGATAAAACTGGATTAATGATCAAGTTTTATTGAGTTGGACTGTTTGAATTGAACCTATTTGACACTGTGGTTTCCATTTCAATGTGGTTATATAATGATTTTGATGAAAGAGATTTTATTACATTAGAGTTTGATCATTTTCCGATTGATTAGGTTCACAAATTTGATATTAAGGATGTATGAATAGTGTTTGAATTGAGTAATATTCAAGTGGATTTGTTGGAACAGGAAGATATTTTGGTTTAGATTAATCCATCCAAGCACGTCGAAGCAAAACCGCAGATTCCTTAAAGGAATATTGATGATTTCCTAATTTAGGTCCTCGAATAGCAATCGCTTCCAGTGAATTTAGCCGATTTTGACTTATTCATGGCTAAAAATAATTGTTTATCTTCAATGATTAATCAAAATTCGTTGGGCTTCTGTTTCATCAACCACGAAGCATTTTTTCGTTCATAAATCATGAATGTGACTAGCATGAACCGTTCGTTCAATCATACGAATGGTTCTGCATCTTGCAGAATGATACAGCACATCTCCATCAAATTGAAATGACAGCGATAATGTTGTATATTTCTGAGTAAAAAGACCACCAACGATGCCCAGACAAGATACACTTAATTGTCTAATACAGATTCTTAATGTCTGATACTGACAATTTAAATTTTTATCAATACTCTCAATAGAGACTGAAGAAAACATCAGAGTCTGTCTACGAAATCAATGAAGACTCTTCTTGCAAGCTCAACTGTCTTATACTAGCTTATGCACAGCAGTTAACGACCTCAGTTGTTAATGAACTACGACTGTTCTAATTAGTTTTGATCATTTTGTTTAAGTTCTTCAACTCATAACAGCCAGGGTTCTTTCAACTTGTCTATGGAATTTAGTAGCCAATCATTTCTATTCAGATTCACATGCATTCTAAACTGTATATCTTGTGATGCTCTTTTTATTTTTATTAATAACATTATCTAAATTCACATTAACTGAATACATTAAGTATTTTCATGTAAAATTTTTAGTAGATAATACTCATGCAATATTCATTATTCACTCATCAAGTTAAGTGGATGTTGCAATCAGTAATTAACGCCATGAAATTCTTCGTTTATCTTAGTACAAAGAGAATATACAGTTTATAGGAAATAATTAGCAAAATCTAAGGATATTCTAAAAATTCAGAAAAAATACGTTTCCAGTGGAATTTTTCTCAGCTCTTCAATGGAATCTTCAAAAAAAAAAATTTGCTTTGAACCATTTCATTGCAATGTCCATTTTACCCAAATTTTCCTGATACATCAAAGAATTTGTAAATATGCGTGTAACTCTCCGTGCGTCAGCATTATTTTAAGCAGTTACGGTATTCAGTGGAACTGTTCGAAAAAAAAAAAGAATGAAACTCATCAAAGAAAAGAATTTAGGCAGCATGGTACGTTTCGCGAAAAAGCGATTTTGTCAAGAGTTTGGGTGGTAGTAAGTATAATAAGAATGATTTAAACTGGTACTCTGCAAATCCGGAGTGGTGCCACGAGAAGGCCACTAACCCTGGGTTATGTCACTTGGTCGAGACGTTCTTCTTCCTTAGCCACAAACAGAAATAGACACCGGTAAACTCGTCTTCATGCGTAATAAAGTTGGTTCTATTCTCCCCAAAGAATCCTCAGTCTGTCATTGTATTTGAATGATCAATCAGAAAAAAAAAAATTGGTTGTTTCGACTTTGATTCCAAGAATATTAAAAATTTGAAAATTTATCCCTGCCAAAGGAGCTTTAGAATCTCAGTTTCTTCAACAGAACAGAAATTTCATATAAAATCATTGAATAATCTAATAAACACAATTATCTCCTTATTACCCTTAATACCAGAAATTTTCTGAAAATAAATTTAATTTTTTAATTTTTTTAATCCTACAAAATTATATTTTGAAACATTGAAATTGAATCTATAATCTATGAAATTTATCAAAACCAATTTCCTAATATAAAATTATATTACCCTATCAAATCTACACATTACTTTAATTCAATCTGCATCCGCAAAGATACCGTACAATCGGTTACCCTTCAACGTCCTGATATTATGCAAATACCCATAGCAGTATTATAATCTTATTCACACGGTAATATCAGTATCGTCACGCATGGCTACAAAACTATGTACTTTTCTTCTACAACAAGTAACAATCTTCATACAGTATACACCTTCTAGATGATAGATAGAATAGCCCGAAGTTAGAGTAAAGAAATTCATGGTAAATTTCCAAGTACACTATTCAGTATTACAAATGATCCAACACATCATGGAGATTGTGATCTTTACTTCCAGCTTCTGACTAATTTGTATGTGCTAAATGGGACCTGACACAGTCACACAAAAACCCACATTTCGTACAACCAGATAATTCTAATTTGCCATGCTCATTTATTCTTATCTCTGTGTTCTGGACCCAAATATGTAAATTTCTCCCGCTTTGAATGAAATTTCGCAAGGATTTTTCGAGCAAATCCTGTCTGCCCACTATTCCGCCTTTAAAAAAAAAAATCAAAAAAAGAACCTCAAGACATCTTATTCACCTCTTCTGTTTTCTACACGAATACGAATGTATGACTGGCCGTTGTGACGTTCCCAGCGTGGCGTCATGCACTGTTGGTGCAGGAGAGGATGAGTGAAGAAGAGGCAAAAAAATGAGAATAAAATGAAGAAAAGCCTATTTGGTAGAGGTATGAGAACAGTTATGGCCCTTATAACCAGAAGATGCTATAAACGCTGATTTAGAAGCCGCATCAGTGTCCACTTGCATGAGACATGGGGGACATTAAACATTTGTACCTGATGAAGTATATACCTTTGCTTATAACATAGATAATATTCGAGGAAGAATATATGGCTGAATATATCCGCCCGAGAGATTCTTTGAATTTAAACCGAAGGAATGAAACTAGAGTGTCATAAAATTTTTGCCGTATTTCAAAAATAATTGATTCAGTAAAATTCTTTCTGCAGTCTTCAAGACCATTCGACTTCAGAAGTTCAAGGCTTCTGAGTCATTGATGCAGATGATTGTGGAATATTGGCAAAATTAATCACAATTGCTGGTCGATCTTGGCACTATTTTCATGGATACACATCTGTTAATTAATAAATAATCTTATCTCTCAGTTGGATGGATTATTAAGCCGATCCCAGGGATTTTAATGCCCCGCTGTTACACAACCCGTTGGTCGAATGAGGGATCATCTTAACGAAGCGCCTTCCGATCGTGATGCGCCCTGGCGCGTAGTGTTAACGATCATCGAGGGAGGTCGAATTTAATCCGATTATCCATTACGGATTTGTTCTTTTCCTGTCACCAGGAATAGTATATCCTAGACTCTCTCGACAACAAAAAAAAAATCTCTCAGATCCAGCTGGCCTCTTCTCAATGGAGGTGAATCCGGTCATCTAATCGCTGATAAAGGTCTCGAATAAGATCTCTAACCCCCTCTGGGGATTAATAAATAACGAGCGTGTTGGGCAATCAGTGTGTGTCTGTTATACTCGCTCACTCATTTAATTTTATTTCACCTCTATATGTGCTCTTATTAAGCACCCACCCCCGCAAACACTTTATTCGTGTTTTTGAACTGGCCACCTACTCGTTATGTCGATCCGTCTTGTCGATAAACACAGAGTGATTTAGCATTCGTACGTGCGGTCTGTATAAACGCATTGGCCATTTAACTTTTAGTGAAATAAAAAAGGTGTGAAACTTTGAGGCCTAACTAAGGGACGTAGAGCATAAATTATATCGATGAGTTAAAGCAGGCCTAAGGAGGTTGAAGAATCGTCTGCATGAACCGGATACGTAAGTACGTAGCTTCATTGTGTTTTTTTTTTCTTCTTTTCATTGTTATTGCTGTTTTTCTGTCCTCTCTTGAACATATTGATTCTCTTGCATATCACGTGCAATGAAAGATCTTTCCAATAAGTAGCCATTAACGTCTCGATCAGAAGTGAATTGGGAGTCATAAAATAAATTCACATTATTACATGAATTTTCCTGATAATTTCACGCAGGCTGCAATTAATTTTGGCCGAGAGGGGCTTTGGTATGAGGGTTTTTAACACGTATGGAGAGAAAATTAGATGGAATATTGTAGCATAAAGTACCAAGGAGGATCATTCATTTAATGAGGATAATCGTGTCCTGCATCATTACACTTTTTGTTTTTATCTGATCATTTCTTTTTCCTGTTTTTTTAAATATATTTATTTTCCTTGAGATGGGTCAAATCAATGCAGCTTTTCATGATTAATTCCAACCTGATATCATCGATTCAGGGGGATCTAGGCACTTCAGGGCATAACATTGGCTTACAACGTAATTTAAGTTTTGTATATTATGTTTGTGTGTTAAAGTCTTCTGCAAAAGCTAATTTGATGTCCATCGTAAAAGTTAAAATGATGAACATTTTATGATGGAAAGCATGAAAATGTAGGAACGAGTTATTCTACGAGGTTGAACGCTTGTTATTCCATTAAAATTGTTGGTTAGAGGGCGCCAGACCACTAGTACACATGACTGGCCTTCGTCTTCTGCGATACTTCTCATCTTCTTTCTGTATATATATCTCCAACTTCTTCCGTATTCAATAGATTTTTTTGTTTTTTTTTACTTTTTGCTCTTTAACATTATCAAACCGGTTCACTGTTGAAATTGATTTTATTCTGGATTCTTGTGAAAATTGAGGTGACAATTTGTCGTTATTTTATTTTTACTTGTAAAAGAAGTGGGGGGAGAGGGGAGGGAGAAAACAGTAATCATCACAGATTATTTATTATACTGTTGGCTTATGAGGATACTGATGATTTCAAATGCGACACACGTTTAACCACCATCATTACTTTTTCTTTCTCCACTGGCCGGATAACTTCAGTGGAACCAATGATTTTCTCTTGATAAATTAGCTATCTGTGTAATTGCAGATGTGATCAACTGTGTTGATTAATACTGAGATAAATTTCATTGAGTTGAGATTAACAATTAGTCTTCGTACTGCGTAAAAATTCAATTGCCTATAGGGTATTGGTGAATTGATAAATTTTAAATGGGGAGAGAAGTCATTTAATCACAATTTGCCTGTTTATTTCTGAGAGTACTAAGATTTTTTTTTTTTTTCCTACATTATTAATTACACTATCGCTGGGGCAAGAGCTAATGGAATCACGCGATTTGTTGTATTCGCACTCATTCCAATTGTCAATTCTCGTTTATTTTTAGTTATTCAACTTTTCTTTGCGATATAAACAAAGTCGATTGATTGAACTTGGTTCACGCCTATCGGAAATTACCATTTGCACTAGTGCATTAAATTATGGAGTCAATCAGAATGTCAGTGTTAACGAATTTTATTTCATGGAGATAATTATGAGGAGCGATTATTTATTGGCACGGAGTGTTTAACCCTGAACTGGTCACCATGAGCGACCTAACGACTTTGGTCGAGTGATGAGGGATTTCCCAGTGCGTTAATTTAACTGCGACGTTGCCGAATCTACTCTACAATAGCCAGGCGGGTTTAACGAGTTTTCGGCAACCTTGCTCACCGGATAAATTCATTTAGGCAGAATTTTTTCGAGTTAACTCGGGTCATCTTAACGCAAACCAGCGGTTAGGCTTTGAGTTAACTTCCCCTTTTATAATATCTAGCGTTGAGCGTTTATGGAAAATATTGTAGAGAGACAAGTTAACTTAAACCTCAACCACTAGTTTAAGTTGAAATAACCCGAGTTAGCTTGGAAAAAGTTCGGTCTTAGCATGAGAAAAATTTTGTTAACTACTAAAATTTGAAACTTCTCTCCATTTAAGTTCAGCTGGAATTCTCATGAACGAACATTACTATGACCGATATTGCCATTAAAGTTATATCCCGAATTAATAAATAAACTACTAGAATTTCTTCCATTTCTTCATCAAATTTGTAGAATATGTGATTTGAAGCGTATCGTTGCCTTAGAAACAATCAATTTATATCTGATGGTTCGAATATATAAGAGAGAAAATGTGGAGATCTGCGATATGCATTTGTCGAAATTCTGCCGATGGGGGGAATTATTATTTTTTTTTTTTTCTGAATTGACCAATGAGTAATCGGTCTGACGCATTTCGATATATTTCGATTCTCGACCATGTTCATTTGTATGTATGCTGTATTATAAATAGGATAAATAGGAATAAATAGGAAAGTCCATTTTTTTCACAATTTTGTGCTCAAACGTTCGATGATAAAAAATAAAAATGGCGGAAAACGGGAACTTTTTCCAGGATATGAATTGGCTTTTTTTTACTGATATTCGAGGATACCAGGTGTTGCAACTGCAGATGCACCAACAATGCGGGCACACGCGCATTTATTCGTCAAAAAAACTCATATTCCACGTTACAAGAAAAAAAATGAAATAATAGGCAAAAATAACAGAAACCTGATGAACCATATTTTATTACATTTTTTTTTTAGTTTTAACGTATATCTATAGATGTCTCACTGATAAATGATGATACGTAAATTCGTGAAAATGAAATACTGAATGCATAACGTAATTTGTCTATTTGAAAAAGAGCTTCTCGACTTCGTGTGGCAAACTTGAAACGCACTGCGGTTTATTTCTGCGGTTAAATCTCGTTTCGCAAGGTATTTCTCACGCTAGTTATGAGGTGAAAAAAGAAAAAGAGAAGAGGTGTTCTCAAAACACATTCACATTTGGCACACAAAAATTAATGGAAGAATTTTTATGAATTACTACTTTGCCCTTTCGAAGGTTTAATCACGAAATATTGTGACTTTTTTTTTTTTCCTCGCGCGTGGAGAAAAGAGGAAAGCCAGACGCAAATAAGGTAATAAATTATAAATATCATTGGAATAATCTTGAAACCGTTGGCTCGAGTACTGAATGAGTACAGCTGATTAGAACTCAAGGTTTATATTGTTTCATCACAAGTGTCAGAGTAGGGTGACGAGATTCTATAATTTTTATGTTTTAATTTCAAAATTCTGGAGATTTTCCGAATTCTTGAGAAAACAACAAGTGTATTCAATTTCGAGGTATTTTCGATGTACCATTAATTTTTTTTATCAATATGTTTCGAGATACACTAAAGAGAAAATGTATCGAAAAAATAGAAAATATTTGTTCCAATGATTTTTGTTATTTTTTTTTATAATTCAAAAAGTGATTGATTTCATTGAATTTTGATCATTTTTGAATGAACAAAATTCAGTGAATGTCAAAAATTCTGAAAAATCTCAAATAGTGTAATATTACAGATTTTTGAGAAAATATGGGGGCAAAAGAACATTGCCAGAGTTTAAATTAAGAAAATATCAGAGAAAAAAATCGAAATTTTTGTTGCAATAATATTAAAAATATTTCGTAAATAATTTCAAAATAATTTAGAAAATTCTAAAAAATCTTGAATAGTTGAATATGATGAATTTTGTTATGTTTTTGCAGTTGATATGTTCATTTAGACATATCAATTATTCGAATGAAAAAAATTCAGTAAATTGAACAACTTTCTAGAATGATTTCAAAAAAATATTTGTTAAGGACTATTGAAAAAAAAAATTGTATTTTTCAACTTCATTTTTTTCTCACTTTAAACTCACTTCATCCTGCACTTCAAAAGAATTTATTTCAAGGTGAAGGTCATCTCCTAAACTCAATTCAATTCACCAATTGAATATTTTCAACACTCAAAAAATAAACGAAATTTCATGCAAAACAGAAAGTGTGAAATTTCTCCACTTGTCAGGAACATTTGTTGTTAAACATTCACTTTAGCGTTTATGCATTATCATTGAAAGAAACACTCCACAATTCACGGGAGTTAAGTATTACGAACGATTTGCCACTCGAACGATATAGAACTCGTTGAAAGATAATTCTACTTCACTCTGGCTCAACGCGAAGTAGTCGTAAACGAAACGACTGGCACTTCAACATGAGAACTTTATGTTATGTACTTATTGAAAAAACGCTTCGTCGCCACGTGGCAGTACTTTTCCATCGTTACTCTGCTTTTTTTCTTCCTCATCATCTGCTACCATATAAATTCTCGAATGCTATTGTGTGGTGGCCGAAAAAAGACAGTGTTATTTTATAACTTTTTTTTTTCTCTAAATACGAGAGTTCCTGGAGGGAAAAAGAAATTTCTTGAGGTAGTTGTATCGGATTTTAAGGCATTTAAATTTTGTGAAATAATTATTCATGTTATTTCCGATTTTTGTGGAGATTTTGAGAACTTTCGATTCTATACGTAATAAGATAGTTCATCTCAATGCTTTTTTGCATGAAAAAAATCTTAAAGTTTCTTCTTTCAACAGTGTAAATGGCGAAACCTCAAAAATTAATGAGATTCGGCGGGTTTTTCTTTTTTTTTTCTCAAAATCCAGTCGGGAAATTTCAATCAAAAAATATGTAGGGATTCTCGCAGTATTTCGGAGTTAATTTGAAATTAATTTAGATTTTTTCACCGTCTTTTTCTTTTATTTGGAAGGAAAGTGGGGCAACATGGACTTTCGTTACAAAATGATCCAGGATTTTTTTCAGAGTGAAGGACTTCACGAAAAAATCTCAAAAAATTTGAAAAGATGCTCCAATATGTCAAATTTTTGTTTGAATTTTTTCAAATTTTTTCGTAGACTCCTTTACTCTCAAAAAAAAATCCGAAAGCAAATGTAACCGCATGTCCATTTTGCCCCAGTGTCCCCTATAAGAATGACAATCAATATGTCATATATGCACTAAAAATCCATTCCCTGAAGGCCCCGATGCCTCAATTTTCATACATCTCTTTTGCATAAAACTACCTTGATGAGATATTTCGAAAAAACACTGAGAACGTATAAATCTAAAAAATCATGAAAAAATACTTTATGAGGATACATAGCACGAGGGGTTATCAAGATATTTCAATTTTTTTCCATTTCTCCCACTTGTGTGTTTACCTAAAACCAATCTGGGTGATCCTTTAAATAACCTTCTGAGACAACTAAAAAATTTATGTTCATTCGTGAAATGAAAAAGTTATCGGAAGTATGTAAATTGAAATGCTCGCGTGGGCATATACTTTGTAGATGAAAATGAAAGGAACTAAAGAATGAAAGAAATCAAAATATATATATTAAATGGAGAGAGAGAGAGAGAGAGGTTGAAAGAGCAAATGTGAATAGTTTATTTGGTATATCTCATTTTTTGTGGTGGAAGGACGTCTTAATCTTTATAACGAACGAGGGCTTGTACCTTTTCAGAGTGGCTATATCCAAATGTGAAACTCTAATGGTCAGTGGGTGTTCTCGATAATTCATTCTCGTGGTATACTGTCTGGATTAACGAATCACGATGTGAATTAAGATGTTGAGAGAAAATAATTGGGTCAGTAATGGATGCAGATGAATAATTATAATTTCTAATGACTCCAGTATACTGTTAATTCTGGCGCAATTCCAGAGGTATGAATTTATTCATATTCTTACATTGTAGATTGAATTGTCTCGATGGAATAGGCACATTCTCCTGATTATGTGGGAGAAGTTGTGGTTTTAAAATAGAATTTACACATTCTGCCAAGCAGTCCGAATACTCACAGAATTTAGTAGAATAGAATACGTTTATTCTGTATAAAATAGATTGAGAAATTTCATTGAGCACTTTGTAGATTATTCAAGATTCATGGACGATTTATATCATCGCAATAGAGAAATGATGAATTTTCGAGAATTGTTAATTTATTATAGGTAGTGAAAAAAAAAATTGTCAAAATAATGAAATTAATTGTTTCAATGGTTCTTAATAATTTCTTCTTCCAAATGATTAAAAATCTGGCAATTCGAGAAATTTATCATTATTTAGCTTTATTTATGCTATACAAAAGAGAATCAATTCAATCAATTTCAAACTTCAATATCTTTTGGTAATTAGTCACGTAATAAAATAAATTTTTGAACTCACTTGAGAAAAAGAAGAAATTCAATACGTGGCGAGTAAAATATAAATGTTTATATATGGTATTTGACGAAACGTGGATTGAAGATTTTTATCTAGTTTTTTATTTTTTTCGATTTTACTTTTTGTATGGAACCTCTTCGGGTAAAAGCCTTATTCAAAGAAATCCATCTCTATTTTTTGCTATGCTTTGCCAATTTATTGCTGCTGTCTTGATTATCTCATTTTTTTGATTGTTGAACATAAATATTTATTTAGAACTACTGAAACAAATAATAAACTAGGTAAATTGTGTTGAATAAAAAAAAAATTGACGTATAAAATTATTTGTCAAGAAAAATTGAAACAATTCAATCATTTTTATTACTTTTTTTTCTCTCAATATGTATTTCGGAAAATAGACTTGAATTATTCCAAGCGAATGATTTGTGTTGATCCAAGTGACTGAAGTTTATTGAAATAATCTACCGATTCAATAATTACTCAAAAAATAATGGCCGAGAATAATTAAATCATCAATTTCAAAATTCTATTTCAGAATCTAATAATTCCACGTTTTTAATCTCCTATAGATTCGAAAATATTCAAAACTTCGTTTCTTTTTTTTATTTCTTTTATCAAATACCAAATTAGCTCATCATAACCCCTGAGTCCCTTGGAACATGATCGATCGGCTCACACCGTGAGATCATCCTAAGCCCTCCCACAGAGAGCGACAACTTTGATCCTGCATTCTGTGTCAAGTTACACGCATTGCGCAATAATCCCAATAGAAAAAAGACAAAATCTGTCGTAAAACATAATTTTCTATGGACCATTCCACGCCCCCCCAAAACAAATGTCCCCTAATTGTTAACACGCTAACACTAATCCATTAAATGTCGACATTTTGAATTAAAGTTTTTCACGTGTGACTAATTGAAGATAACCGTCTACTTTCCATTCACCTCTAATAATAATAAAAAAACCCAAAAAAAAAAAAAAAGATTCCAAGGACTTATCGGAAAGAAGTCTATTAACCGTTCTTACAGAGATCCCATTAATTAACTTAATCGCATTTACACAAGAATAAATAAAAAGAATTTTAAAATTGCCCATTGGATTTTATATTATTTGGAATTTTAAACTCTTTGAGAATGCTCATATCCTCCGTAAATTGTTAAATACTTGTGGTCATTGCAGTGACCATTCCAACGGTAGACACAAACAGCTGACAATATACTGTCTACTAAAAGCTTTTTTTTTCCCCTCTCTCCTCCTTTCAAGTATCAGTATAAACTTTTCATGAAAGCGGTAATAGTGCAAAATTTTCACTTAGAAGAGTCAAGAAGCTGTGAGATTTAATGAACTCAGTTGCGTCAGCTTCTTCCCGTATTTCACGTCATAATGGCACTTCTTCTGTCTGTAGGAGGCGCGAGTCAAACGCGCATTTGTGATATTTTTCCCCCAGGAGTGACGCGGAGGACAAGAAGTAAGAAAGAAAGATATGTTCTTTGCTATGTTCTTTCCATTCTGTTCGTTAGAGTTTGAGGGCAAGTTGCTTCTTATGAAAAAGCGAACGACCAAGTTGGCCTCCAGCCACTGGGGAAAGATGTGAGGCCAGTGTCAATGCTGAAAGATGGAAATTGCGGGGGAAACAGGAAAAACAACCCACAGAGTGTTCTTTCGAGAGAGAGAGAGAAAGACTCTTGTACTTGTTAATTATATGTGTTTGTTTGTTGGTGACGATGTGCCTTTTTTTTTAGGCATTCGCGTGTCCCTCATTTAATACCGCAATTTCCGTCATCTCTCGACATTTACTGCATAACTGGAGAAATTCCGTGTAAAATAGCTGTAAAGGCAAATTTGAAAATTCTCTGATGATTGATATGAATGCTTAGTGTTTCATGTTAAACTGACGTTTTTGTATACACAGTTTTGACAGATATCGGTGTCATAAAGTTTATCCATTTTTTTAATTCCAAAGTTGACGTGAGAATGTCATTATTTTTTTTTTTTCGACCGCCCATATCGTATCAGTCAGAATGATATATGAGAAATTTCTAATCCGCTCCAAGCTGTTCAGACACATTTCAAATCTTTTAAAATTCTATGTTGGTGGTAATGGAGAGTGTAGCGTTTTATCGTGTGTGGAGTCATATTACGAATGATACCGACAAAGTATTGAAATAAATAGGCAGTTGATAAGCAACTATGATGTACTACATACATGGTTCATTTCACTGATGTCAGTGATCCTATTTCGAGAGTTTTTTTTACACATTGACAAGTATTGAAAAGTATTGACAAGTACACTGTTAGAAAAAAAATGGAAATTTCGTAGACAATTTGATGGGAATTTTCATAAACGTGATATTTAATTTTTTTTTAAGGGAAAATTCGAAGGAATCTATGAGTCTTAAGTAGAATTGAGACGGAAATTCTACAACTTACTTGAATTTTCAACTGAACATGAATATTCAGAATCAAAATAACTTGAATTTTCAGTTTTTTTCTTGAATTTTTCCTATTTTTACTAAATTTTCAAGAAACAATTAAACGGAAATTTACTAACTTCATTGATATCCAGGCGTGAAATTATTCGAAAATCGATGATGTGTTCATTTTTCAATCACATAATTATTTGGAATTTCAGTAGAAATGTGACTCGTTTGAAGTTTCTGGGATTTTGCATGAAAAGTTCAGACGGAAAATTTTTAACAGTGTAAACCTTGCTGATAGTTAGTAGAATTCGGTTCCACGTAATTATTTGGTTCAATGAAGAAAATTGATTTGAGGGGATTAGCTACGAAGTATAATCTAATGAGCTGAAAATAACTTCAATATCATACAACGTTCGGGGGGCATGTTATGACACTAATTCTTTCAAATTCATTTATTGTAATTGTATGGTATTTTAAGAAAACGAAGATCTTTAATTACAAAATTTAAGAATTTCTGCCCTTTGATAGAGATAAATTCTTTTTCTGTATTTAATTTTATGATGCATGAGTTATAGAGAAGGAACGATAAAATCTGAAGTTTCTGATTATGAAGTGATTTTCTTCTGAACAATTGCATAGTTTTCTGTAGAAGAAGAATTTTATCTTATATTAGTAGATTAGTTTTCATTTGTATGATCGAGTATAGTATTTAATCGATTAATTCTTAAAAAAAAAAATTAATGAATAGAAGAAACATCATGCTCATTTTTTCAAGCTTTCACATGCAGACTCTGTAAATTTATTTGAAAGCAGTATCTTTTTATATCAGTGTATTGATGAGAGTTGATGATGATTTAATTGTTCTTAATATTTGCGGTGTCTATTGATGTCTATTTGTCACTGTCAGCACGTGCTGAACATGGGGGTGTAAGAATTTTAGTGGACAGAATTGAAATGAGAAAAAAGCAAAATTATGCAGCAAAATGATGAAAATAAAGAAGCTGATTTACAGTAATATGCTTCTACCAATTCTCATTTAATCTGGGGATAAGATCGACGAAAATCGGATTATTTCCTTGTTCAGCCTATCTAAACTCCCGTAAATCATGGTATTTTCATTTCTTTTTTTCCTTGCTCGATTCTTGACTCTCAAATTTCTACACCTACTGAAATCCTTACACCAGGCGCCACAAACTTCAGCAGTCTCGAATTATTTTGGATAGAAGGAAGCTTTGAGTAAAGGGAATTTTCGAGTGTCTGTGTCGTGATCACACGCGTAATATCCTGACTAACGATCCGTAGCATTATCTTACGATGCATACAAGTATTTAACCGGGCGTAACGCTTTACATGGATACGTACGTCACACCCTTGTCGTTTACTTCGTGCATATATATACATAAACGAGTCGTGGGCTCTTTTTCCAGGGGCTTGTGACACTCTAAGCCGTCTGTACTTTACGATGGAAGGGAGAGGTGCAACCACCAACGAGAGAGATTTAACCAAAAATATACTGATGAAACGTGATCATTGATCTCAAGAGATTGGAGGAATTTCGAAAGTTCAAAAAATTGGAGAGAAAAAAGAAAGACTAGTCGTTTTTGAGAAATTAGTAGAACATGGATTTTTGAAAAATAATTTCATGGAAAAGCTGAAAGGCACTCCGGTGGAAACAAAAAAGTTTCGTCTTCAATTTGCCATCAAAAAAATGAAAAATTTTAAAAAATAAAAAAAAAAAAATTGAACAGTGAAAAAATTTCGAAATTTGAAAAAATCGAAGAGAAAAAAAAGAATTTTGAGGAATCAGTATAACCTCGATTTTATTAAAAAGCTGAGGAGAATTTTCAGTAAAAAATGAAGAGAAAAAAACTAAAAATTTGAAAAAAATCTCAAAAATTTCATTCACTTTCACTAATTTTGCACGATTCTTTCCTGAAGTATAAGATAAAATTTTTCGATATCCATTTTAGCCCACTTTCTCCTATCAACTTTTAATTTCATTCGTTGGAATTGAATTGCAGATGTTGCTGAGGCCAAATGACCAAGGAAGAGATCAATGAAGGACAAAAGTGGCTGATAAGTGTTTTTGGTAGAGTCAATGGGTCAGCCGGTTTCATTGATATTACTCTTCCCTTCCGTCACTTACAACGAGTTCAATCACTTGACACTCATCGACCAACAAAACGAGGACACCCGTTAAAAGTTCACTGAACGGAGGCACACGCGATTGGTAAGTCACAGTCACTGATAATTGGGTTGATTTTTAATTACTTATTAATTCAAGTCTTTTTCAGATATCTTTACACGCATTAATATGGCAAAACCATTAAACAAGTGAATTGTCATTGAATGGAATGGGTATTCAGCAGTTAGTTATAATGCTTCATTAATAAATCTCAAGTTGTGATAAATTATTCCTGATACTTGTGCTAAAAGTCACGTACACCATGTAGAAAATTTTAGAACAACTCATTTTATTCATATTTTTTTTTTTTTAATTCCATTATTTTTCTTCATCCTCTATATCCGTTTTGAATTTACGATGACTCGGGTCATTGTCATTTCTTTTTCTTCTACTTAAGCCGATTTAGGGATGTATAATTCACATAACAGCATATACAGCTTCATCCGTGTGGAAAAACCAGTTTGCGAGTTAAACTCGTCATCAATTGCATGGAAATTTTTTTTTTTCAAACTCTATATTCATTCTTATATATTTACATATGTGTCGTCTACATCATATTATTGTTTGCTCATGTCAATAAAAGTGAGACAGCTTCATTGCATCATTCTTCAAGATTTATGCAATTCTGTGCAATTGATTTTTGCAACGTCAGTTGCATACGTGACAGACGGCATGCGCGTTCACTAATAAATTTACACGCCCTGAGGTAAGTGCAGAATAATTGTCTCGATGACATTGACACTGAAAACAGTGATAAACCGATAGTGATTCATTTGAAGTGATATGATCCACGCTTATTTCTCATTTATTTCAGATAATTTACATTCAATTTTTTCAGATAAACAATTAAATTCATAAAATATTAATCATTCTCTGCTTTTTTTTTTGCCAGTCTAAAATTAGAAGACAAATGCTGATGACCGATTGATCAAGAATCAGTGGAAATCAATGTCAATAATAAATCAGTGAGATCGAAAAGTTCAATACCAGGAAATTAAACCAGTGTCTTGAGAGGGTTCACAAAAGAGTGACGAAAATCAATCGTTATCCATTAAGAATTAACTAATGTCATGGAATGATACATGAGCTCATTCATTCTGATAGATACCACACACGACCTCACCATCTGTATCACTTTAACTCAACGATTATGAAATTGATTACATGTTTGTTACATCAACGCCTTCTGATAATGCACAATTTTTCATCCTAATTCTTTCCGAAAAAAAAAAAAAAAAATAGAAAAAAAAATCAAGATTATTCGAGTCTCGTGTAAGCAAAGAAACGTTCAATTGATCCAAGTGCTTGGGGTTAACGACTTTTCTATCAAGACACATGTAAGTCATGATTTAGTTTATTTGAAAAATGACGAATTTTTACATCATATCAACGAACCAGGCTCAAATGTGTAAATTAGATAGATAAAACAAAAAAAAAAAATACTTTTGAAACTTTCAAGTAATTCATACTACAACACCTCATTTATTTCATGAAACACGGACATCCGGGATATTTCAATTAGAAGCGATTAATCATTGGACTAGTTGTCTATCTCGTGGGTGAATTTTGCTACATACACAGTAATTCTGTAGTGCTCGAGTCTAATGCATGTTTATACAAAAAAGAAGAAAAAAAAAAAAAAGAAGAATTCAACCTAAATTATTTCTAAGATCGCAAGAAAGAGAGAGAGAGAGAGAAATTTTCGAAAAATCTGTTCCTCTCACTCATTCTTGGCGCCATAGATAAGATAAATGATCCAAAAAGGAATTGAATTGAAATTAACGCCAACGAAATGATAAAACAGAAGAATTTATTCGGGAAGTTGTGTATAACCGTGTGTTTAACTATGATAATGAAACCCGTGTAACAAGCTTGCGTCACACTAGAGAATAAACTTGAAAAAAAAAAAAAAAGTTGCGTTAGAATTGATCGACATTTTGCGCTAAGTAAGAATGTAAAATAATCCAAATACACCAGTTATTTATTTTTGATACAGCACAGCATGTGTGTGTATTCCAATGAAAGAATGCAAGCTCTCTCTCTCTCTCTCTCTCTTTCCACCACACGAGATGGTTTATTGCTGTGGCAATTGAGGTAGGTCAATACTCAAGTATTAAAGAGTATATACAATGTATATTATACATCCCTCTCTCATGTATCCATGGATGTGTATACTTTTATCGGTTGAAATTCACGCCCACAGCATCACACATATTTCCGCATTCGTGTGAAGTTGTTATTATCTTTACAACTATATTGTACAGTTTAATGTACCCAAGACTCTCGAATGAATACATATTATTCGCGAGTATGAAGCAGTCATATAGATGTTATCTGGAAAGGAAGTACCAAGTATAATGTAATTTCATTTGTTGGAATGTTAATAAATCGATCGATGATGAAAAAACAAAACCAAATCATCCAAGATTGAAAACTTCAGCAGGCACAAATTCATATCCGACAAAAACTTCAATCAGTGGATTTTTCAATTAAAATTCATTCGACATGTGTCTTTTATACGAACGCACACACACACACACAAACACACGGTTTGCTTATAGTTATGGTTAAAAAATCGTATTAGGGGCAGTAATCGCGTGACCGGGTATAATTCTCAGGTTGCCTCTTACATGAAAGATGTACGCTGTTTGTGTGTACCGTATCAGAGCTCAATAATACGCAGTGAAGATGAAACTGAAGAGGGAGGAGCTATTTCTACTACTACTATGATACTCTATGCACCCGTTGCAAGTCCATAACCCCTTGAACTCTCATGCTGTTTCAAGTTCCGGTTCTTTTTTTTTTTTAATCATTCGTTATAATGCCAGGCTGATGAACTATCTGCTTGAGCGGCGATGATCATTTGCCAGCCCTCTTATTCATCGTTTATATTTTGTTAAGTATAGTTGAATTATTGTCATTATTCAATTCTATGAAATTACTTGGAAGAATTTATATTGTCTCATGTTGAAAGTGATTCTTCCTTAAATGTCTCATATGTTTCTTACAATTTTTCTGTACTTGTCACGATAAAATATATTGAGCGTGATTTCTACCTGTCAATCATTAATTATATAAATGCCAATTCAATTTGTCCATTAAAAAAAAAATAAAATTGATGAATTTAATAGATGATAAATTCCCAGGAATCGTGTATCATGCTGGGATAAAAATCACTTTTTCATTTTTATGAGAATCACGAGGGCAAACTAGTTGGCAAGTTTCTTCACGTAAACTGTCTTGACTCACGGAATGAGATTGATTCAATTGGTTTCATCGATACATTGCACAGTGTCTGGTTAGACGATATCAAGTATGTTCAACGAAAATCATGAAGGTTGCCTATAAGGCGACAAGGTGGACAAGATCAGCAGGTACTTTACGATTATCATCGATGATGGGAGAAAAGGAGTAAATACTAGTGATACTGATCAAGAACATAACTTGTGCGTGTTGGTTTGAATTTCCTCAAGTAATATAAACTTGGAAATAACTGGACCAGTTTCTCTTCGGTAATAATATCGATCTTACCGAGTGTTGAGAATCAATTTGCGTTCAATCATCGAGGCTTTAATTGCTATTATTCTAGGGATATTGCTACTTCATGACTTCGTTAGGGAGGAATTTTTCGGATAAATTCCATTTCGGCATGAGTTGTTTGATGTTGGGAGAAGAATTTACCATTGAATGTGAATTGAATGTTATCTGTATGTAACAAAACAGAAGAGACGGAAATCGTAAGAAGGCAGAAAATGGAGAAATAAGGAACTGTAAGAGATGATAGAAGAGCACGTTCGATCTAGAAGGAGTGCAACGTGATATCATTGGCTACTGCCTAGTATAGGCTGGATTCCACAGTGATTGATCCAGCGAGGATCCTGTCGTCGCCACAGCACGGAATGTTTAACTTCAATTATCCGAATAGACTAGCTGAGATTAGAGTAGTCACGCTATTCCCGTATTGCCCACTTGCCTGTCTACTGAGCTGCCCTTCAATGCTTAATCTTTTGCCTTGGTAAGGTTCCAAAGGTGTTCATTCGATCCGTCTTCAACTTTGTAAGAATCAAGGAAATCCCAAGAAATGAGGAAGACAGGACTGTTGGAAATCCTGATGAATAGCGGCATTTTCGCAAATGGAAAAGGTGCAGATGATCGGAGATGGGAAATAGTGTGTGTTCGTCCAGGTAAATGCGAGGCAATGATTAAGGCCAATCATAAAGTCACGTGAACAGGTGTACATGATTGGATTTAGTAACTACTTTGTATTGAATATGGGGTACGCGCGAGAGTAAGTGGAGAAAAAAAAAAAGAGAAATAGACACTCATGCAGATGACTGTATGCCGTAAAGATACATCCGTGGACTACTTAATGCAGCGCTTTTCAGTGTATAAGCAGTGGGTATTCTTGGATTGGACCGCCCAGTTGCGTTCCAATAGTGCTCAATCGTTAAATCTGCTAATTCTAGAAGATACAATACGTAATGCGATCGCGTTTGTTTACCAATTAATTGAATGACAATGAGGAAGCATCTATTTCTTAAAGACTAACATCTCTCCTCACTTAGTAATGAAAAATCATCGAAATTCTTTAGTGTACGTGATAATTGATGTTCTACTCACTGTAATCTGATGTGTCGTCGTTAGATCCATTAACAGTACCATCCGGCAGTATCTGAAGATGTCGATTTTTAATGTACATCTGTATTTTTCTTGATGCCCCAGTAATGTGTGACAAATTGGCTGACCTCTCGGCCCGAATACCAGCGTCCAGATCTACCGGAGCAGCACCAACTATTCCAATAAATGTACCAACACTAGCTATCCCTAAACTTGTTTTCACTATTTTTGTATGTCCACTCACAATAAGCAGTAATAATAGCACAAATTCAAGATAAAATTGTTTTTTTAATGTCCATTTAGTCTCTCTCCTATCAACATTAAAAACACATTTATTAACCCACCATGTATTAACAAGTCTATGCTGATGATTTGTTGTACTACTATAACCATTGGAATCAGTAGTGTACCTATTGTTCTTCGATGATGAAGAAAATTGACTAGACTCCTCGAGAGAATCCTCATTCAAACGCAAACGAGGATCACTGAGTGATACAACAGGAGCCTCTTGAGCCTGCTGATGATGATTTAATGCCTCTATTTTCACTGATGGAAGCCGATCGAATACTCTAGAAATCCTTTCAACCACTATGTCATTATTATCTTCAAGCTTCTCACTCTCATGATTGACAGTATTATCTTTGGATATTCTTCTGCGCTTCCACTCTCTTCTGTTGCACTTATGCATTCGCCAGGATTCCCTCGATAATCCATGAAAATAAGTGTATCCATTATTTTTATTTTTGTGCTCATCATCATTGGACTTTAGTAAGTTCTCCTCATGAACGATGATCGATCTTGGATAATCGGGATTAGGATGCAGCACCCTTGGCCCGCCCGTATCGATCTCACCGTGCATGACGCTCTCATCCACACTCTTTTTATTTCTTCTTTACCACCTTGTTATTTTTTTTGTTTTTTTTAATTCAAAAATCTCCAATTCAATTATTTATATAAAAATGAATTTGCACTTAAATAATCATAAATTGTCATTTTTTTTTCCTTTTCATTGAATTTTTAAGGTGAAATTTTACGTCGTATTTGTTCACCCGCGAGACAATAGTATCCAGGTGATGAGGACAGTGACAGACACTGTCGGCTGATTAACAACCGAGCCCTTCGTTTTCTCTGTTCTCGCATTATTGCGAGGTTTTTTTGCTTTTCAAAGCTTCAGAATAACCAATGAAATTCCTTATAAAAACGAAAAAAGGAAAAATAAAAAAAAAACCTGAGAATCAGTTCAAGATACCCGAAACACTGCGAATGATCTTAGATGGTGATTGGAATGAGGAGTAAAGAGAAGAAAAAAAAAATATATAATTCTCAGTACGTTCAGAGGTCACCAGTAAAACTTGAAATGAAATCTAATGAATTTTCTGTTGTTTGATCGATGCAATCTCCGATTGAGTTGGATCATTCCAGTGGACTTGTTTTGCAAGCAAGACCACCGACGTCTTCCTCGTCCTCTCAGCAGCCTGGTTCACAGTCTGGACCACCTCTATTCTTTTTTATTTTTTATTTTTTTTTTATTTTATTTTCTTCCACTTTTGCAATTGGTATAGAGAGACGGTTGGTGGATTTGTGCTGGCTCTACACACAACTGTAGGTAACTTCTTCGATTACCAGTTACCTTCCTACGACCTCGCACTCTCCACCGTTTTCGTACTAGCAATATACTGCACTTGATATTACTTCTCTCACTTCATCCATCTACCAACAAATGTACATGATCTCCCTCTATCAATTGCAAGAACGTAACCGTCCGACACGTCCCTTGTTTTGCCTTAACGGGTCTTCTCCTTTCTTCTCTTCCTCACTGTGTTTCTCTCTTTTTTTCTCTTCTCAACAAGATTGATGTATTATATACCATATGTGTATTTGTGTGTATGTGTGTGTGTGTGTAATTCAGCTTAAAACAAGAATTGCCACCGAAATATTGATACACCTTGTATTATCTTCATTCGTATCCTCTGAGATTCAACGTGTCACACAAATCCAGTGACTTCACAATTCTCTGATTATAATATATACATATATATATATTTTATTTCATTCAAACGTTCACATATATTCACACTTTGTTGGACACATCACTTGATTTTCATTCACCGTTTAAAATTCACCCACGTGTCTTCGATTATTTTTCAGCCAATCAAAGAACACTAGTTGATAACTTATCAGATAACATTTAACGCATCAGTGTAATGATCTGCACAAAAAACTACCCTTTTTATGAGGTGATTTATGAAAAAAAAAATTTTATGTAGATATTCAAAGCACAAAATTGATTCGAATTTTTAGGGGATGAAGAAATTTAATGGGGAAAATTATGGTAGTAGGGAGAATGAAAGCTAATGAGGATGGTAAGATATGCACATTTAATTTGTAACTGATCAGGGCTTGTGTCTCTCTCTCTCTCTTTCTCTCTCGTTTCATGGAGGTCGGATGATGCCGGTGCGGCGTCCGAGAAACTACTGAACGAGTGCCGCGCGATTCTCTTCTCCGGCACGGTTCGGGCCACTTGGTCGGTACACACTCTTGTCTCGGGCCACATGGACGTGCGCACGAACGTCACACATACACAAACACATATACAGTAAAAATTGTACACATAAAATATATACACATAGATAGTGTATGGGTTTTACGTTTGACTTCAAGTAGGCAGTTGGTGGCAATATTGTGGACAGAGGTAGGAAGAAGATGATGATGAAGAAGAAGAAGAAGTAGCTGGAGTATGGATACTCAGGGCAACACACAAAACACTCTTCAGCATCTATCTTGGTCCAATTGCCACTGAGTTTTTACTCCACATATTGAAATTTGTGTTAAGTCGTTTCCACCAGCGCCAAATCCACCACCACTTTGATCTCAGTAATTTGACGTTACGTTGAGAAAGTAGCCAAAAAATAATTATCAAACATCCCATCACGCTCTGTACCTATCATAGTTGTCAAAAGAAAAATTTTACTTTCTTGCACAGATTCACGCACTTTGGATGCACTTTTATTTTCAAAAAATTGAAAAATTATTTTAGATGATTTTTTTTGTGACACTTGCAGGAAAATTAATGAGCACTTGATCCTCACTGATAATGGATTTTCTGAATAACCACAAATTCAATTCTCTCATTTATTTTTGTCAACTATTTTTGTAGATCTCTTATGGATTCTCTTGTGGCTCTTCCCCTCTCTTGATGCTCCAGTTATTTCCGGAACTCTTCCTCTATCTGTCAACAGAAAATGGAATTTTTGGTAAACAAGAGCTGAACGAGAGTCTCAATGAATTATCACAAATTATTTTTTTTTTTTTTTTTTTTTTTCTTCCTTCAGAATGTGTCTTAGGGAGGAATTTTCTTCAGTATCCAGAATACATTTCTCGGAGAAAGGTAAATGGGATTTTTTAGTTGCTCTGAAAAGTGCCATGATATGAAGAAAAAGATATTGAGAACAAGATCAGAGAGAAAAATCTTTACTCTTCATCCTTGTTTTTACAAAAGGAACCGATGTATATAATGTCCTGTTTCTTATGAGAGAATTTTTTTTTTTTAAACATTTTTTTTTCTTCCAGTCCTCCTGTCAAGCATCTCATCCCTCGTGCGATAATGTGAGGTAGTCTATTGAGTAAAATAGAGAAGCGTTAACAACACAGGCCTCACTCTTTCTCTCTCTTTTTCTCTCGAAAGAGCTTCCAGATTACACCATCAACAACGGCCTTTTTTTTTTTCTTTTGGGGCGACATTCGTTCGTCATCTGATGCCAACAAGAAATGTTAACCATGAAGAGGTTTTTTTTCCCCTCTTCCCCAATGGGAGTCACTTACCTGTACAACAACACCACGTTGTCAAGATTGTAACAAGAAACAAGAACAACGACGATGATTCTAGGATAGTTAACACATAAAGAGAGAGGCAGAAGAATATTCGAGCCAGTAGTTGTGGTGATTAGAAGGCGCCACTGATGTGTCTTGCAAGAATTTTTACTCTGAAATATTTTTCCAACGATAACATTAAACGTGACGCGTCGAGGGCTCTCCTTGCAGGCGAGGTAAGAAAAATTCGTGGGAGTACGAGAGAATGAAAAAAAAAAGGAGCATGGATGTGCTCTTTGGTGTCTTAATGGAAGGGCTTTATCTTAATCTTCACGATGGGCTGTCTAAAAGTGCAGTGCCTGTGTACTTAGAATACTCGAGGTCAATGAGATCATGAAAACAAACGCAAAATGAGAATAATATGAGACACAATACCGTCCTAAAAGGCCATTTAGAGGGTTTCTCCGAGGACTTTCTCCTCAATGAGATAATAAATTCATCTCAGGTGAAGTACAGTACAAATTTAATTTTCGTCCTTCGTCCTTACATTGTCTTTGTAAGCGAGGCAATCTACATTGCCCTTGGAAATATTTAGAGAGATCACACGCAAAGTGCTTCTGAATAGGGTGAATATGATCCTTGTCGTCCCTTTTATAATTCAATTATGGGAAATTCGGAGATACCCTTACTGCTCTGTCAAGTGGAGTCTTCGTTTGTTCTTGTGAAGTTTGAAATGGGAAGGTATTGAAATCATTTGATGAGTAATTTGGCAAAATGAAGCCCTCCCAAAAATTCATTTGGTCTGGATGAACGATTTGTTGGGGGACGCACAAGCCCTTTGGGATTGACTGAGGTTAATTGCCTTTGATTACTGCCGTCTGAGGCGGAGCGCTGAAGTTCACGGTGATGGCTCAATGAGCATGGCAAAGGGAGGATCAAACTTCACTCATTTGCCTTGTAATTACATTTGCGAAAATGTACTTCGGTGAAACCCTTATTGATTACTGGTTTAATTGGCTGGTCCAGTGTATTGTAATATTCATATTTGGAATGGAAGAAAAGATTTCTTTACTTTTTCCAAAGCCAAGAGCTGTGACGTAATTCCTGAGGCTAACGGTAAGCACAATAATTAAGCACGCCTGAAATAAAAATCAAAATAAGAGAAGATATAAAAATGGAAATAATACAAAATTCCAATGGATGCCAGGATATACGATGATATCCGAGCAATGTCAATTTATCTAAAAACAAAACCGTAAACAAAAGGGCTCAAACCCACGACATTGAAATTAGGAGTCTTTTGCTCTATTTTTCTTTTTTTTTTTGAGTAAAACTTCTTTTCGCTAGAAATGGGAATGTAACGGAAATTGCTACGCTCGAGAGTGAAGTACGCTATACATATATTTCCAATTTTCATTTGAGAATATTTCGGAATCTAAAGAAGATAACAAAATTTATGTAGAGCCGTTCCAAGGAGATATTCAAATTTTTCATTAAAAAATAAAAAAAAAAGAAAAAACAAAAAAAAAAAAAAAAAAAAAAAAGAAAAAAGAAAACAAAAAAAAAACAAAAAAAAAAAAAACGAAAAGAAAAGAAAACAAAGAAAAAAGAAAAAAACAAAAAAAAAAGAAAAAACAAAAAAAAAGAAAAAGCAAAAAAAAAGAAAAAAACAAAAAAAAACGAAAAGAAAAGAAAACAAAAAAAAAAGAAAAAAAATAAAAAGCAAAAAAAAAGGAAAAAACGAAGAGAAAAGAAAACAAAAAAAAAGAAAAAAAAAAAAAAGAAAAAAAAAAAAGAAAAAAAAAGAAAAAGAAAAAAAAAAGAAAAAAAAAAGGAGAACGAATTTATGCTATTTTGCGTAATTTCAGTGATTTTTTGTCGAAAAAAATGAAAGAAGAGAGAAACGGTAAATGCATTGTTCTCAATGCTCTTTTTGTTTGTAATTACCTGAATCACTGAGAAACCTTTATGGCTCAATCGGCTGGTCTGGTGTATTTTAACATTCATATTCGCTGTTAAAGAGCAAAAAAAAACGCCCAACGTGGGGCTCGAACCCACGACCCTGAGATTAAGAGTCTCATGCTCTACCGACTGAGCTAGCCAGGCATAGGCATCCAGGCGAACCATGTCATTCATGAATCTAGGAATTTTTTTTACCCACTCCTCCGACCCCTGCAAGCTCCCTACTTGTCAAATGTCTCGTAAAATTGACAAAAAAAAATCAATTTTACCCTAATACCATCAAAATTAGCTTTGACTACATCTTTTCCTCATCTTCTCTCTAACAGAATCAACAGATCTCATCAAGTACCCGTTGAAAGGTCCCTCCCCAATTCCCCAAAGCAGCAAGACACTTTGGGAAGTCTCAACAAGTTTTCCCCTCGATGATTCGAACAGCCCTGAGAGCATCTCACCCTCTAGTTCCCACACAGAAATACTTCAACCAATTCCATGCGATTTCCATCTTCAACCCCCCCCCCCCCCCCCCCGAGAGAAAAAAATTCCGATTACAATCAAATGTGAAAATCCATCATTAATTATAACACCTCAAGTGTTTTCCAAAGAGCCAATTCCTCGCACGTCTTTGACACTGAACGTCTTTCTTGATTAGGCAATTCGATCAATCTAGATCATAATGATCTCTCTGATTATGACAAACGATATACCTCACATATTTTGACCAACCAGAAACCCCGTCGTGTGGTTCTCTCCTCATTTCTTCTTTTTTATCACTCATCTCTCTCTTTTTGTCTCTCTCTCTCTCTTTGTATTCTCTTCCATTTTCGAATTTGATCATAGGCAGGTTGTATCAACCCCCTCGGGTGTTTATTTTATTTGTCCTTTTTTTTTGCTACTTAATTGGATATCCAAGGCATCATTGTTCGTAATATATTATAACGATGTGAATATTTCCATTTTTTTTTATTTCTTCTTTTACTTCGTCTGAAGCTGTGAAGATGATGTTATAATCATTTCTCTCAGGTTATGCAGTAAAGGGCGTGGAAGGGGGCGTTAATGTCGATGCCAATAGAGCGGTATCTTTACGGCTCAACTGTATTAGTTGTCAACAGAAAAAAATTTTTGGTCGTAAAAATGAGTACATAATGTCTTCTTCAAAAAAAAATGGGGGAGGAAATGGATATCTTGGTTGAAATTTTCCCTTTTAGATACTTTGAATATTTGAAGAAAAAAAAAAAATATCTTTCTACATTGGAGTTTTCAATGAATTTTTCGTAGTCTGTGTATGCGTGTGTCTGTGTGTCACTCATTTATAAATTCAAATTAGGCACATGAAATTAACATCAAGGATTATGATAATGTTTCGAGCAAATTAAATTGTCTTAACATCAGAACTAATATTCTTGTGAATTGTAAACTCAAATTTTTATAGTTTAATGACAGTGCGGCGTGAAAATAATATTTGCTTATCGTTATACCAAAGGATTTTTTTTTCACTTTTTTATTTATTCATTTTTTTTTTTTTTTCCATCAATATTACCAACAGATCGACGATTAATAATCGTCGCCAAAATGATGAGCTAAGGTTTACATACAAGGAATATGAAATAGATGCTGATCCACTTGATAATGATCGGGACATATAATTTTGTCTGGAGGGCACACGCGGTGCCCCAAGGGTATCAAATATTTATCCTCCAGTATCTTTCTACCAGCCTAGTTAACCGACAAAAAAGCCTCAAAGAAAGAAAAATAAAAAGAAAAAAGAAGGAAAAAAAAAAACGGTGTATGTGTGGGCATAAACGAGACTACCCAAAAAGTAATTTCATGGACTTTTATTTCCATTTCCAGAGTTGTAACCGGTCTGATCATCGTAATAACGATAATTATGCCGTTCTGGGTTGAACACGAGTGCCTCTTGGCAATGAACCTTTGAAAGAAAGTTGCTTCTTATTTTTATAATTTTTTTTATGATTTTTCTTTGTGCTCCACGTGTAAAATGATCGATTAGATCAAAATGATGGGAAAAAATTCATCGATTCATCGATTGACTATAACAATTGTCATTCAACGAGATTTCTTAAAGAAGTAAATTTTTTTTTTATGTTATTCGTATTAATTAGTAACTAACTACACTTTTGTGAGTTCATTACGACTTTAAAAAGATTTTCCATTTATATATATAAGATTTAAAGGTAAATCTGATGTCACGTCCAAGTGTTGGAGGTAATTACAATTAAATGTTAATTTAATTGAAGATTGATAATTTGCCTCGAACACTAAGGAGTTTTATGAAATGCGTCTCAGCCTCCGTTTTTGCCCTCACCTTTCGGTGAATAGACTGGATTGTAGTAATGTTGGAACGGTTTTAGTTGAGGATAAATGAAAATGAGAAGAAATTTGATTTTATTTAAAATGGCCGAACTGGCCTATATTTCAATATCCGAAACTTTATTAATTCAGTAAATAGAATATTTCCGACTTATTACTTTTGTACTTTTTTGTTTAACTAATTCAAAATCGCATTTGCAATTACAGGGTGGTGATCGACCTGGAAAACCTGAAAAAGTCAGGGAATTTAAAATTTCTGGAATAGTCAGGGAATCGTCAGGGAATTTCAATGTTAGTCAGGGAAATTCATAGTTTATTTTTCATTATCTCCATATTTTTAAGATTGATAGATATTTAATTGAAAAATTGAACTTTCTGATCAGTTTGTAATCTGCAACAAGGGTCACAAAAAATCATAATTATGAAAATTTAACGCAATTTCGGGGATTGTTGTAAAATTCTAATACAAAAAAATTGTTTTCAAGAATAACTAAGAACTTTAACGTAGGAAAACGTGAGGCAAATTTTTTAATATGTGGGAAATAGTAATGAGATACTGTACAGTATCTCCAAAAATTATGTTCCCTCTAGAAGAGGCCTACGTGTAGAAACACTCGTCTATTTCCATCGATTTTTAAAATCAATTTTAGACAAAAATATATAACAATAAAAAGACGTGCAGACGTCACACAGAAAAGAATTTATGAAAATCAACTTATGAATCCAATTTTTTGGTATAATCTATTATATATATAAAAGGGGTTAGTGGGTTTGTCCAGCCTTTTCTCTCCTACCACTCACTGCCACCCACAAGGGGTTGTAGTGAAAGATAGCCCGTGGCCTGCACTCTCAAGTAAGGGAGTTTGGCTTCGGTGGGTGGAAGTGGGTGGGTGTGGGTGGCAAAAATGTCAGTTGGGATATTTCTATCATTTTCCAACACATTGTATGGCTGAGATAGACTCGGGGTTGTGTTGAATGACATGAAGTGTATATATGTGTGAATATTCCAGAAATATCTGAAACATTCTAGAATGTTCCAGAAGGCTGCAGAATTCTCAAAAACGTTCTAAAAGGTTCAATAATAAATTGGAGCATTCGGGAAAGTTCGAGAACGTTCTAGAAGGTTCGAGAATTTTCTAGAATGTTCAAAAAAGTTCGAAGATATTTGGAATGTTCCAGAAAGTTCCAGAACATACTAGAGTGTTCCAGAAGGTTCAAGAATCTTCTAGAATGTTCCATGAGTTTTGAGAGTCTTTTGGAATGTTCCGGAAAGTTCAAGAACATACTAGAATGTTCCAAAAGTTTCAAGAATTTTCTAAAATGTTCTATGAGTTTCGAGAGTCTTTTGGAATGTTCCATAAAGTTCAAGAACATATTGGAAAGTTCCAGAAGGTTCAAGAATGTTCTGGAGTGTTCCATAAGTTTTGAGAGTCTTTTGGAATATTCCAGAAAGTTCGAGAACATTCTAGAATGTGTGTGATCCTATTACCATTGAGCGCACGATGTATTTCGACCCGGGCAACGCCGGGTTTTGCAGCTAGTAGTAAATAATAATTGATTATATTGTTATTTTTATCAAGGTATTAAAGTAATAATCATGCATCCTGATGAGATTAACGCTAAATAATTGAAACGTAGATGTGATTTTCAATGTAACTTCAACTTCAATAAATGAAGCAGTGACTACAAAAAAGGCCGTTAATTTTTTTCAATAAAAATCGGAATGAATAGTCGAAAAAAAAAACAATTTAGTGACTATAACGAATTAAATATTACTCAAGGCTACAAAATCAGATAAATGAAGTCTTCCATAACACTTCAGAGATATCTAAATCAATCTGAAAATGAAGAAACAAGAGGATGACTCGTGGGTGGTTCGTCTGAAACGAATAATCTTCAAGGATACTTCAAAATCATTAAAATCCCAAATGACAAAATTCTACTACAAAGACATCAATAACTCTGACGATACAAATCATCGATTGATCAGGAAAAATTAGGCAATTGGGAAGTTAATGAAATCATTCATGTAACAAATAAGAGTTATTCAAATTTAATCTAAATTCTATTACGACGAGATGAGATGAGAATAATAGAATAATAGCTTGGAATGAATTGTAAAGTGGTTGAGGGAAAAAATTTTAGGGACAATGATCCCAGTGTGTGGCCCTAAATAGACAAATGCGGTACATTTAGTTTGGCGTCACGTCACGCTGTTTTGGTTGGACTTTTATTGATTAAAGCTGGAAAATTCAGTGTCAAAGAGAAGAGGATTCCTCATGAGAAGAGGATTTTTCATGAGAAGAGGAAAATTGATTCACCCCCCGAGACGCCTGAAGGACTACTGCGTAAACAAAAAAATATAAAAATTTGTAGGAAAAAATGAATAAAAATGTGGAAAATTCTCATCAGCATATGGAATTGGACAACCTGGAGCTACAAAATACGGGCTGTGTACGATTTACTCGCTTACTTGGCCCTTTTCTCCTTTTATTCCACCTCTTTCTTCAAAGTGATTAATGTCGCGCAAAGATAGACGCCTCAGACGAGCAAGGGGCGAGAGAGAAAGCAACCAAGTCTTTGGAAAGAGACAAATGATTGGAGAGAATGTGTGTGTGTGTGTTATTTGTGTATGTGTGAACGATTGTCACGAGATTGTTTCAAGGTGTGTCGGTTTGGGCGTCATGTAAGGTGAGGGTTTATTTTATTTTCTTTTTTCTTTTTATAGGAATAGTCCCTGTAGGGCGTCCTCTCTCCTGAGGGAGATGGATGCTGGCTCAAGATAAAAATGGAGAATGACGATTACCAGGAAATCCAATTGTTTTTTTTCTGTTTTCTGATTAAATTAATATTATTTTATTGAAATTTTAAGGTGAACCGCAGTTTATCAATATGTCACTCGCGATTGAGAGAAAAATAAGGAGAAGAGAAGTGGAGTGAACTGAATTTTCTCATTAACGGTGCTTATCACAAATCACGAGGTGAAGGGAAGGAAAATAAAAAATTTGAAACAGGTGATAATTCTCGTTAATTGACGCCGGCAGGAAGAGATGGATGAAATTAAAAAAATATGTACACATTTGTATGGGAGACGTGTTCGATATAAATTAATGGTGTTATCAATGAAATAGAAACTATTGCGGTAATTAAATCAATCGGATTTATATTGATTTATTGAGAGAATAGAATTTTTAGACATCTGGGGAAACGCCATGAATGACGCACGGAATTTTTCGTGCGTGGGATGATAAAATAGGAAGATTGATCTAGACAGGGAACATAAACTCGCGGATAAAAATAAATTTTAATCGTATTACATGTTTAACGTAAAAAAAATTAATGAAAGGGAAATCAATTAATTTTCAAAAAGTCTGAAATAAATTGACTCTTCTTTGACATTACACTGGATTAAATGATAATAATCTTGATGATTAAAATTTTTTATTCTCTCGTAGTATATTGTAATATGCTAATCAAATTATGTAATAGCAAAATTTTCAGAATTTTGTATAGAATCAAGTTTTTTTTTGAATGGTCCAAGATCTCTTTCTTTTTTTCCGTTTCTTCCAAGAAGTGTCAAATTGTGAGGAACAGATTTATTCATTTGATATCAATAAATTTTCCTTCTACTCAAAGAAAAGCAATAAAAGATTTTCGAGGTGTAATAAAATTGATTTGACATGAAACAAGCGTTACAAATTAAAGTAAGAAAATAAAATAAACGCGTCTGACATTTCGTTATTTATTACCAATGGGTCAGTGTTCGTGTCAGTCTGATTGTTTGAGCATCGTGTTGAGTCGCACGCGACTCATGAGGTTCATGAACTCTTTGAGTATCTGCAAATCAATTTTATCACTTTCTCTGAATATTTTTTTTACTGTCATTTTAAGATGCACAAAACAAACTGGGAGAAATCCTTGAAATGTCAATGAAGAAGAATCCGCGATTTATCGGTTAAAAAATCCGCGAGCAATAATTTTCCATCACAATTTGCCTCTGAACTGGAAATTACTCCACTTCAGAAGCCATTTCAAAACTCTATTTGTATCGGAGTCACGCACTTCAATATCCCGAGAGATAATGCATCAATTCAATGTTCATTATATATAGAATTTGTATTTTTTGAAGTGTATATTCCTATTTTTTTTCCTTCCAGTTCTTCTTTCTCTTTCTCTCATGGTGAATACGAGATACAGATGGGGGGGTATATATTCACTGTACAATCGGCGCGCGTGGATTTGATCAAAAGGGAAGATAAAATTTTTGCATTTTAATATCATTCTTCATTGGTTAAATCCCCAACAAAACCGCATACATGCAAACCCATTTTGTGACTATTATTTTGAATGGTTTTGTAAACACAAGAGTCCATTCCCAGACTCATAATTTACCCTCTTAACCAACGCCCAACTCCCCTCATCTTTTTTCTTTTCTACACTGTCATGAAAAGAAGGGGACAGAGATAATTTCATGAATTATTTTATTTACCCTTTACATGTATGATTGTAAGTATAAATTTTGAATTTTTTGTGATTTTTTCGGTGAATTGATTGATTGTGAAAAAAAATTATTGGACCAGAGTTTTTTTTACTACCAATTCACTCAACTTCTCAACGAAAATGATCAAATATCGGACTTAATAACTGAAAAAACTTGAAAAAGGACCGAATTGACTTGAACACTAATTACCCTTGCATTTAATAGTAAAGAGGAGAAAGGCAAAATGGACTTGCGGATTAAAATTATTTGGGATTTTTTTTGAGACTGAAGCTCTCTTTGAAAAAATTCCAAAAAATTCCCTAACAATGTTCATGTATTG
This sequence comes from Aleiodes leptofemur, assembly GCA_963942555.1. Lineage (NCBI taxonomy): Eukaryota > Metazoa > Arthropoda > Insecta > Hymenoptera > Braconidae > Aleiodes > Aleiodes leptofemur. Next base: position 1,073,147 of record OZ012613.1, read on the forward strand.
AAGTATCTTCTCTAAATTTTTCAGATTCTTCAACCAAGTCCTTGACTCTGAAAAAAAAAAATGAATCATGTTACCATGATGGTCCATTTTACCCCAGTCTCCCCTAATATGATTTTTAATGCTCAATCTCAATCTCAGATTACATTGCACATGGTCACTCATTCACAACCGCAATAAAGATGGATTTTTCAGAAATGTCTATACACTGAGGAAAAAAAAAGTGGTAAAACCTATCAAATATTTGTTTCATTGGTCCTTAGAAAATATTGTCTTAAAATAATATAAAAAGTTGGTGAATTTACTGAATTGTATTAATTAAATCAGTTCATTTGTATGAATTAATAAAATTCAGTTAATTCAAGCAGTTGATTTGTTTTAATGAACAAAAAACTCAGTAAATTCAACCACTTTTTTAATTATTGTAAAAAAAAAATTTCTAAGTACCAATGGACCAAATGTTTGATGGTTTATACCACTTTTTATTTTTCTCAGTGTACTCATATCGATTGACCACGTGACTAGAATCCAAGTGGGGTCGTAAATTGGCGGAACTGTTTGAACACTGAATTGACTTGATACACCAAATATCAAAATTCCCAAACCATTTTAGAGAAATGCAGTCAACCGTGAGGTCTTCACTCCTGTATTTCAAGAATAACCAACAAGATATTAACCCAAGATATTCCACCTTGCCTCTCTTCTTCATTCACTTTCGCAATCTTCAAACCCCTTCCCAAAAACTCTCCGAGTATATCAGTATCGAAGGAATCGACGAGCCGTGTCATTTACACGATCTAAACATGCTCAAGTGATCTGAAATAAAATCCAGTAGAAAATAATAATAATAAAAAAAAAATAAAAAAAAAGAAATCCCTTTTATTCTCTGAAGCCCGAGAATGAGGATTAGACTTTGGTCCATTACAAGCCCACTTGATTAATGAACCAAATGAAGTGGAGGATGTAACGATTAGACACGTGTTAAGTGGCCACTAATGGCCGGACATAGGTGGATTGTGCCCGAGTTAATTAAACGAACAACTGGACCCCAATAATGAGGCTACTTTAATTGGAAACGAAAGGAGAATATCTCTCTTTGTCACATTCACCTTTCATTTATCAATTTCCCCCAAAAAAATTCTTCATTCACCCTAAAGCAGAGAAAAACTCCATATATTCAGGAAATTTCATCAGTTTCATTGTCCCAAAAAATCTCTTCAAACACAATAAATTCAAGAGAAGTCACTTTTTAATTGAATCATATTGTGGCATCTGTTGACGAGCAGACACATCCAACATGACAATGCATTTATCACTGAATTAACAGTAAAACTGGCGTCAGTACACTGTTTTGTGTTATATACTCGTTGAAATGTCTGGCGCCGGAAGGTAAAGGTTTCTGAAGAAGAATAAAAAATGAGAGTGTAAGAAAAAAAAAAAAAAAATGTAAAGAATATATACCAAACTCGTTGCTCATTGAAGAGTCCGTCTCATGTAAATTTATTCAAGTCGAGGTGTGGTACCGGCTTGTACCCTGTAGATCGTACGTCCAGAGAGCACACAACGCGTCTATAACACTGTCCGTAGTCGCGCGCAGTTTCTCTCCCCCATTCCTCTTGCTCTTTTCTTTTACCTTCTTCTTCTTCTTCTTCTTCTTTCACTTCTTCTCTGCATAAATTATGTGTCGTGGCCCTAACTGCATGTCGGATTCACGACGCCACAGGGGAAAGAGAGAAGAAGAAGAAGAAGAAGAAGAGGAGGAGGAGGAGGAGAAGGAGAAGTCGTGCCCACTTTTGCTTTCGACGAGATCGGCAGCCGTGAACACCGAAAGCAAAATAAAATCAAAAGAAAGGAAGGGGAAACGAAAGCAAAGGTAAAGATAAAAAAAAAAAAAAAAAAAGATTGTATAAATGGAAAAAGTAACAAGGAGAACACATATATCAGAAGAAGAGGGCCTCCTCTCTTCTTCTTGTGGTGCCCTCGTTTTCTGAATTTCTTTTTATTTCGTATTATTTCTTGTTAAGGACTTTCCTCCTTCTTTTTCCATTCATTTCTTCTGGATCTATCTCCCCCCATCCTCATCTCGTTCAGCTTTGTTATTGACTCGGATACCGAAAAAATCCTTGTTCAATTTGTTTCGGGGATCAGCGAATTAGTGATATTTATTTCACTGGCAATTTTGGATGGATGAATGAATCTGAGAAGAACTCTATTCTTGGGATTTATACTGAATTCTTGTTTTCTAGGTTTTTTTTTCTCCTTTTTCTACCAACTGTGATTTAGAGAATCATCCCCCCCAGGGGGAGGGGGGGGAGGACTTTATTTATTCATCGTTTAATAATGAGGCAATTGTAGAGAGGAAATAAGATTGAAGACAGGCCACACGATTTCAACAATTTCTTACTATTTCTTTGGTTCTTCGCTCACCAGAAAATTTATCCACGAAAATAAGAAACAAAACTTCAAGATGAAATGTGAAACGTCGAGGGGAGATTGATTGCACACGGTTGATTTGCTAGGGAATTGACAGGAAGACCAAGGAGTAAAGCCTCCTCCCTGTTTAGCACAAGAAACTATATAAGAGAAAAGTATATAAGAGAAATCAATGTGAATACTGTAATGGATCTGCTATTACATCTCCGGAAGCTGTGATTTTATACATTTCATTTGCTGTGAAATCAAATGAAATCAGGAAAAAAACTATTTGTGAGAATAATTTCAAGTCAATAAGACATTTAAATGCTTCTTTTTTTTTTTGAGAGAAGTTCCACTTGCTGCGCATGAGTTAAATGATGCGTAATCGAAATTTAACACAAATTGCATTGAAATATTGATGAAAAAATGATTTTATCAAAAAATATGAATAATTTGTAAAGTATTTATCATTAAAATATAAAATATTACTGAAAGAACAAATTTAATACAACGTTGCCAAATGCTTCGATTCCCTTTTTAATGCAGGCTAATCTTTGATTTTATGCAATTTTTCAGAATTGCATTAATTCAGTAAATCTCAACTGGTTAAATATTCTATTGCAAAAAAAGAAATTTGTATATTTTAAAAAGTCAATTTTTTTTTCAAGCTAATTAGTCGATAAATGATAGTATAATTCGGAAGAAAGTGCCAAGATCGTGATTTTCCATGAAATTATGTAGAAAAATTTACATTTTTGAAAATTTAATTCTTAAAAATTGACAATTCACATTTGCTAACAATAATTGTTATCAAATGTGAATTGTCATTTTTTAAGAATTAAATTTTCAAAAATGTGAATTTTTCTCCACAAATGAGTGATAGAATTTCTGAATGAAAATTTCAATTCTATCACTTCTTTGTGGCACTTGCGCCTTTCTGACTCTGCGCCAAAAATATCAGATTCAGAATTTCTTCCTGAAATTTTCCAATTTCTTCGATTGAATTCTCTAAAATCATAAATTTATTTTCAGTTATGAAATATAATGGAAATATCAATCGAATCAACAAGAGAGGAAACAATGCCCCTGAATATGACGTAACGAAAGCATAAATGCAACTACATAGACTGATGCTTGTACGATGGCACGTTGCATCGAGATTCCAGTGCAGACGATCTCGTGAAGGCTGAAGTACAGAGAAGCCGGTAATACCGTGCATTCCACTGCACAGATGGAGGATTGCCGGGTTAACTGAGTGAGATAAAGACAAAAAAAGACAACGAATAAAGCCACTATATATATATAATGATAATAAATAAGGAAAGAGGAAGGCAAAAATTTATTGGATTTTCTACTGAAAATCAGCGTTTGAAGTTCATCTTTTTCATCAAACTGCTACAAATTCGTGGAAAAAACTTCACGTTCAATTAAGAACGTGAGACAATCTACGATTAATTAATGAGGGCAAAATGGGGCGTGATGGACTCGAGAGTCAAAACGATCCGTGATTTTTTTTGAGAGTGAAGGGCTCTGCAAACAAAATTTTAAAAAATTCTCCAAAAAGTTAGACATGCTGGAGCATTTCTTCAATTTTTTTTGAAATTTGAAAAAAAATTGCTTCGATTTTTAAAAAAATCCTAAATTACTTTGCATCGAAGATCCATTTTGCCTCTTTTTTCCCTAATGAAAGGCTTAAAATCAAGACGTATAAACGTCTTTACCAGTAAATTGCTAATTTCTCTGCCTTTTTCCTTCGCACATTCTATCATCACTGTGAATATGCAATATGAACGGTATTTCATGGAAGACGAACCGGTTCGATAACGACATATATCACTTCGTCGATGAATCCTTTGATCAAGAAAAAAAACGTCGAATTTCGAGAAAAAAAAAAATAATTTTACTTCTCCCATTCTCTTTCTAAGATTTACCCGAGAAAAGGAAATTACTTTTTTATCATTTGCCTATTTCTCTATTTACACTTATATCAATTTAAACTTTTATTCTATATAATCATTGGAATTTTATCCTTCCGTGAGAAATATCAAATTGTAAAATCTCGTGTAACATTATCAGATGAAATCGAAATTCTCTCTGTGGCGTTTGATAAGAATCTTCGATAGTCTCTTACAAGCATGAAACACTTGGAGTGTATGTACAGACGACTTCCTCATGAATTACAAAAAAGGAAAAGAGTTATGAGACAAAGAGACAACAGGGCTTGCATGTTCAAACCATTTTATTTGTTTCATACTTTTTTCTTTTTTTTTTTTTATATTCATTTTATCGCATTTTTTACTTGCACATGTGTTGGCGCTCACCCTGAGTCTCAAAAAATGAGAATGACCCAGGCTTTTATTGAATTTTCTCAGAATACTTGAATCAATATAAAAGATGGAAAGACAATAATCATTCTGTAAAAACAAGTATCTTAATTTAAGATATCAATTGGAAAAAATATCTCAAGGTAGTATCTTAGAGTATGGTCGATAGAACAGAAAAAAAAATGAGGATTTGTAGGTTTGTTTCCAATTAATTGCTGATAATACGGAGAAAAGTACTTCAATTTACCCGGAAAAGTAATTCGTGTAATCGGCAGTATTCGATAATCAGTTTTGTCTTGTTTCTTACCTTGAATTTTCTCTTATTTTTTATCTTAAATTTTGTCTTAATTTTTGTCTCAAATTTTATCAGTCAATGAACTAAAAAGAAAAAAGGATGAAAATCCTAAAATTGTCCGTGAACTATTTTCGTGAGATCCTTTTTTGCTTCACTAAATTGTAGGAATTCGCTCGTAAAGCTATTTTATAACTTACTCAAAAGTTTTCGCACTTGCCAACAGGTTTACACATTCTTCATCTACATCTTCATCTTCATTTTCTCCTCCACATCTTTTTTTTTTTTTTTTTTCTCAAGTTAGGAAATTTCATTCCCCATATCATTGCAGACATTTTTTTTCAACCCGACATAACTATATATAACGAAATAACGAATGATTTTCAACGATAATCGAGTAGAGGGATTAAGTACAGTACGATAGAAACATCAGTGGCTTCACCATCGTAAAATACAGTAACCAATGATTATTCGCCTTTTTACCCTTGTTTGCCAAATTGTACCGATCGGCAGTTATCGGTGCTTATCTACTGCCAACCGTACTTGCGTTACTCGCTTCCGTCTCGATAAACCTTTAATTAATATTTTTTCCACATTACTCTTTTTTTTTTTAACGTTTTTTTTTTTTTCAATTTATAATTGGAGAAAAATCGTTGAAATTCCAATCGAGTTATATTGGAATAAAAATGCATTCGAGCTTTAAAAAGTGCAACTGAGAGAATCAAATGACTCACGTCTGATCAACACACTCAGTGGGTATTTCGAGTTTACCTACAGACAGAAATCGCGAAATACAGCTTGGCCCGCGTCACTAAACGCGCCATTCTGACCCGCTCAATACTCACGTAGGCCACTTATCATATAACTTGTGACACGCGCTATTAATTTCAGTTCATTTTTACAATACGTCATTCTGGAATTTCTTCTCGTCATTACATTACGTGTCTGTCGAGTCATGTGATGATAAAAATCCAGGGAAATGATAATTATTGAGGCAGTAACTGTTATTTCAGTTAAATAAATTCGGTCATTGACAGCAGTTTTTTCGCCGATTTTATTTGTTTTAACGGAATTTTTGTTGATTTTTAGAGGTGGAGATTTTTTTGCATTTTTTATTGGAAATCAATTCGCAAGTTTATGAATTGGAAGCTAATGAGATCATCTTTTGAGGGTCATCCCTTTTTTGAATTTTTTGTTCTGCGACAAATTTTTAGGAAATCGAAAGGGGTAGAGCGTTAATTCGTAGCTGAAATAGTAAATTCGCAGAAAAATTTGTATAAATTAATTGTGACACGTGCTTTTCATCGGAAATTTCCTCAGCTTTTCAATGAAATCATAAAAAAAAAATTAATTTCAAAGAAATTACAATTTTACCCCACTTTTCTCTAAAACGATTCGACATTCAATACTGTTATTCCACTTGAATAAAATCGGTCATTGGCAGCAATTTTTAGTCGATTTAATTTGTGTTGATGTGATTTTTATTAAATTTGAGAGACAGCAAATTTTGTGCAATTTTTGTTTGAAATCAATTTGAAAGCTCATGAAACTCTCTTTGTTCTGTGACAATTGAAACCGGACATGGTCCCAAAAACTGAATTTTTAGAGAATCTAGAGGAATAGAGCATTGATTTCCAGCAAAAATAGTAGAATTCTCAAAAAAATTGTCATAAATAGATTTCAACACACGTTTTTCCTCGGAAATTTCCTCATGTTTTCAATGCAATCATCAAAAAAAAGAAACCATCTCAAACTGGTTCAGAGAAATGTCGGTTTCATTCCACTTCCCCTTAAAACAATTCGATATTCACTAAAGTCACAACAATTAACCAACTTCAATAACTCCATTATCAAAAAGAAATTAAAAGATCAGTGACTGCAATTAGGCTAATGCAAATTGTGTGAAAATCTTCCCAGTGATTGATGCGTCTGGTTTCGCGCAATCAAATAGATAAGAAAAGCCCTGAGAAAATTTATTCAGTATGCCAACGATAAGTGTTCGATGATAGTGAAAATTGTTTCAAGTATTAGAGATGAAAGTTCAAGAGGATTTGCAAGGTTATTTTCATTCTGGAATAGTACCATTGACATAAATTCATTGTGACTTGTAATAAAGTGTCAGGAATTACGATAAGCTCATGTGAGCGTCAATTGGATCTTTGAGATAGGCTAATAGTATCGAACTGGACGATTAAAATTGTCGTTAGCTCAAATCTCTGAATCACAGAAATACGCCATTCTCATTCAATTATTCACACGGATTACTCTGATTCCACAGAAAAGATAAAGAAAAAGTTGAAAGAAGCTAATTACTTCCCAGCAACTGTTGAAATCGCTACATTTACGCAGCACTTTTTTTTTCACACTTCTTTCATCACTCCTACGGATCACGACCCCAATGATTTACGAGCACATTATATCAATGTTTTAACTCGAAATTGTCTTTGATTTCAAACATTGTAGAATGTTTATTAGAAAATGATTTACAAAACTTTTTGCAGTAAAAATTCTCGAGAAATAGCCAATAAATTATGTTAGCCAGATGTCTTCGATCGAAAATATATTTGGAAATTCTTTGAATTTTTTTTTTCGTTCTATTCATTTCTAATTATTCGTAGAATTGGGAGAATTCGCATATGTAAAATGAGGAAGTGGGTTCTTCAAATTTTATCGGTGAAATGAAACAATTGGACGTAAATATTTAGATTTAGAAAGAGGCCATTTTTTTGGTCAGTGCTTATGAAACTTTTGGAAGGAAGCTTCAGAAAGAATCCAATAAATTTAATCTTTTCATTCAGGGTACATTTATCAAATTCTGGTTCAAGTCCAAGTGATTTTATTAATATATGTAGGATGACTGTTTTTTTTTTCGAGTGACTGTGTCAGTGCACGTGAAGTCATGTTTACGACTGGATAGTAAGGATTATTTACAGTTATAGTTACAGCTAGATATATATATATATATTTATATCATTGTCTTAGTAACAAAGTGGCGTAAGTGTTTAATTCTAAAGGTATGATATATATATGTACATAGTTTCAGCCCTTAGACTTTTACTTATATTGAAGTGTTTCTTCTTATGAATTAAATGTGCTCAATGTGGGAGGGGGGGGGGGGGGGGGGGGAGCTGCAAGCAGGAATTATGGAATAGGCAAAATTCAATAAGGAGAAAAAAACAGAATGATTATTGAATTCTTAATAATAATGAAAATGATATTATGCCATAATGATAATCGTTGTCAGATATTGAATGGAATAAGATTTAATAAATCGACATAACTTCATCAGTTTAGATTAACGAGTTCATAATTAATGTTATTTCAAGTAATTGTCAGTAGTCAGTTAACAATTTGATAATAACGTCTTTAATTAAATATACAGTCTCTAAATTTGATTAAATTTGTAAAAAAATTAGTGTTTCTTTAATTCGTTTGTATGAACATAATCCAATAAATTGAACGAATTTATGGAAATATTTCGAAAAAATATTTGTTAAGAACCATTGGAACAAATATTTGGAAATTTTCCCTTTCATTTTTTCTCTCATTGTATACTTTATCTCTATAGAGATCTGTTTCAGCCCTAATTTTTCTCTAAAAAATCTCTCTTTCTCTCGTAGTTTTCGAGATATTGCCCAAAAATGATTGAGAAAAACGCCAAAATCATTAGAAAACTTCTGTAATCTTCCCCAATTCATTCACCCCCTCCCCCCTCCCCTTAATGACCCAGTAATGAAATTGACGCAGCATTTAATCCCAAACCCCTCAAAAAAAACCACTCTTTCTCAAAACAAAAAAATAATAGCCTCCAAACGACTTAATCCAGGGTTTTTTTTGGGTAAAGAACCACCGAAATTCCAGAGTGAAAACGATTAACCGCTGGTTATAGTGGGCGGACGGGAGGTCGTTGGTAGCAGCCGTTTAACCAGGTCGATTAGCCACGGCATTGCATTTTTTTTCATCGCCAAGAGATCTACCTCAGTGTGATATCCATTTCTCCTGCATCTCCTTCTCTCCCTCGAAAGGGACAATTCTCCGTTTTTATGTATGTGTATTTGTGCGTGTGTGTGTGTGTCTGTTTCTTCTGGGTGTTCATCGTTCACGCCTCCTTGATTCGAGGTGTCAGGGCAACCTTTCCCACAGCCCATCTCTCTCTTTCTCTCCCTTTTGCGCCCTTTTTCGTGTCTCAAATTATTAAGCGGCAGAATGATCTCTGATTGAAAATAAAATCCCCCCCTTTTTTTTTTTTCTTTCGTGAAATAAAAGAAAAAAAGAAATCAATTGGCCACATCACTACGCACGAGTTTCAAACATGTTTCTTCGATGATTTCAACGCAACAAGTGGATACATTCAATTAGATACATTAAATCTATATATTTTATCTTTGAATTTGCGGTATTTGGTTTACATGAGTGTGTGAAAGTATTTGTGGGATCATTACCAAATGTTTTTTTTTTCCAAGATACGTATCACTACGAACGAAAGGCGCTGATACCACTTCAAACGAGTTATCTGAAGTTACCGGACACATCGTCCACTCCATTACCCTTAGTTTTCGAGGATTTTTTTCTATTTTTTGTTGCGGACTTTGACTTTGGAGATTTCATTATGTAAGTTAAAAAAAAAAGATTGGCTCTTCAAAATTAAAAAAAAGTCTATTCCGCTTCACTGGATTCATTTTTTTTTTTTTTTTGCCTTTTTTCGTTTTAGGTGGAGAAACTAGAAGAGATAAGAATTATGATTACTTTGAATTTTGAGTTTGAAATGAAGTTAATTGAATGCCATATCATGGAATATTTAATCGAATATGAAGTGTATGGATATTCTTCAGGAAATCACTGACTTTATCTTTTGCAACGTGGGTGTTCGGATAATCCGTGTACTTTGCATGAATATCAGGAAATATCTGTGCACATCAGTAATGCTTCTCCTTCAAATTTACCCTTCAACTGTATAATACTGTATTAAAGAAGATTACAATCAGTTATAGTTGAAATTTTCGTCATGGAAACAAGGTGCGATAGTTTTTTGAGGAAAGAAATGATCATTCGAACATGGTTATCACGGAAATGTTGAGAATCAAGTAGGACATTGGAGGATTTAACCACGCCCTAATCTCGAATTACGAGAATTATGACAACATCAAGTTGGGAATTTTGGAATTTTTCAATTCTGCTTTTCTCAAGTAGTACATACACACACAAAAGCCGAGAGTTTATCGAAAAAAATGGGATTTCTAAATTGAATAGAATATAAATTTGATAGAAATAAAGAGAAACAAGCAGGCGTTAACTCCTTGTGGGTTATTTGAATTCTTAGATTTAATATTCTGCCAATACAATTGGCAGTAGGCTTCCAAATGGAATTTTCAATCTCTAATTCAATAATGACCATTTTAATTAACATGAATTAATTCAATGTTCTCATCATTATATCAGGATGAAAATTGTCTCATTTTATTCGGAAAATTATATATTTTATTATCATGAAATAAAAACAATATGTGTTCTTGGGAAAAAATTGAGAAAAATTTATATTTCCGATTTTTTATAAAAAAGTTATTTTTTTTCAAAAAAAAATAAATACTTGACCAATCAATTGGGAATCTAGAGAGTTCATTCCTTTCATTATAACGAATTTTTTAAGTACATGCTGGTGCAAATCCGTCGCGTAGTTTTTGAGAAATACGCCTTTAAAGAAAAATCATTTTTTGCAAATATCTCAGAAACGGCTGGACGTATTTCGCCTAGTTTCAATAGCACTCTGTACCTTCATCAGATATACAAACTGACGAAATTTGAAGTCTCTATCTCAAATACTTATCGAGTTATCGTTCTGCTAAAATATGAACTGAAAATCACTGAAATTGAAATAATTTCCAAAACTAAGAATCAGAGAAAAATTTACCAATAGTCAAAAATGTGAGTTTTAATGAGATGAATATCATAGCCCAAACTGGGCGCTACCAATTAATTTTTCACCGAGAAAATTCAAAAAAACGCTTTTTTGAAAATTCGATTTTTCTCGGAAACTATTCAACCGATTTCGCTGAAATTTTTATGACATCATTGTGCACGCAGAGGAAAAATACAGTCAAATTTTGAGAGCGCTAAGTATAGCCGTTCCGGAGAAAATGACGATACATGGCAATATACTCAGACACACACAGTCACACACATACACACATACAGACATGCTTTAAAAATATGATTTTTCAACGTTTTGAATCATTTGTTGTCATATTCCGATGAAATCTCGAAATCGAAAAATCCGACGAAAACAATGCTTCCATTCGGAAGCAAAAGGGGAAAAAAACGATGAAATAGGGAAAATCATCGTCTTCAAGAATGTGAGGAAGTAGAGGAGGATTGACGCCTCTTTGCGGTTGTAAAAGTAATGCAGAATTACAGTTCAACGTTGGGCGTGGTACAGAACTGGTTTCCAATCTGTTGAAGCTAAAGAAAGAAGACGATACAAAATCCATACGCATGTGAAGTCCGTGTGACGCTTATACAAAATTGCGGTACTAATGAACAGAATTTTTTGGCTACTAACTGACAGCCATAATCGTGTGTTTCTGCTTCGTTTTTTATGGGAGATGTGGTGAAGCGGTAAAGTGATGAAACAGAAGGGGTTTAAATTCAGAGTTTTGAGTTTATTGAAAATATCTCGGAATCGATGAAAAATAGGTGAATTTTCGTGGACACCTTTTTTTATTCTCACCCGAGATCGAATTCGATCACCTCCAATTTTAGTCGGAAACTTGTGCACTTTACTTAATTAATTGCTTTATTTAATCATTTAATTTCCATCTTTACGCGATAATATGAGATTTCAACTACTATAACCTGAATAGGTTAAAAGTTTAAATACTCAGGCGTTCTGAGCCTTCTTTCCATTCAAGTTCGGATGAATTTCTCATGAACGAACGCCTATATATGACCGAAATTGCCGCAAAAAGTAATGTCACGAAAAATGAAAAAGAAACTTTTTTGTTGGTCTAGTACTGATCTATGAAAAAGGATTTTCACGAAAATTTATCTTTTTCCAATGAATCTGGAAATATTGTGTAAAAAGCAAATGTTATCTGAATTATTTTAAACTGATGAAAATTACACAATATTGAATATTTGAATAATTTCACCATCAAATTCCTCAGGATCTTTGACACAGATGGAATCAGCATCTCTCCAAATGAGTAGAATAAAATGAATTTTTACGATTTCTTTAACTCAGCAAAAATAACGGCTCTTTATGCTAACTATTTTATCTCATTTTTTCATCTTTTTTGGATAAGAAGAAGAAGAAGAAGGAGAAGAAAAAAATTCAAAATTGAAAAAAAAAAATGGAAAATATTTTCTTTTTTATTTAATTCATTGAATTAAATAATTCGTAAATTACGTAACACAGGAAAGGATTTGTAATCCATAAAAGAAAAAAAAAATAGTTTCATTTGAATAATTACCTTGTTTACGTCACTTTTATCATTTTTTTTTTGTCATTCAAATTGAATTAAATTATATCTACTGTAATAATTCTTTGGCGATAATTCTTTCCATTATTTAATCTATTCTACGGAAATAAAATTAAGAGGAAGTAGAATAATAAATCCCAGTGAAATCCAAATAAAATATCAATAGAAATGAATTTTTGAATAGAATTGAAGATTTTTTAGAGTGAATGGGGAATTTAAGAATAGAAATACAAGCGGCACGATGTATAACTTCTCAGCCCACACGTGGAAATTACCACTCGTTTTTACTTTGTTAGCGTGATAATACTAACGAACAAATAACCAAGACGATGAATCCTTTTGGAATTGGCCGAGTAAAACGGTCGGCCTCGTTTCATCGTAAATTTTCTCATTGAATTTCTTCTTCATTTATTTCACTTTATATCCAAGTGAGTTCAAAAGTGAACGAGAAAAAAAAAAAACACCAAAAATTCCATAAACATGAGAATAATTCATGGCAAATTTTTGAAATAGTTTGAACAGATTTTTTTTTAATTTCAAAGCAAATCTATTCTTTCTTAACATTTCCACTATTATTAGATTGTAATATAAAATAACACTAAGATAAAAAATCTGTTGAAATAAAATAAATAGTTTCAATAGTTTTTTACCAATTTAATATTTTTTTCAAGTGATTAAAAATTCATTAAATTTGGTAAATTTATAAGAATTAACTTTTTTTTTGGTTGTTGAAAACTAATATTTGTTTGAAACTAATGAAAATAGTGAATTAGGTGATTTTTGTTAAAATAACGTTACTCGAGGAACAAAGAGACGTAAGTGCTTAGGGACGATGAAAAATGATTAATTTTTAGGAATAATTATTTGTGAAGGATTATTGAAACAATTTATTTTATCATTTTTCCCACTTTTTTTCTTTAGTGTTGAATTTTTTCAAGAATGTAAGAATTTAATTTTTTTTTTTTAAGAATTTAATTCATTTTTATTTTTTTGAAAATAAATTAAAGCAGTGACTGATAAAATTCGCTAGATACTCTCAAATAAAACATAAAAATGAGAAGGAAATCGATTGATTAATGAATTTCCGAGAGAGAGTTTCTCTATCTCACCCCTTTGCCCATTCAACACCTGATTCCCGTTAAATTCCTCCGTATTTCCGAAAAAAAAAATCCACTCACTCACTAATCAATAAACCATGTCATCGAAATTGATACAGGCCGATACTCGCCACTAGAAAAAAAAAAAAAAACCCCCAGCAAAAATTCCGAGGAAAGTGTGTCTCAAGTGTGTGTTATGAGCATTCATTCCAGTGTATTTAAGTTTAATCCACCGATAAAGAGGATGTGAAGAAAATGAGAGATACGAGAGGAGAGATGAAAAAAAAAAAAAAAAGACTGGCGTGAAGAAACTCAAGTGTCGATGACACACTATTCGAGGATTAATGATGTTAAGACGAGTGAAAATAAACTCAGAATGCAAAAAAAAAAAAAAAAAAAAAAAGGAGAAATTGAATAAAAAGAAGGAAAAAAAATGAAAAATGTGGTAAATTGTGTTGGGTGTAATTACTGAAGGTGCTCCGTGGGATTAGCTAGGCTGGCCTTCGAGTTATACTTTGTGTATATCTGAAATTATCTGGATAGTCTAAGACTCTCAGGTGCCTTCTTTAATTAAAAACGAATGGGCTCTTCTCCTCCCGCCCCCCCCCCCCTTCTCCCGCCTCTTCGAGAGCTCAAGAAAACCCGAGGAGTGCGCGTCACGTGCGTGAAAGAAAATAATCGCGAGAGAGAGAGAGATGCTGGATAAATCTTGTGCACGAAGTGGGTGGATACCACCTCGCTGGCTAGTTAGACGCCAACTATCCCCACTTCCCTCCCCCCATTTGTAAAACAGTGTAAGAGAATCGAGTAAAGATTCAAAAAGAAGAAGAAGTAAGGGGAGAATGAGGAATTCGATAAGTAATTACCTTATCCCTTGGACACTAAGAAGCATTGGAAGATAGTGTAATCTGGATACTGTAATTATTCTCGAGCACCTTGAGTGCATTGATTACTCTCAAAGTATGTGCATGTCTGTGGATTTCTCGAGTTGTTGAAAAATTAACGGACTTTAATTAAATCGAAACAATTGGAAGAAAAAAAATCATGAGAATAAATGGATTATTTATGACACTGATAACTACGATTTCTTAAAATTCTTTTAATTAAAAAATTATTTGAAAATTGAAAAAAAAATGGGCGTGCAGAAAACTCAAAAGATTAGGGGAGACTGGGGCAAAATGGACCTTCAAGGTAACATGATTCATCAATTTTGTTCGGAACGGAGGACTTTGGGGAAAAATCAGAAAAAAATAATTGAGAAAATGTTAAAATATATGTACATTGTCCGTGAATTTTTCAAATTTTTTCTGAAGAAGCCTTCATTCTTAAAAAAAAAACCGAATCATTTTAACCTGCTGGTCCATTTTGCCCCAGTTTCCCTTATGAGTGGTATTTTTTAAATATTTTTTCAATAATAATCCGTTTACTCAAAAAGAAATTGAAAATATGGTTATATGTGTGCTAATTTTGTTATCACATTTTATTTTTCATTAAATATGTGGAATCATGAATTCATGAATTTTTCATGTAATCACAATTATTTCTAATGATTTAACGACTCGATTAATCAACAAATTCGCATTAATAAACAAACTTAAAACCATTTCTGATTTTATTTATCGTCATTTAAACGACCAGAATCATTCGCATAAACATTAGAAGAAGGAGGGGGGGGGGGGGGGGGAGGGTAAAATTGTGACTTGAACTAATGACTCAACTGGTATAAACATTCTGGATTCCTTGGTTTAATGGACAACCAGCGTGATTGCACGTTTATACCGTGCTTAGCCAAGCCGATCATCTCTACTCATGATTTCGAAACTTGATATGTCGTATTTATCATTTTATTTGAAAAAAAAAAAGTAAAAAAAAAAAAACCAATGACCTTCGATTTTTCGTATTATATAATTTTTTTTTCTTCTTCTAAATTTATCGATTTATCCTCGGCATTTCAAAATTATTACGAATTTCCTTGAGGGATTCGCCCACGTTTGTGTGGAATTACCCGAACACACACGTGTAAAACTCAGGTGCAAAAGTTTCTAACGGTTTATCTCAGACACACGCGATTACTAGAAATCTATTCGTATAATCATCCGATAAGAATTCAATTTCATCTTCAATTTTCTCTGTTAAAAAAAATTTATTCTTAGAATGATTCGGATGATAAAATAATTGTACCTGTCAATTGCACTTCATTCTTTTCACTGGTCTTGAAAAAAAAAAAAAAAAAAGGCACAACAAATTATCGGTATTACAGCATCACTCCTTATTTTCTTAAAAAAAAAAACATAATTTCATTTTTATGACAAACCGATTTTCAATCACTTTTAGCCTGTGTTTTTAAACAGTTTCACAAACAAGCCAACACTTTATCCTCTCCACTTGCTACTTTCACCAAAATACATTACATGTATATAGATACTTTAGTAAATTGTATCGTGTAACACAAAATTGCCTTTTTTTTCTGTAAACGTATAAAATTACAAAAAACCGTTAGGTTTTAATATTGAAAAACCTGATGGATGAAAAAAAAAACGCATTTTTATAACACACACAAAAAAAAAAAGGTGTCTCGTACAAAATTATATTATCGAGTAGATAGTCTATCTTCTTACATTCAATCACACTTGTTTCGCGGATTTCGAAATTGCCACGTGCCATTGAAGACTAAATGACTTTGACCTTTCTAATTGAGTCGCATCGTCATTTTTTAAAAAATCCGAAAAAAAATCCTATTATCCACAAATAATAATCACATAATTAATTAAATTATTTTCTCAATTTCATCTTTTTTTCCCAAATATTTCCGAATTTTTCCTAAAAATTTCCAAAGTCATTTGCATATTCCACTTGCAACAGTAAAAAAAAAAAACTTTTCACACTTTTCTCATCAATAATTTGAGTTAATGATTTTTTTTTTTTTTTTAAATAAAAAAATTCTCGCACTTTCTATGTGAGAAGAAAAAAAAATAATAAATGTAGACAGATGAACTCAAAGAATACGTAATGTGATTAGAATATGTGGTCTTATCAGCGTGAGTGTACACGGGGTACTGAACTGCCATTTCCCCCGGCATCGCGTTACACGACTACTTTTGCTCCGCATCGAACATACAACCCAATATCGATACACAACTTCTTTTTCTCTCTCTCTCTCTCTTTCTCTCTTAAAGGAGAGTAAATGTATAAGTATTAGCGAGTAGAGTGCGTGTACAGTTGAATACCAAGGCTTTTTCTCATTGGTAGTGGGACAGGTGGCCAACACACAAGACTTCTGTTGGTTACTATCCTACCTTGACTCGTATTTAAGTACATGAAACATCGGAGGCGAATCCAGAGTCATCTCTCAAAGCACTTGCGTTTCACTTCTTCATCTTCCTCATTTTTATTTATTTTATTTCATTTTTTTTTTTATAACGCAAATAAGATAAAATGAGATAGATGATAATTCCTGTATTCAGAGAGTAGAGAAGAAAGAAGAAGAAAAAAAAAGTGGATATATACATTTGCAGAGAGTAAATCCCTCATGGGGATCCTCTCACGTACACGTCACTTTATGATTTATTTAATTGAATTTTAAGCGGACGAGTGGACCGAAAATACCGACAATCGTAATTCACGATTTGTTTTTTATTAGTTTTTTTATTTCTCTGAATTATTTTTTATTAACACGAATTCACGATGATTATTATCTTTATAATAACGTTTATTGCAACATTTATTAATTATTAATTTCCGAAATTACTGATGCGAGAGACATTGAGTGGGCGGACTTCATTTCTCCTCGCAAACTGCATAGAAATCATCGGATTATTGCTCCTCTCTCGTGTGTGTGTGTGTGTGTGTGTGTCTATGGCACGTTGATTATCGTAGAGAAAGAGAAAAAGAGGGAGAAAGATTTGCCGGTGATATATCAACGCGTCAAGCTTACTATCTACGTGGAGACTTTCAATTATATTGTTAGAGTTGCCTCTGGGCAATCGGCATTGTCAGATGTTAAATCACAAATCGTGGCGCGCGAGCTTCTCAATGACGTGTCATACATTATGCATTTGCTGATTAAAATCTAATGGTGAATTTAAATGATTTTTATTGTTTAGATTTTTATTTGAATTTAAAAATTTAGTTTTTTTTTGTTTTATTTGGGTTTTGAAGATCATCTCTGAATTGGATAAAAATGTGTTTTCTACTCTTCAAAAAAGATTTCTATGAAAGTTTCTGTATTTTTCTTCAATAATGAGATATATTCGAAAATATGGGGAGGAGAAAATTGAATGTTCAAATAGAGTTACAAATTGTTTTTATCAGAATATCTAATATTAATCGGTTTTCAATTAGATAATCTAAATTATTGCACTTTATCAGTTAGCAATAACCTGATTTTCAAATCTAAATCCAATAAATCTTTGTTTACTCAAAAAAATTATGATTAGAAATGAATTCGCGTTGAAATAATCTAATGGGAAATTTGAATGTTTTTTTATTTGGATTGAGAAACTTAGTTTTGTTCAATTATTTGAATTCGCGTTCATTTGAATTTTGGAGACTATCTCAGAATTATACGTGGAGTTCATTTTTATGGATCTTTTTCTACTCTTAAAAGAAGTTTTTACAAAAATTTCTGTGTTTCACTTGAACAAAAAAAATGGCATTGGAAATATAAATTTAAAAGTCTAAATAGAGTAACAAATTGATTTTATCAGAATGTTTATATTATTCAGTTTTCAATTAGATAATTTAAATAATCGCAGTTTATCAGCTGACGATAACCCGATTTGCGAATCAAAATCCAATAAATCTCTATTTGCTCGAAAAAAAAAACTATAATTACGAATAAATGCACATTAAGGATGTTCTACAGGTATTTCATAAAAATTTAAAAATGTACGATTTCATTGTAATTTTTTTCCGAAGTTCTCCAAATCATAAAAAAACCGTATGCAAAATTTTGGATTTTTTTCATACCTGGTTTAAAAGTTATGAATTTTTTAATAACCATCGTTCAAGGATGTTCTACCGAAATTTAATTAGAACTTAAAAATGTACGATTTCAATGAAATTTTTTTCCAAGGTTCTCTAATTCATAAAGAAACCGTATGCAAAATTTTGGATTTTTTTCATACCTGGTTTAAAAGTTATAAATTTTTTAAAAACCATTTTTAACATGATTCTTATGGGAAATTCACAAAAGCTTAAGAAACTTTTCGAAAAATTGTTCAAATTTGATGAAACTTCGGATATAGGTGAGAAATAACCCCCCGCACAATTTGTTCATTTTTATACAACTATTGGGTCAATAATTGGCATTAAAATTAATAAAAATGCTTGGAAAATTGTCGATTTCGCGTAAGTGCTGCCAACTTGTGTCGCCAGAATTCCCTAGAATTCAACGCTTTTTTCCAAATAATTCTCAAACTAATTAAATAAAGGATAAAAAAAATATCTATGAAATGTAATGATAATAATATAATATTTGAACACCCACAGCGTTCCATAATTCCCTGAAAATCATTTTAATGAGGAATTTAAAAAATCATTATTTCATGTTCAGGGATTGGAACACTGACGAAATCACTGCCCCTCTCATGCCGCACAACCCCCGCTTACAGTAGGTATAGAACATCCTTAAAATCTAGTGGTGAATTTAAATCATTTTCATCTGAATCAAGAAATTTTGTTTTTAATTATTTAAATTCACGTATTCTATTGATTCATGTTCTGGAGATTTCCTCA
Organism: Aleiodes leptofemur; assembly: GCA_963942555.1. NCBI lineage: Eukaryota > Metazoa > Arthropoda > Insecta > Hymenoptera > Braconidae > Aleiodes > Aleiodes leptofemur. Next base: position 1,092,483 of record OZ012613.1, read on the forward strand.
GAATTTCAGAGAGATAGGGAATTTTCTGTAGAAATCTTTATCAAAGCTCTTTTTCTACTCCACAAAAACAAGTTTCATAAAAACTTCTGTATTTCCCTCCAATAACGAAATTAATCGAAAATATATTATTATCATTTATTTCAGCACACATATGGCTTTTTAGCCTTTTACGTCTGTTTAATCCTCCTTTTTTACAGTTTTTCCCCTTTATCACATAAAAAATATAAATGTATAACAGAGACAATTTCTGCTACAAAAGTTATCGAAAATATAAATTTTAGAGTTTAAATAGAGTAACAAATTATTTTTTATCAGAATATCTAATATTAATCGGTTTTCAATTAAATAATTCAAATAGTTGTGGCTTATCAGCCGGCAATAACCTGATTTTCAAATCAATATCCAATAAATCTCTATTTTCTCCAAAAAAACGATCATTACCAATAAATTCACATTAAAGTCTAGTGGTGAATTTAAATCATTTTTAGTATTGAATTTTTACTTGAATCGAGAAATTTAGTTTTATTCAGGAAAAAAGATAAGAATTTTCATGTAGACACCTTTTTTCGGTCTTTTTCTGCTCTGAAAAAGAGATTTACATGAAATTTCTGTATTTCCTTACAAAAACGAGATATAATCGAAAATATATATTTAAAAAAAATTAAAAAGCTAAATAAAGTAACAAATTATAATTATCAAAATATCTAACATCAATCGTTTTTCAATGAAATAATTTAAATAATTGTGGTTTATCAGTTGGCAATAACCTGATTTCCAAATCAAAATCCAATAAATCTTTATTTGCTCCAAAAAGCCTATCATTACGAATAAATTCAAAATTATCTGCATCTGATTCTGTAGACTGATACATATTCTAACAGGACTTATTCATTGGGTAAAAACAAATTGCGATAAAATTTAACAGAATCTATTTTTTAATAGATTACACCAACATGCACATTGCTCGACCAAAAAACAAAAAAAACAAAAAATCAAAATAATGTTTTTTTCACTCATTATCACACTACTGCTTTCTCCAGTGTAATTGCCGGTAATAAATGTGATTTATTAGTAGGAATAAAAAATCAGAGCCATTTGGTTATTGCAAATGTGGGCAAATACAGTGTGTGTTAAACGCCCACGTATACACAAAACAACCGCAATGTGTTTTTGAGTCTCGAGCCAGTGTCGAGACACTGTCTGTTGGTGTTTCAGAGTCTTTTTTTTACAGACATGCAGAGACACTTTGCACTGAAGATAATTTAGTTTCTCGGATTACTTTGAAGTTACGTTTATAAACATATTCTCGTGTTGTTAATTGTGACAGTAGAGAAATTAGAGACTTCCAACGGTGGTCTCCAGTGACAGTTGAAGACATTTCAAGGATGTCATGGGAGAATGATAATTTTTCTCAAGTTTATTCTGCTTGTTTTTCCAATTATTATTGAAAAGAATCACGGAAACTAAGAGAGATGATGTAAATTCTTGTAGAGATCTTTTCTGTGGAGGAGAAATCGGAGCTACAGAGATGGTTCGTACAGAAATTCTATCATTTCACTTAGTTTCCGAGATATTCAATGAAGAACAATCATAAAAAAAAGTAAAACTCTTTTTTTTTTTTTGCTTTTTTACTACTGAATTACATGGTAATGATTTTTCGGCTCTTTCCAAACAATGAGATTCTTATGGAGAAAATATTTAAAAATTGCCACTTATAGTTTTTTCCATTTTCTGCTGGTGCGTATTTTTTTCATTTTTTAAATCATTCATTTGCTAAAAGGAAAAAAAAAACAAAAGTTGTTAGATGTCTATTATTTTCAGTGTCATTTGAAATACTTAATTCTTTATTTAATGTGATTCTTTTAAATTGTTCTCTATCATTTCTCTCCAGTTGTAGATTTTTCCCTCTGAAAATGACGAATTCCGGATTTTTTTTCGCCTTCTTTAGAAAGAATCTCCGAAACTAAGCGAGATAGCACAATTTTCGAAGAGACTTTTTTTGTAAAGAAGAATCAGAGCTACAAAAATGCTTTTCGCAAAAATTGCGTTATCTCGTCTAGTTTTCGAGATATTCAATGAAGAATAATCATAAAAATAAGTAAAATTGTCTTTTTTCACTTTTCCAATACTAAAATCACTGTTTTTTTTATTTTCGCTATTTCTTCGATTTTTTTTTTCGTCATTCTCTTCATTTACTCATTTTCCCCTCTGAAAATTACTTAACTTTTAACTCATTTTTTCGTCTACTTTGAAAAGGATTTCGGAAACTAAGCGAGATAGCGCAAATTTCTCTTTGTAGAAGAGAATCAGAGCTACAAAAATGCTTTTTGCAAAAAATTGCGTTATCTCGTCTAGTTTCCGAGATATTTAATGAAGAATAATCTCAAAAATGCGTAAAATAGCCTTTTTTTCACTTTTTCGCTACTGAATAACCCATTTTTTTTATTCCATTATTTTTTGAATTCTGCTCTATAATTTCTCTCCATTTGCACATTTTTCACTTTGATAATTACTTGACGCGATAAATACAACTTCTGAGCAATCCTGGGTGGTCTAATTTTCTTTTTTATTCTCCCTCTCACATAATTAAAAAAAAAAAAAAAAGTAAAAAAAGCCCTCAACATTCAAAATGCAAAATGTTGAATTCTCTATCAACTTTAACAATCTGCAATAAAAAAAAAAATTTATTAACAGAAATATAGCCCTTGTCAATCATCCCCTTAACTCGCTCGAGAAAACCTATTATAAAAATATTATTTTGCAACACTTTAGTATCTCTTTAACTCTTCACACCCAAGGTGCGAGAGTCGTGACGTGATTTTATCAAGAGGTAGCCCAGGGCGTTCAGGGAGAATCGTCTACCACCCGTTGTTTTTCATTTTTAAAAGAAACAATAAAATGTATTATTTAAAAATCAAAATTTAAAAAAAAAATTAAATAACTGTGTGTGAAGAATGGATGAAACTGTCTGTCTGTCTGTGTGTGAGAGAGAGAGAGAGAGAGAGAGAGACTAGTCGTGCGTGCATCGTTAACTCTATCCTTGCACCTGTATTATTTTTTTATTAATTGAGTAAAATACTCGGGTAATCAAGCGCAATTTACTTGATGTTAATTTTTTTTTTTTTTTTTTTTTTTATTAAATCCAATTTGTGAGAAATAATTCATGTGAATTATTTCAGCTGATGAATAAGACGTGAAATATGATAGTTATCTAAAAGAATTAAATGAATCAAGAATCTAAGATTAAGCACTTGAGATTTTTTTTCAAATTGTTTTTAATATTATTTTCAATTCAATCCATGCAAGACATTTATTCATTGGCGAATTTTTTGGGTCACTGCCACAATGAATTTAATCTCAAGGTCACAAAAATTCACTTGAGATGCGAGAATACTTGAGATGATTGATTTATTTGAAATGTTGGGCACAGTTGGAGAATAGAGACGTTTTGTTGCGCACAATTATCCTGAAGTACTGCAATCAGCTGCATCAAATTCTCAATTTTCTCCCCCAAAAAATAATAAATTTTAAACCTTTCAAATAAAAAAAATGAGATTTTTTGTGAAACTTCGGAAATTAAGCGAGATAAAGCGATTCTGCTTATTTCCTTTATGTAGAGAATTTCAAGACCCCCAAAAAATAGTAAAGGGCAAAATCGTTCTATCTCGCTTTATTTCGAGATATCCTCAAAAAACTAAAAATCTAATAAAATCAATTTTTCTGAAATAAAATTTAAAAAAAAATCGTAAAGATTGTATTGCTGATAACTTTGATGCGAATAGGTTTAGAGAAAAATGTCAAGAAACCTTTTTTGTAGAGAATTTTAAGGGCTACAAAAAAGGTCCTCATAAAAAATCGTCTATCTCCTTTAGTTTCCGAGATCTTCTTAAAGTAGTCTATCACCGAGTGGAGAAAAAAATTCAAGTTAAAAATAGACGCAATCACTTATTGCTCATCTATTCAATCAATATCGATGATTTTTTATTCCGATTGATTAAACCCATTGATTAATTTGTATCAGCGCTTTCCCTCCAAATACAGCTTCATCAGTCCCGTAATTAGAAACACGTTCCCTGATTATTTGCACTCACGAGATATTTACCCAATCGTCACTAATTTATTAGCCAATCGGTAATCAATAACAGGAAATAACAATTTCAGCGTAAATCGTGTGATGAAAATGATGAAAGGAAAAAAAATGTAACATGAATGAGGAAAAAAAAAATTGTATTACGATCAGAGATACCGGCAGTTAATATTTCTTCTTTTTTTTTATTCTATCTCTTGGCTCAATACAAATCAATGAGTGAATTTAAACGAGACATGGTTCAATGATCCGCAAAACCACAGCCACTAGTATATTTCCATTCTTTTTTTTTTAAAGAACAGAATAATTTTCATTTTCCTCTCTTTGTGTCTTCATCTCATTTAATTTTCAATGTTAAGGATGATTGGAAGGTACAATCGGGAAAAAAGTTAAAATTTTCTATAAAATCGTTAATAACAATTTATACAAGATGAAATTCTCAAATCTGATTCAGTGAATCTGTAAAGAATGTAATGAGAAATGAAATAAGCCCTAGAAACAAAAAAATTAATTGGAAATAGAAAAATTTTCATTATTTTTTAAATTTTTTTAATCTTAAAAAATTCGAAAAAATGTAAAAAATAATGAAAATTTTTTAATTTTCAATTAATTTTTTGTTTCTAGGGCTTATTTTATTCCTCATTACATTCTTTACAGATTCACTGAATCAGATTTGCCAGTTTCATCTTGTATAAATTGTTATTATCGATTTTATACAAAAAATTCAATTTTTTTTCCGATTGTACCTTCCAATCATCCTTAAAGAAAATAATAAAATTTATATTTACGCGGAGAGGTTTATGAACGTGTTACAAGTCGTTGAGCACGATCAGTGGAGATGTTGTATCATCTGGGCTGTGTCGCTTTCAGTTATAATTATGAATTCCAACATCTTGTTATTATATATACTGGATTTCATTTGATAGTTCTAGATGCTCCCTGGCTTTTGAATTGAATCTTTTATTAAATGGTAATGTGATACACAAGGGGCTGGATAGTATCGATCAAAGTGTGGCAGTTAAATTGGCGGAATGTTTCATGATAGTCTTCATTAGTTCCTTCGTTCACGTGGAAATAATTAAACTGCAGTTGACCCTGAAAAGTGAAGATTGTGTGAGGGAATCTGCACATTTTAGGTTTTGAGTGGAATTTTATGTTTTTTATGATGACGATACTGGAGATGGCTCCAGAAGCATAAGGATTATGGGGTTTAATCAAAATATCTTCTTTTTTGTGGAGAACAACTTGTTTTTTTTCAAGTTTATTAAATTTTGTTGGGTTCATAGAGGGAGACTGGGGCAAAATGGACCTGTAGATCAAAATTAAAATTATTAGGGATTTTCTTTTTTTGCGAGTGAAAGACTACGATGAAATTTGAAAAAATTCATCAACAATTTCAGATATTTTAGAATTTATTTTAAATTTTTACAGATTTTTTAAGATGAATTTGTAAATTTTTAGAATTTATATTATCAATTCATGTTCTTATTTTTATGGCTGAGCTATAAAAACTACAACATCTTTAGTTACTACTTCAAATTAAATTTCGTTTTATGGACTAATTTTTTTAACTACTATTTACATATTTACAGATTAATTATATTAATTTTTTAGTAATAATATAGTATTTTTTTTATTTTCTTATATTTAGCAACATTATGCCTTTGAGTTATAAGTTTCGTCTTTGGAGGAAAACTAGAGCTACACCGAGAAAAAAATTGATGATAAAAATGATCAAATATTGATGCCATTGGTCGTCAGCAAATATTTTTTTTTAATAATTTAAAAAAGCAGTTGACTTTACTGGATTCAGTCATTTTAACTAATTAATCTGTTTGAATTAACTGAATTCATTGAATTCAATAATTTTTTAAATTATTTCAAAAAATAAATTGCTGAGGACCATTTGCATCAATATTTGATAGTTTTCACCACTTTTTTTTATCTAAGTATACAAAAAAGGTTTTCATCAAAATTTCTCCAGCTCTCCTCTTTTTCTAAATATTCTACAAAAAGTAAAGAACAAAGGTAATAAGTCTTCACCAATGCTAGTCTATTCTCCCTTAATTTACTTCTTCATCACATAAGGATACTCATAATTTAAAAATAAATTTTCTCATTAATGAAACACGGAATTGTCGAGTCAATGGGCCAAATCTCCTTCTTTTACCTCATTCAAAACCACAACTATAATCCAATTAATTACCATAAAACTCGATTATCCATGTGAAAGATCAGTAATAATTTTCAGTGTGCAGTGCTTCTTCTCACAAGAGGGAGAAAAAAAAGAAATAATAATATTCAATGTGTAGGTGAAACGGAACCTCGGTTCCTCTCGGCTCATCACTTTGAGGCTCTATGCAAATCGAAGGGCTAATATCCATTCAATATCAAAGGTACCGCCTTCAAAAGAGAAAATAAAGGGTCTCTGATGACGTGAGAATTGAATGAACTCGAATTTTCAAAAATTTCTTCTCAAGTATTTTTCCACCTTTGAACTTAAAAAGAGAAAGAAGAAAGGTAACTGTCTGTATCGATTTATTTCCGTTTCTTTTCATTTAGAAATGACTTATTAATTTTTAATATTAATTTCTCACAAATTCTGAAAGAATTAACGGTAAATAATGAATTCCTACTGGTGTTTCCAATCATTCGAGAAATTTCGTGAACTCAATATTTCTGAATTAATAAAGAAAAATAAATTAATATCATATATAAACGTCAATTTTTCCACAATTTTAAATTAAAAAGTATTTTAATTAAAATATCAAATATTTTTCCAATAATTTTGGAGAAATTTACGTCGAAAATTCATTGGCACTATTAATTTATTAGTCTCTTTATTCAATAAAAAAAAACTTCAATTCACAAAAATTCTTCACGAGCTTCAAAAAAATTCAACAGAACCAAAAAAAAATCCTAATGAGTCACATTATCATACGGTCGTGTAGATTCTTACTATCTCATTGGAAAATTATGAGTAAAATTATCATACAAATGTATCTTACTACTACTTGACCATCAACAATTATGCGAAATTTGAATTTTACCTTAAAAAAAAAGGAGAGAATAAAATTTATATATAATCTGTCTTTCTTTCAATGTGTCTTTGGTGTATTTGAGGTAAGTTCAAAGCCTGTTTCCGTCACTGACAGTTATCACCCGAGCCACTGTTGGAGTGAATGAGTGAAATAGAAGGCGAAACATCAATTAGCAGGAGCGAGAGAAAATTCAAAATTTTTCGTACAACTATGTAATGCTTGCCACTTGTACCTTAAGTCTTAAGGGATGACGGAAAATCCAATAAATTGTAAATTCTCGAACCCATTTTTTCAGCAATAATTATCAATTTTTTGGTGAAATAACAGATGCATCGAATTTTAATCATCTTCTTGGGTCGTTGACACTGTTTTACGATACAGTAGACTTCCAATAAAGTTCCTCTTGATCCCCCACTTTCATTTTTTAATGATCCAATCAGTGATTGATGATTTTTAATTGATCTTTGCAGGATTGATGATTTTTTCTCAAAAATCGTTTCTTACAGGTGATTCTAAGAACTTCAATTAATCGATTTTTCGATTTTTGTTAATAATATCGATTTTTTTTCTTGCAAAAAAAAGAAAAAATAGGATTTTACCATAAACTAAAACTAGTGAAACCGATCTATCGGATATGCGATATCTCGAATTCAATGCGAGGTATCGTATCGAATAATTGATCGCCTCAAACTAAAATAACGATACGAGATTTTGCATCGATTAATCGAATATTTGGAATTGATCGGATTCATCGATTTTCTCACTTTGATTTTTATTCTTGGGAAAATCGATTTCCTAAAGATCGAGTTTTCGAGAATCGATTTTTTTTTGTAGATCGCTCATCACTAGAATCAATCAGAATTGAGTTCAGAAGCCCGGCATTTCAAACGTACTATCGAATATTTTTTAATATTACTCTTCATAAGAGTAGGAACATGAACTTCAGCGAAAGGTCCTCGATGGACGGAGGAACATATTTGGAAGTCTACTGTAAAAATATTAATGATAAACGTCAAATAGTTATTTCAAAAATTTTATAAATACAAAGCTTTTCCGTTATTCCTCAATATTGTAGTATTCCTCAACGTTATTTAACTTTTCAAAATTATTTCACTTACTTCATGCTAGTACTAATGCATTAGAATTGTGATGATGGAAAAAAATCTGCAAAAGAGAGTTGACGTCTTCTTCCCACGATACAATTATATTCAGACAAGTGAATGGAGACAGAAGTCTCCTGAATAATTAAACTAGACGATTAGAATAGGCGAATAGTATGAAAAGCTCAACTATGAGTAATTAACATTACACGAGGGTCAAGTGACTGGTATTATTTATGTATTTAACACTTTGACATAGCGAAAAATGCCTCGAACATTCGTCCTTAAAATATAAATTTGATTCGATGAGAGTCATTGAACTTGAAGAATTAACAAATTGTTCGAAACAGTGAGCATGACTTTCGGAAGATGTTTGTAAAAATTAATGTAAACTAATATTTACAGAAATATAAGCACAAGGGTCATTTCAAATTAGCAAATAATGCATTTTTGATACATATTCGGAAACAAAACTGCCAAAATTCTTAAAATAAATGTATAAAAGAGAAATTGGAGATGAATTTCAGGCGAGATCGGGCAAGCGGGCTATAAGCCCCACTGTAAAAATAAGTGCCTTAAGTTAAGATATCATTTTAAAAGTGTCTATAAAAGGATCTTAATTTCAAACACTGATGCTGTAATAAGTTGTCTAGATGTTCATATTTTTCTGCTTGTTACGTTTAAAAATGCGCATCGAAAAATAAATTAGGAGGCTGCTGCACTGGGTCCAGAATATCCCTGAATTTTTATCTGAATCCTGCATGAGTGATTTGTGCTAATATTTTTTCCATCAATTTCATTTGACAATTAATTAGTATTGTTAAATTCAATAATTCTAACGTCCCATGATCCATACATCTTAATTTTGATAATGCTTCCATGGAAAGGAGATGAATGAACATTTTTTAACTCAAACATAATCTCTTTTTCTTCCATTTCTCTCTCCCCCAATTTTTGAAATCTTTGCCTTAGATTCTTAGATGTAGAAAACCATCATCTAATATTTCACTTTTCAATTGAATAGAAACTGCTTATCACTCTAAGGTCTTTTATGATAAATTTGGAGGTGGAAAATGAAAGGATTGAATCAATAAGAAGACATTATCCTCATTAAACAACATTCATTCATAAATATATTACGAAAGAAGTGTATCACAGTTTTATCAATGAATTATTTCCTCAAAATCGGACAAATCAGTCAAAGTACCAATTCTCCTTTTTTTTACAGATCCCTATTTTATCTTAAACCAACAAATTACCAATTTCCCTTTTTTTGCAGATCTCTGCTTTATCTTGAACTATCATATCTACATAATCGTATTCCGTACAAGTAGAAATATACCGTATCGATGCTAGCACCCGTCTCTGTCTAACCATCATTCAACAGAAGAGAAACCGGAGGACAATAACACTAGCGCTACTACTGCCCAGAACATGAATCTCTTCCCACCTCTATTCCATGTTCCTAGCCTTCACAATCCTAATATCCCCTCTCTGCAGATTGAAGTGGAGGTTAGTCACAGTTTCCCTGGACCTTGCACCACGTAGAATCGTCAAATATCCCACAGCTCTAAATCACAATAAATTCAGGAAGTATATCTAGTCAACTGCGTCTGAATTAACTTGGATCACTCATTAAATGCAGTCATGTCAGTATCAAAAAGGCTCTCGTTAGAAACAACCTTCACCTGAATATTTGCACAATGCCCAGGTATTGATTCTTCTTTCTTAATTCTCAGAAATTCACTTGAAAATCATTTACTAACTTACATAATTATTTCTTTTAGATAACCGAGTACGCCGCAATAAAAAACATCAAGAATTCTGTGAAATTATTGATAAAATAATTAACTCGAACCATGACGTGGCTCGGAGATATTGCAAATAATGTATTTAGAAACATTGTTTTCGGTGATACACCTCCAAATGTAGTTCTAGAAGTCAAAACCGACAAGTATGGAAGTCGGCATGTTCATTGTCGTGAAGAGGGAATTGTCCTGTATGGTCCTGACGACAAAAACAATCCAAAATACGAGATAATCCTTCATCGGCCCTGCGACGAGACACTTAGTCAAGCCTACAGTTTATTTCGTTCCGACAATTTGGGTGTTGCCGAAATGAGATTCATAGTTTACAAGGACAAAATCCCACCTTTAGTGCACATTGGCAAAGATCTGTGCACAGCACCGCGAATCCAAAAGGTCTGCGATGCTCTTTCCAACTATCCAACATGGTCATTAGCTCATCTAGCAGCCCATCTCTCTCTTTATGATTCATTTCAGCATGCTATTGTTAATTCTGAACTGAACAGCTCAGACCCATCAACTGGTATTTCACCACTCCAAGTGGCTATACAAACAAACAATGTTCAGATGGTCCAACAGCTCATAAATGCTAAGGCATCAAGAGAACACTTGGATTTCAATGCCAACACAGTTTATCATTACGCAGCTGCATCTACTAAAGACATCATCTTTGCTCTTGGATCAGATCTTCCGAATGTGCTGAACAGCAGAAACAGTACAGGACAAACGCCTCTGCATGTTGCCTGCCAGAATGATAAACCTGATTGTGTTAAAGCCCTTCTGATGATTGGAGCTGACGTTAACATATCTGCAAGCGAGAGCACCAACAATTGCCCAAGTTATGTCGGTGATTTCTTGAACACAAAGCCCAATTCGCTGCTCGCCGAGGACATGAAATTCGGTGGTACACCACTGCACTGGTCATCTAGTCGAGAAGTTGTTAATGCACTGATTGAAATGAACTGCGATATTGATGCTGTTAATTTCAATGGTCGAACTGCACTTCACATTATGGTGATGAGGAAGAGATTGGAGTGTGTAGCAGCTCTGCTCGGTCACATGGCCTCGGTGAATATTGTGGATCACGAGGGAAACACTCCGCTTCATCTTGCTGTTGTTAAAGGTGGATCATTGCCAATTGTGCAGATGCTCATTGGCTTTGGAGCTGATCTCGACGCTCGGAACTTCAACAGCGAAACCCCAAGACACTTGGTAGACCTGAAGAGCAACGATGGCGGAAAGATCCTTTATGCTCTGCATGCAGTGGGAGCCAGTAGGTGTGATGCAGACATGAAGAACTGCGGATTGAGCTGCAAAGCAGATGAGAACTTCTTCGGAGTTGCTCCACCAGAGCCACCGACATCAGTACCGCGAACGGTTCTAGATCAGATGCTGTATGTAGCCAGTATGGTAAAAATGGCGTCTGACACTACGCAGAAGCTGAAGGGAGGAAGACTTCTCTGTCTAGATGGTGGTGGCATAAAAGGCCTCGTTCTAGTCCAAGCACTACTCGAGATTGAAACGATTCTGAATAAGCCAATCGTGTCTTGCTTCGATTGGATAGCTGGAACATCGACCGGTGGAATTCTTGCTCTTGGTCTTGCCTCTGGAAAGAGCCTGAGAGAGTGCCAGGCGCTTTATTTCCGTATAAAGCAGGAAGCCTTCGTTGGATCGAGGCCCTACAGCAGCGACAATCTTGAGAAGGTACTGAAAGAGAGTCTTGGTGCTGAAACAGTGATGGCTGACATAAGTCATCCAAAGCTCATGATAACTGGAGTTCTTGCTGATAGAAAACCGGTGGAGCTTCATTTGTTCAGGAATTATGAAGCACCGAGTGTTCTTCTGGATGTTCCACAGAGTTCGAAGTTCAAACCGACATTGCCACCGGAGGAACAGCTGTTGTGGAAAGCGGCAAGGGCTACTGGTGCTGCACCTTCTTATTTCAGGGCATTTGGGAGGTTCCTGGATGGTGGACTAATCGCTAATAATCCAACACTTGATGCCATGACGGAGATACATGAATATAACTTGGCGCTGAGTGCTGTTAAACGGGAAAATGAGACAAAACCACTGTCGTTGGTTGTGTCAATTGGAACTGGTGCTGTACCGGTTTTTCCGTTGAAGGACATCGATGTTTTTCGTCCAGAGAGCGTTTGGGATACAGTTAGACTTGGAATGGGCATCTCTGCACTTGGTACACTGCTTGTGGATCAAGCAACATGCAGCGATGGAAGGGTCGTCGATCGTGCGAGAACCTGGTGCTCTATGACTGGTATTCCATACTTCAGGTTCAATCCGCAATTGTCGAGTGAAGTTGCCATGGACGAGAAAAATGATGAGGTACTTGCTGATCTCATTTGGACGGCCAAGGCCTTCATGCATGCCAACAGGGATCAAATCATCGAACTTGCCGCTGTCTTGGACAGAGATCCGTAAAGTGGGATTTTTGCTATTTAGGCTCTTTGTTGATGATTTATAAGGGGAAGATCTTATTTAATTGATTACTTTATACGAGCTACCTCTTATTATATCAGAAAAACATTACCATAATAGTAGTTTGTACCTAATACTGGGAATCTCTCTCCATTATTATTCGGAGTCTATTCTGTATATATTATGTAATGTAACGACGTACTCAATGATATTTCAATGGTTTTTCTCTCGATTATTTTGTGACATTGATGAATATACGGTACTGATGTGGAGCTTCCGTTCAATGTGCACTAGCTTGTATTTTTAACTATTTTAAATCAAATGCTATGAAATAGATTGCCATAAGAAAATTTTTGAAATTGCCTTATTCGAGATTTTTTAAAACTCTAAATTCAAATAGAAAATGTTCAATTTAGTCTTTTGAAGAGAAAACATTGTTTTTTTAATTTTAATAATTGTTTTTTTTTCTGATGTACCGAGCCATTAGTAGTATGTATACCATGAATTGTATTGTTCCTGAATTATGGAGGATGCTGAGCTTCCTCAATTACCCTGCACTGGTCTGCAATTTACTAATTAAACTTAAATTTAAAAAAAAAATCAATGTTATAAATAGAAAAAAAATAGGCAGCAGTGAATAATAGTCAAAATTCTTTGTTATACTATTTTTTAAATGTTGAAAACGTAATGTGTATTTTATCGTAGTTGGCAAATTTAAATAGAACTCAAGCTGAATAAATCATCAGTTCTATTTCAACAATGATTTCTTATTTCTTTTCTTTTTTTTTAATAACTCACAAATTTTACACGGGATAAATAAAAATATAAATTCATACAATGAAAGCAGTGATAATAATTAAGATCATATTATTTATCGTGGACCCATGTAGTAAGGTGGTTGGGTCATTGTTGCTGATATATATGGATAAAATGAATGAGTTGTTACACTCTGACTCTGATAATCATTGTCATCATGAACTGCATATGATTCTGGCGGTGGATAGTATTGTCCATGTACACAAGCATATGATTTTGGTGTACCAGGCATTTCTGTATACTTTATACTATCTTGATAACTCTTGGGTTCTGAGTATTTTGGCAATGTGTCGTAGGCCTTCACTTGTAATTCGGGATACCTCGCTCCACTTTCAGTGTATTTTGAATTTTGTATATCGTGAGATTTCGGGTCAGTGTAAGTTTTGGCTGGTAATTCGTACTTTGGATGGGGATAGGGACGATTTTGGTGGTGTTCTTGGCATTTTATGGTGTCTACGTAGGGTTTTGGGAGCTCGTAGGGCTTGGATGGCTCTGGGTATGGCATTGGATGGTCGTAGGGCTTTGTTGGTATGTCGGGGTAAAGTCGGCTGTAGCTGCAGTCTGATGACGATGGCGAATCGAGGGAAACGGAGGATTGGAGAGTGCTCCGATGAGTGAGGATTGTCATCTGGTCGTCGACTTTCGGCTTTCTTCGACGTGGTTGATACTGAAAGAATTGAAGAAAAAAATTGAGTGGATGACATGTATATATTTTGCTGGGGAGTGAATTGAAGGACAATTAGGAAGAATCCTAAACAATCTAATTTTTTGGAAACAATTTAATTGGCTACAAAAAATATATCTTGATGAATTATCTTAAGCTTCTTTCCTTTTCGAGATATTTTAGAAAAAAACTATTCACTATAGTGAGAAAAAAAAATAGTGGTAAAAACTATCAAATATTGATGCCAGTGGTTCTGAACAGATATTTTATTGGAATAATCAAAAAAGCTATTGAATTTACTGAACTTGTTCGATTTGAATCTGTTAATGTGTTTAAACCAACTGAATTCAGTAAATTAAACAATTTTTTTAATTATTTCCAAAAAATATTTTACAAGGGCCATTGTCATCAATATTGGATAGTTTTTAACACTATTTTTTTCTCAGTGTATAAAAAAGGTCCCTTTCGCCCAGTTTTCGAAGAATATCTCAGACTTTGAGGGAGTAGTTTTTATAAACTTTTTTTTAGAGGAGACTGAAAGCTACAAAAAAAGGTCATTCTGAAAAATTCTCTATCTCTATTGTGATTCAAGATATTTGCCAAATCCTCACCTTATAATGAGGATGCTGTTTCTTATGTGCATTTCTTAATCTCTCAGCTTCCTCAATGAACGGCTGTTTTTCTCCATCGCTCAAAATTCTGAAAATACCCAAAAGAGATGCACTCATTAATTGATTACTGTGAATCATGAATGATTTGCACAAAGAAAAAAGTAAAGTACCTCCAAAGTAAAAAGTAAAAATTTATAATATGGTCGTCTTAGAATAAAAAGGGCGTAACAAGATAGAAAACGTGTACTATCTACGTTTTTTTCACTCTATAACGATAATATGTGCGATTCATGGTTCATTTTTGGAATTTTACAATAAATATCGTTATCTTAGAAATAAAGTAGCGCAAGTGCTATGCATAAGCATAGCACTTGCGCTACTTTTAAAAGAAAATTACAATTTAAGCTCAATTTTTTAGTATTTTTAGCAATATTGATTTTTTCATGTTATAGGGGAGACCGGGGCAAAATGGACCTACAAGTCAAAATGATTAGTAATTTTTTTGAGAGTGAAGGTGTCTGCGGAAAAATTTGGAAAAAAATTACCAACAATGTCTACATAGAGGAGTATTTTCTCAATTTTTTTCAGATTTTCTCATCAAGTGTTTCGCGAACGATTCCGAACTAAATTCCTGAATAATGTTGCCATGGAGGTCCATTTTGCCCCATTCTCTCCTACATAAGATGTAAGTACCGTTCGTGGCCACTATACCTTTTTTTTTTTGCCATTCTATATCAAAATTCAAATATAAATCATTTTATCAATACAATAACATTATAAGTTAGATTCGTATAATCATAAAAGTTTCATAATTCTGTAAAAATATTATTCTGATTTACCAATTTTTCTTCTATCATTTTAAATTTGAAATGGCTAAAAAAGGTGGAAAGATGCCCAAAACTGGTACTTTTACCCTAAACCTTAGAAACAAAGTGGCGTAGTTCCTATACATAATTATAGCACTTACGCCACTTTGTTTCTAAGACTGCGATATATGCACTTCGATAAAGTTTGCGCATGAGCAGAAGAAATGTTGGTCCTTTTTTAATGAAATTTTTCTAATTGATGCATCAAGAGTCACCACAATGTCCGATTTCAAAAAGTATGAAAATCGAAATAACGGTCAGAAGAAAAATTTTAATAATACCTCCAGAGTTTTCCCAAAGTCTTTGATAATTCGGCATTATGAAGCTGTGGATACTGATCAGCTAATCTTCGTCTCGCTGCCTGTGCCCACACCATAAAAGCATTCATAGGCCTCTTAACGTGAGTACTTCTCCGTCCACCGGCTCTTGAAGTGACCGGAAGTAGTGTCCAATCATATCCTTAAAGAAAAATCAGAAAATACAATTTATTACTACAAAATAGAATTTATTTGACGGTAATTATGCAATATTTCGAGGGATTTCTCAGTTTCTTTCTTCTCTAAATTCTCTAAATTTTATTTTTTTCACTCATTTTTTTTCTCTCCTTGGCACGAGACTGAGCTCTATTTACCGGAAACGGAGAATAAAATTGTGATGATAAAATGGGTAAAGGACTACAAATGATAAACTGACACCTGTATCCTCCCACGGTACTTGTGCATGTTTAGTTTACTTAAATGTGTATAGGTTGAGGACTTTATCGTATTCTTGAGAATGATAAAGACATTTTTTTTTTTTATGACTGATAGAGTCAGTAACTGACTGGGCCGGTGGTCTACTCAAGATTTATCGCTTGATTCGGATAATTATTACGCTTAATTATAACGGACTTTAATTGTGTGTGAAGGCATATTAAAAATTTTAAGACTCGCACAATTTATAATGACTAAATGCAGAAGTCAAATGTGGAAATGTTGAGAGAACTCGAGAAATTCTATATATTTTTGTAAATATCTTTGTAGCCAGTGGGTTTAGAGAAAAATATGAAGAACCTTTTTTTGAAGAAAATTCAATTTTCTAGAAAATAATATTTCCTTCAATTTTCATAAGCCTCACCGCCTTTAAGATATTCACAAAATAATCATGTAAATTCTCCAAAATTATAGAAAAAAAAAAATTCTCTATTTTCTCTTTCTTGATTTTTAGAATTACTTTATTTTGTCACTTTGAAATTAATATCAACTGTGTATTTATGCCAATGCGGAAATGAGAGCCGAAAAATTCTCCAGAAAAATAATAAAAAAGAAAGGAACAAAAAACAGACGAAAAATTAAAGACTGTCTCTTAAAACTGTCGTTATAGGGCTAATTGCCACGTTGGAAACATAATCATTAGTATGATCCTCGGTAGGACACATGTGGCATAGTGTCACATAGGGGATTTCACATCTTTTCTAAATTTTTTTTATTTTAACATTTTAAAAAAGAAAGTGGTAGCTAATTATCGTGGTGACACGCTCTAACTGTGCGGCATCTTGTGTCGGCAAATATTTTTTTTACTCATTGCTGGAGGTCCTTATTCATCTCTACGGCGAATTGCGTTAGAGTTTGTCGAATTGCCAGGAATATAATTCCACGGATTACAATGAAGCGAGTAGAGAGAAGAGAAGATAAAATTTTAGGAGAAAAACATTAAAATATACTGAGAAACGATGAGATAAAGAGCGATTTGCAGAGTAATTTGTGTTCGTTTTTTAATCATTTAATTCCATTGGCAAATTAGGTAATCAATCAATATCAAATTATAAGTGTCAACAATGTAAATGCACTGAGTGAATAGCATTTAAGTCTTATGAGAGCTCTTGTTATTGCGAATCAGTGAATTCACTAAGGGGATCCAAATGAATTACAATAGTTGTTTGTACAAAGTTGTGAATGAATCAGTGTGTATTTGGCCATTTGCGTGCTAATCAATGTCGACCTGTTGTCAGTTCACAGTGCCATTAAACTTGCAATATTTCCACCAAAAGATCTTTATTCAAGTAAATGGATTGACGCCTTTTTCGTGAAGAATGATTTTCACAAACTTCATAATTATCTTTGAAAAATCAAATTAAGGTAGTATTGGTAGTACAATCGATAAAACAGGAAAAAATGAAGATTTTTAGGTTGGTTTTCAATTAATTGCTGATAATTCGGGAAAAAGTGCTTAAATTTACCCAAAAAAATGATTAAACCATTCAAAAGTCATATCTTCAGCTTTGTCAATATAATTTTTTTTTCTCGATTTTTTTTACATTACTAATCTCCTATGAGATAGAGAGAGAGGTAAATAGTTACGACTACCTTCTAATTAAAATTTCTCGATAACTATACGGTGAATTGAATATATTTTTCTTCTATTATTTAGTTAAAATGCTGTTTTCTTCGCCAATTATTTTTAAATAATGGGTCAATCCTGTGGTTTTTCTAGTAATTTCGTTATTTCTGTCCGATTTAGGGCGTTTCATCCCCACCACCGTTATTTTCAGTAACTCTGATAATTCATATCTCATAAACGACACGGACAAAAATTATGAAAAAATTTAGAAAAATGTAAAAAAATATCATCTTTGATACGGCATCAAAAGAATAATTACCACCTTAATCGCGAGCTTCTTGGCATAATTTTCGAGCACGATTACCTGAATAATCCAGCACAATAAATCATGAGAATTTGTCATTAATATCAACGCCATGCACATCATTAAAATTGACACACTAAAAAATACACAAATTTACCTAAAAATCCTACCTCAACCATTTATTAAAAAAAAAAAAAAATTCAAAAACAGCTAACATCTATAAATTATCTCGTCTCGCATATTGCCCGTCCACCGACGAGATGTGTCAGATTTAATTCGGGTACACCGCATAATTAGTGTCGTAGAACGGTCACAGTTGACTCGCAGCACCTGCCACGGAAATCTTTGCAACTCGTGATATATACCCATGCTCTCTCCCTCTCTCTCTCCCTCTATCCTCTTGTCTTTTGCTTGTGCCCCTCTTTCCCCCCTCTCCTGAGACTGCGCGAAACTCGTGCATTTAACGTACATAAATGCATGCGAACATTAAAGAGATTTTCCCTGCGTAATCACAGGGATAAATCCGAATGTGTACGAGAGAAGAGCGATGGCCGACGACGTGGCCTTTCAGCGCCAATTAAAATCTCCTAACTAAATTATCTGATAGAGAGATTTGTAGTGCGTACAGAATTCATTTGATTTTATGATTTAATTTTTTTTTTTTTTTTTTTTTTTTTTTTATTAAAATTTTATTTATGTTACCTTGAAGTAATTTTCCCACAGCATCATCCAATGGATTTCCTTCACAATTATTCGATGATCCTGGTTTATTATCGATAGATGACACAGCACTGTCGTGCACATCAATTCCTCCTCTGCACTCCGTCATTTTTATTAATTAAAACACTTTTATATAAACGAAACAATGTTTTTTTTTTTTTTTTCTTGAAAAACGAAACAATTTTCCTGTAATTTATTTTTCACTCGATGTTTTTTTTTAATTAGATGTAAATTCATTGAAATGATCCTTTCGCAGCATCCCCACTCAATAATTACCACCTCAAAACAAATAGAAAATACTCAAACTCATTTGATCCTAAAAAATCTAATAAATCTATCTTCACCTCTTCTATCGTTTTTTTTTTTTTTTTTTATCAAAAATTCAACTTGGGATGATGAATTTAGAGAGTCACACGTTCGACTGAGGAAGGATATACGTGGAGAGCCGTTGTGTATTTCAAAAGCCTCCCCTCAAGTTTCGAAAGATGATGAGAAATAAAATGAAGAGAAGATGATGAAAAAAAAAATATATATATATATATATATGAAAATACACGAGAAGAAACGCCAGTAGATGTTGGACCACTCCGGCAGTTGACGTGAGATGGTAGAGATGGTGGAGGCGGTTCCGTGGACCGCCACCTCTCTCTTGTCTCATTGCCAATATGGTGGGGGTAAAAATCCTCCTCGCCTTCACAACTCTTCTCTTCTCAGTTCATTCTACCTTTTTTTCCCCTTTTTTTTTTCTCCTTTTTTTTTTACTAAAACCAATACTAGTATGTTCTTTCTCTGTTTTATCTAGTGCCATGGGTTAGCATCCTTTCTCTGTATCGCCCACGGATAAATTAATTTTAGTTCCAACCCCCCCCCCCCCCTCCTCTACTGGTTTTACCCTTTATTCAACGAGTGCAAAGCGCCAGGGATTGGGTGGAAATAATTTAATTTTACATTAATCGCCACCCAGTGTTGGTTATTTAATGATACAAAATCTGGGACGTAAATATTAAATTTTGAATTTATTTAATTTTAGATTTTATTTATTGCTAGAAATTATTTTTAGCTTAATTAATTTAGAAACTGTTTGAATTTTAATAAATTGTGAAATAAATAAATTTAGGATAATGCGCGCTTTTTTCCATGTTTAATTAAGCAGAAATCGAGAATTCGCGCCTTTTTTCTGTATTACCAATCGAATGCGCGACTCCCTTAATCATTCATTAATGAGAGAAATTAATGAATCAATGAATTTATGATTGATTCAAGGATCATTGGGAGATGCAATCGGAAAAAAGTTGAATTTTTGTATAAAATCGTTCATAACAATTTATAAAAGATGAAATTCTTAAATCTGATTCAGTGAATCTTTGAAAAATGTAATGAGGAATAAAATTGAAAATTTTTCATTATTTTTTACATTCCTTTGAATCTTGAAAAATTTGAAAAAATGTAAAAAATAATAAAAAATTTTCAATTTTCAATTAATTTTTTTTTTCTAAGGCTCATTTTATTCTTTATTATATTTATTAAAGATTCACTGAATCAGTTTTGAGAATTCTATCTTGTATGAATTATTATTAATGATTTTATACAAAAATTTCACTTTTTTCCTGATTGTATCTCCCAATAATCCTCAAAGAAATACTATTACCATTAAAATTTGAAGACTCAATAATAAACAATTAAATCAATGAAAAATTGAAATTGTTGTGACACTGACCTGGCCAATACGAGATAACCCAAACGATCTCCGAGGTCGTACTTGGTACTGAATGATTTTACACATATTTAAAAATCATCGGTTAGTACAGTGAATATTCAGTGCTACTGGAGATTACCCAGAAGCAATGAAGAGTTGAAGATAAGAGTTTAGCTCAAGGCTCTTTTTAATCACGTTTACCCAAGTAAACTTGGGTAACGAGGAGAATTGATACTAAACCAGTGATTTTTTTTGATTAATTTTCATTGCTGGGAAATTGTTGAATATTAGTGGACACCTAGATTCTGAGGGTGCTAAGTGCTTTTATCAACACGCGATGGAATTGCTGCTGCTTATTGCCACTGGTATCAACATGTGCGGCTACTTTGTGTCATCATTGACTGATAATTCCTACTGGACACATGGTTACACAGTTAATTAAGGAAACGACACAATTCCTGCAGTTTTTTTTTTTTTTTCATTTATTCAGTACTATGACACTTTATTACACCTTAAAATTGAATCATACTGAAAATTTGAAAAAAATCGGAAATAATCTCAAATATTAAAATAAAACTGATTTTTATAATGTATATTGGTGAAGGAAGGTTGCCGGAGTTTAATTTGAGAAAATTTCGAAAAAAAATTCAAAATTTCAAAAAAATGCAAAATTTCAAAAAAAAATTGAAAAAATTCAGAAAAATTTGAAAAAAATCGGAAAAAATCTCAAATATTAAAATAAAACTGATTTTTATAATGTATATTGGCAAAGGAAGGTTGCCGGAGTTTAATTTGAGAAAATTTCGAAAAAAAATTCAAAATTTCAAAAAAAATTGAAAAAATTCAGAAAAATTTGAAAAAATTTGAAAAAAATCGGAAAAAATCTCAAATATTAAAATAAAACTGATTTTTATAATGTATATTGGCAAAAGAAGGTTGCCGGAGTTTAATTTGAGAAAATTTCGAAAAAAAATTCAAAATTTCAAAAAAATTCAAAATTTCAAAAAAAAATTGAAATTGAATCATCCTAAAAATAGCAGACTTTTGACAATTTTTCGATTTTTTTAAACAGGTAAATTATTACAAAAAAAAATATTCAAAAAATTTGCACTTACAGTGTTCTGAATTTTTTAGATCTACATATTTTTTATTTTTTAAAAAGAGATTTATCCAGAAACAAAAATTAGAAGTGGTCCTTAGCAAATATTCTTTGGAAATAATTCAAAAAATTGTTGAATTCACTGAATTTAGTTAATTCAAACAGATTAACTGGTTAAATTGGCAATATTCATTCCTCATTCCTGATTGGTTGACCAAAATTGCGTGCTTGACTCAAAAAAGAAGAGAGAAATGAAGGATAAAACAATTTTTTTAATCAATTATCAATCATTGATAATAGTTTTCAATTTAACTCAAAGAATAGTCATCAAAAAAAAATGAAAAAAATAAAATTTGAACAGAAAAATTATGAGATCATTTCCAAAAAAAGAGATCATGAAATAAAATGTCATCATTATAATAATCAATTTATTAATAAATGAAAAAAGAAGTCAATTTTCAATATCTACTTTGATTTTCATTGAATTATTTTCGCAGGAAATTATTTATGTAAGATTTTTTAATGCTGATATTTTATTACAATTTATTTTGTCTTCTGATATTTTAACCTGTGATATTTTGTCCATGATATTGAAGGTGTAATCGATCATTGTGACACCATTTACTCAAAAAAAATCTGAACTCTTGTAACAGTTCACTCCGTTCCATTTTCCCTTGGTCCCCCAGGAAAAAAAAAATGACATGATGAAGACATTTTTACATTACCCCTTTACTAATAATAATCATAATAAAAAAGAAATTTAGCAGTTTATCATGCTGCAATTTCAGGAATTCTACGGTATTCGATACGATTCGTTGAAGAAGAACGAAGAACTATTGAGTGAGTGAGTCTCGCGTCTTCTCCACACGTCTTAGCAACGTTTCACCACTGTAGCGCCTAATTATACAACAAATTTAATGAATGAGCGAACTAGCAGAGACAGTGCACCATAGATGTGCATATATAAACCATGGTCAATGCCGTGTAGCGACTTTTGTCGTTCATTAGATCAAAGAGGCCTGACAAAAGTCAAAAAGCCTCAAAAAAAAGGAAAAAAATGGAATTTGAAGGTGAAAACAAGGTTTAAGATGTATTTTTTGAAATTCGAAATTTTCACAGCAAAACCTTGAATTCAATGCGTATTTCGGTTAAATCGAAATCGCAGTGATTTTGATAGTTTCAAAATTAGCCGTACACATGCACATCGAACAATAATATTGATTTCGAGAGACGGAATTTCCTTCTTTCACTTGTAAACAGAGACACATGGCAACAGTATGTTTCTTTCTTTCAATTTTGATTTTAACCCAAAAAAAATAACGAAATCATAATTTTTTGCAAGATATTTCCGTAATTTCTATTAAGGGGGATCGATCACGATCTTTTTTTGATAGACAAAAATCTAATTTTTTTATACAATGTAAATGAATCTATCCTGAGTTGCCAGTAAAAATTTGAGGATAACTCATCGAAGAAATTCTTTATTATTTAATTATTTTCTGGAATAGCAAAAATACATTGGTTCTTATGGACATCAGTGAAAAAAAAAATTTTTTCTTTTATTTTTTCTGTATACTTTAATAATAGAATTTGAGCTTCATAAAATCAGTAAAAATGAGAAATAGTGGGTCACCGGTGAAATAACCACGAAAAAAAATTGAAAAACATATAATTTTAAGAGTAAGTGGGATGTTGGACAGATAAATAAATAGTAAACGTCAATCTTCACATTTATTTCCTAAAATCGCGACATTTCACTTCTGATTAGAAGCTTCTTCAGGCTCTTTAGATAAATGTAAATTGTTATTATGAGATTCCCCTATATTGAGATAAAAAAAGTGGTAAAAACTATCAAATATTGCGGGAAATGGTCCTTAGCAAATATTTTTTTGATATAATTTTAAAACTTGTTGAATTAACTGAATTTAGTTAATCCAAACACTTTAATTAATTGAATTGACTAAATTCAGTGAATTCAACAGCTATTTATAATTATTTCAAAAAAATATTTGATTGTTTTTACTATTATTTTTTTCTCAGTGTGGGCAGCAGTCTATCCCTACTCCAGTAGCCCCCCACCATCGCGATCGATCCTCCTCAATTAATTTGCGATCGAAAAAAAAAAAAACATTTTTTTGTACAATCGAAAAAATTCATCAATTTCATTGTGAATTTTTTTATTTTTTTATTTTTCCATTAAAGTTAATATTAAATGTGAAAATAAAGACAAAATGATTATCGTAATTTCTGTCGGATACTTGAAAGGCCCAGGCTAAGGGGCGACGAGGGCGGATGCTGTTGAGCAACTGACACATGTAAGCCCAACGGGAGATTGGGCCCCGCGACTTGGGACCCCCAACAATGACACAGAGAAATGCCCCGCGAGACATTCTGCATTGTCATTGGCCACAGACGTCGCGACGCGTGCTCCTTCATACGGTCAATATCCAGCATTTAATTCCACCTTCTCTATTTCCCACAGCAAAAAAAAAACGTCAGATAAAGAGAAAAAAAATGATAAATTGCGTGATAATTACATTGAAAAAAAATAAACGGTAAAAATAATCAAATATTTCATTGGTTCTTAACAAAGATTCTTTTTTAATAATTCAAAATATTTGTTCAGTTAACTCAATTTTTTTCATTCAAACAGATCAATATTCCCAAAAAATCCATGATAATGAAATTGACAAACATTGTACAATTTTTTGTGTTTTTTTAAACAAATAAATTTTGATAAAAAAAAATATTGAAAAATTCATCACTTCTAGTTATTCGAATTTTCTGCATGTGCATTTTTTTTAAAGAATTCATTTGTTAAGAAAATAAAAATAATAACAATTGAAATACTGATAATAATAATAATAATCTGCTATTTCTGGTATCGTGAAAATTGTTTTTTTAAATGACATTAAATTGTCATATTTTTTTATTTATTTCTTTTTAATTATTAAAAAAAAACATATTTGTTAACAACCAGTGGAACAAATATTTGATAGTTTTTATGACTTTTTTTTTTTATCGCAGTGTACATCTGCAATTTTTTGTTCACTTCTAAATTTAATCGAGGAAATATCGACGGATAAATATAGACTCGGAAATAATTAATCTCATGTAATTTATGTGGTTCGCATAAAGTGGATAGAAAAAATTTTTGGTGTCAACGGTCAGAGACTTTAGGGACGGAGTTTGACACAGTCACGCCAGATGGGAGAATCTCGGAATGAAGAAAAGTGTGCGCGGCTCTAGCTCTCTTCAACGTTACAAATGAAAAAAAAAAAAAATAAGAGAAATCAATCTTTTTCCACGTGTAGAATTAGTTCCTCTCTATATTAGTGACATATTATGAATGTTCAGGACACGTGGATCTTGTTAAATGGGAATTCACAGAGAGACCCAATTTTGCAACGGGTATTTGGGGATTTTATTGAGGAAATGGGGACCCTTGAGGGACCCTCAGCTTGTGTACATAAAGGGGTTCATAAGGAAGAACGATATAAATCAGAGACACGTGAGAATTTTAAAGTTTTATTGCGCTGAAACTTTAAGAATTATCTGGATTGTGTTTCGGTGGTTTAGTTTAAAAAAATGTGAATTAAACAATGGAAAATAATTGATTAACTTTAGACTTGTGTCATTTAAGCGACTTTGGTCAGATGAGAGTTTTGCAGCCACTATTTTGGCTGCGATGTTGCCGAATTCCCTCTACACTGCCCGAGCTGCTTTAACACGTTTTCGGCAACGTCGCGCATTAGCACTGATTTGAGTTCTCTCAACTCACGCTAAACAGCACTGCCAAATCATTTGGTATTTTGACGTCACTTTCGATTCATCGCCGTTCAAAAAATACAATTTTTAATAATTCATAGTTGATTAATTAATTAATTAATTTAGAAAAAAAACATGATTTTCTCATTTCAAGAATTGTCCCTTGCAAGAAAAAAAATATGGAAGTTTCCTGTTGGATCCTTTTAAATCTGCTCATCCTATGTATCTGACTGGATTCTCCCTATATATTGGACAAACCTATCCTGCATGAAAATTTATATATGTACAAGCATGTATATATGAATATAAAGAATAAATTGATAGAATATATTTTACATATATGCGCATTTATATATATGTTGGAAATATATATAGGGCATTCCACGCCAAATTGGACAGTTTTCCACTTAAAGCAGAAAGTTGTATGTCCTACACATACGACCTTTTGCTATAGAAATGGCCATTTTGGTGCATATTACTTTCTGTTTTTTGACCCTCAATATATTTTTTTATATGTAACCCTTGATATTATAATATCGTTCCACTTTGCCCCACCGTTCCATTTTGCCCCTGCGTTCCGTTTCGCCCCACCCTTCCCTATAATAAAATAAAATAAATAAATAACATTCTTTGCGATTTTTTCAAACTAAAACTGTTAATTTTTTTTTAAACTCTGATTAATGATAGAAATTAATTCAAAATTAATCAGAAAAGAGTAAACAATAACAAAAACTAGTTTTAATAATGAATAAAACCGAAATTGTTTTTCCAAAATTTTCAAAAATCGAAAAAAAATAGTAATTTCAAGAGGCCCACGATCAACAGGGGTTGAAAATTTCGAGAATTGATAGAAGATTAACATAAAAAAATTTCAAAAAAGTTAAAGGACACAAACAGTTTTAAAATCGCAATTCAAATTTTCAATTTCAGAAATCATACAGAAAAACACTTGGCATAATTTTTTTGTATTTTTTTCGAAAAGTACATGAAAAAACGAGAATTTTCAGAAAAAAAACGCTGAATTTGGACCTTTTTTATGGAAGTTATGAACAAAAAAACCGTAAAAACAGCAGTTTTTTCGAAATTCGATATCTTTTGAACCGATGATCAGAAAAATCTCAAATTTGGCCGAAAAGTGTGTTTCGATAGATCCAAGAAAATGTCAAAAAATAGAGGAAATCAAAAATGCAAAGTTGGAAAACTGTCCGTTTTGGCGTGGAATGCTCCATATATTGGACATATGTCAATTGTTACATTTTTTGCCACACGTATATGTTGTTTGATTTCTCTATATGTCACATATATGTTTGCATATATATTTTTTCCATACGGGATGCTCCCCTATGATTTATTATTCCTGTCATGACGACAATTGGAAAAATTGACGATTAAGGAGGTCCAATCGCTGTACATGAGTCAAATGAAGTATCGAAGGATGATGTGGTGGGGACAGAAAGATTTGTCAGATTTAAAGAAAGGTTCTGACCCGACGCGTCAAATTTAGAGGGATTCCACTGTAACTTCGCTAGTTTCTAGAATTTATTTCATTTCTTCATCAAATTTTTAAGAAAGATTTCATTCAAAAAATATCGTTGCCTCAGAAACAAAAGGGCGTAAGTGTTGTACATATCCATAGCACATACGCCACTTGGTTTCTAAGCGGATGATATACCCAATAGTTTGTTAAACACTTCAATTAATAAATTTTAAAATTTTTCATGAATTTTCCACTCAAGAATTGAAAATAAAAAAAAAATAAAACCGCGAAATGGAGCAAATTTCTCATGAAATGACCAGTTTAGGATTAAATATTCGCTGAAAAACTGCAGTTTGCGGCCCTTCGAAGATCCACCGCAACGGAGAGAGTCATTACAAAGACACAGAGCAACAAAATTGTCCGGCCAATGGTGTTACGAGACGTGGGTGGGGGAAGCGCGTGTTAAAGGCGCGCAAAATGTATGCTTCAAGCAAGTGGGAGGTAACGATGGAGTCAGCGGATTGGTCACTCTTACACAGGAGGACATAGTATCCATGGAAACACGGGGCATTGCTAAGACACTCACGTTAATATATACGTATATATATTTTGAAAAAGCGGTTTATATATAAATTCTCGCGGTTACTCCCGGGGCTGTGTTACGAAGATAGAAATGTGTTCATGAAAAGTGATGGCGATTTTGTGATTGAACTGGTGAATCGATGACCTCGTTTTTTAAAAATCGCGAATTTTGCTCTTTTTTTCAGAAAAAAACGCGGAATTATTACTGCATCAATTTCAGGTGCTTTAATCACTTGAAAAAAAATTCATAGCACCTTATTTTTTTTCTTCTAAAGTCGTACATGTGTTACTCGCTCCCTCGTGTATTTTAACAGGCTACAAGCAACAAGTGTCGTTACGGTTTTATGCCCCGCCTCTCTGCTTCTCTTCTACACTGAAAGAGCTTGGTTAGCGCGTGGTGGAAACTGCCCCGAGGCAATCCAACCACCTCACTCCAGCTCCGATCGCGCTACTGCACGAATCTTATTCTACTCCAACCACTAAAAAACATTGATTCCCTCCGAATTCTGACGTTTTGTGGTTTTATCCATTTTTTTCAAAAATTAAAAAAAAATCGGATTGCTTGAATGATGAATAAAATAATTTAATTTCATTTTTTATCATATTTAATTTAATTTATTTGATAAATGGATTACTGAGAACTTTGTGGTATCTGTGAATTTTTCGGAAACACCTGTTGATCCAGTGAAAATCTGTGAAATTCAGTGTTTTATTTAATTATTAACACAATTAACTTGGATTTAATACAAGTGCATTTTAAAAAGAAACTGCGACTTTCCCCAGAGTTAAGAGGAGATAACACAATTGTTGCTCAAGTTTTATTGAACACACATACATACACAGATAAATAATTGAGAGGAAAATTCATTCTCAATTATTTATATCAATGTGCAATGATTAATCAATTGTTTTAAATAAATTTTTAATTATTGAAGAAAATTGTGGTAAATTTAAAGAGAGAGAGAGAAAATTGCTGTTGCGAGGAGCATATTCGTGGAATTTTTGTGATACAATGAATGACATTATGGGGGAGTCCTCGGGTATTATTACAACCGATAATAGCATTAATAATAACAACAATACAATGAAAAATAGTGGAAATAAATCACCGTCAAATATTGGTAATAATGGCGGTGAGGGAATCAGTGCTGCTGTCGCAAAAGTTCTTCAGGGATACGATTGGACACTTGTACCTGTTGCCACTAAGTACGTATCAATTAAAAATAATTGATTAATTTAATACGCCTTTTTTATTTCGAAGTAGAAAAAAAGTTTTTACCGGTTTTTATTATTTAAGTTCTTGGGTTGAAAGGTGCGAAACCTGTTGCAATGTCTGCAGCAAGTTTGCAGTTTTTTTTTCTTAAAAATGGAGAAAAAAAAAGAAGAAGAAACTATGTAATGTAAAAATGTAAACGTTGCTAACTCAATTATGACGCACTTGTTTCCCTGGCCTGGGAAACGCCCGTGGAAAAATGTCCTCGGCTGTCAATTAACGCAAATTAGCTAATTAATACCTGATTTGTTGAGGTTTTTTTTTCGCGTAGAGACTTACATGCAAAGTGGTTGATGAAAGGCGTGACAAAATTTTGTGTTCGAGAAGAGATGTTGTTTTTTTTTTGGGATTATTGAACATCTGCTGGTTTTTTTTGGGGAATTAAGGATTATCTGAAGATCGTAAATCAATGAAAATCGGAGACGCGATGGTTTTTATCGGAATTCGGACGAACTTCATGCAGAGGGGTTATCCTTGATCGCAGAAGGGTGACATTCACCCCCCCCCCCTTTTTTTTAGATACCGATATCGTTGATAAAATCAGTTTTAAGTACACGCGCGTCTATTCATGGGAATTTTCCGGAACGAAATGCACAGGGGAAATAATCTCTAAGCTTGTTTCTGTATTTTTGGTTGAGTTGAGATAGCGAGAGAGACGGATTGTCAGGCGTGAAGGACCTCGTTAGTGAGCCCACGCTAATTACCACTGACACCACGGTTTACCAATGGATTTAACAGTCTTTCATTAATTCTGAATTTACCGAAAAATTATGCATGAAGACAATTTTAATCTTCTTTTTGAGAATATCTTGGAAATTAAGAGAGATAGGGGAATTTTTGAAGAAACCTTTTTTGTAGAGCAGAATTAAAGCTAAAAAAAAGGTTTCTATAAATTTTTCGTATCTCTCATAGCCTCTGAGATACTCTTTAATAACCAACTCGGCACTGAAAAACGCGATTTTTTTTCTTTTTCTTTGATTGATGCAATAAATTTTATAAATGAGAAAAACTTTCTCCAAAATATTTCAACTTCATGTCAAAATTTCATTTCATCTCGCCTTCATAGTTTCGACGATCATTTGCCTCTAAATAAAATAAAAGGAAAAGAAAAAAAATTCACGTCAGTCAAGTGTGAATAGACTCTGGATGTTTTATGAAGTCATCTTCTGAGAAAGAAAGGACTACACGTGCAGAAGAAAAGAGTGTAATGTTATTTTGAGGCCCTTTCGAGGGGTTGTACGGAACACTTAAAATTCGATACAACTATGCATGACTTACAGAGTGGAGTCACCCCTCTGTTTCTTGAAGAAGCATTGAGAAAATAAGATACGAATATTTTAAAAAAAATTCTTTCTTAATTTATTGAGGTATTTTTTTGTTTCTTGCAATTACAGAGGTACGAGCGATAAAAGAGCGGAACATGTGAAAAGACCGATGAATGCATTCATGGTTTGGGCACAAGCAGCAAGGAGAAAACTAGCAGATCAGTATCCCCAGCTTCACAATGCAGAATTATCAAAAACTTTGGGAAAATTATGGAGGTGAGTTTTTTTCTTTTGACAAAATTGTAAAATGTGAGACGAGTCCCTTCTCCCATTCCCCCTCTTTCCCTTGTTTTCTTGGAATATCCCGGAAAATAATGGAAATGGCAGAATTTTTGTAAGACCTTTCTTTGTAGTGAAATGGAAGCAGGAAAGAAAATCATTCTGAAAATTTTTGGAATGTGACAATTTTAAAATTTTTTTTTCTTTCAAAAAATGAATTATTTTTAGAACGATGAAAAATATTCACATGGAAAAAATTATTAGTCGGAATTTTTTCAATATTTTTAAAGTAAAATTTTTGGAAGACCTTTTTTGTTGAGAAAAATGAAAGTAAAGAGGAAATAACACTGCGAAAATATCAGAAATCTGATAAATTTTTTGTTTTCTTTGAATAAATAACTTATTTTTGAAACATAAAAAATATGCACAAATAGGAAATTTAAGGAACAATCACTCCGAACTATCCAAATATTTGTTTTTTCTAATGATTCTTTTGTTGAAAAAAAAAATCTTCGAAAAATTGTCAGGCAAAAAAAATCGACTGATTTTGTTTTACCAACAAAATTCCGATTTTTTTTTTTCAATTGAGTAAAGACAAATGTATACCGTGATGCACGTGTCTTCGATCAGTCTCTCAGATCAGATAAAATCCCGCAATTTCTCACACAGTACCAAAGAAATTAAATTCTAAAAAGCAAAAAAAAAACCCCGAGTGCCTGTAGCTCGTTCCGGGCCCTCTCGAGCGCAAAGCCAAGGAAACCATCTTCTTCTCTTTTAAATCTTCTTACGCGCAATTGCAGAGCCCCCCAACAAGTTCACCAGTCTACCCAGCAAAAACTTTTGAAACACCCAACCACTTGTAAAAAACATTAAATCAAATTTTTTTTCCTCGAAAATTTTTTTATTTCAAATTTCATCGACTTATTGCATTTTCCCGCGAAAGCTCAGGAAATTTGATGATTGGGCAAAAATATCGGAGTTAATTCTTCGGGAAAAGAAAAGAAAACAAAGGAGAAATGAATTAGAGAATGATCATGGGGAATGCAAGTGTTGAGTTTGAGATGAAAAAAAAGAGGGGGGATGATTTTGTTTCCTGGTCATGTAAAAGGGTCGTATTAACGAGAAGCCCCATTGGGCATCAGAGGACCAGCCGACAGAATATCCCGCTGTGTATAGTTTTACAGATCCAATCTTTGCCTCTATCAGATCAATCGATTGTCCAAACTTGATATAAATACGATTACAATTGAGTTGAGAAATAATATTAAAAGAAAAAAATACCACAAGTTAAATCAATAGAAATTTCTTGATAAAACACTGAGTCTCTGAGTCTTTAGTTTGATTAAAATGTATTAGGAATATTCTTCGTCTGCGCATTTTGTGTATCAAGAGACTGGGATAAACACGAGCTTACTACTGTAGTAATAATTTAACACCTCTCGAAATGCGCCTAAGCGCCAATTAGCGCTTCAGACTCAAACACGAAAGGTATTTTAGTGGATTCAATGAAAAAAAAATTTCGACTGAAAATAAAAGGAAAAAAAAACTCGAAAATTTCATAACATTTGTGAATTTTGTGATTTTTTTTATTATAATTTTTTTTTATCGGGAGAAAGTGGAGTGAATTTTTTTAGAGAGTGAAGATCTCGCCGAAAAAATTTGAAAAAATTCCACGATGATGAAGACATGTTAGACTATATTCTCAATTTTTTTCAAATTTTTTCACAAATTCCTTCACTCCGAAAAAAATTCCTGAATTCAATCGATTTCAACCGTCTCAATTTTCTCGAAAACTATGATTTTTATTTACTCCAAAAAATTTCCTCCAGTATTCTTCGAATCTCTTTCTCTCTTTTTCTCTCTCTCGTGTCCCTTGAAAGGATAAATATCATCATCTCTGATAGGTAGTTTCTCCCGTTGTTTACCATGAAGAAACAGATATATCATTGGTGTTTCACTCTTGGCGCGTGCTTGCAGCTGCCGGTTTATTCAGAGTTGTCATATCGATAAGACGTAGTTTTTTTTTTTACGTATATACGACAATAAGCTCCTTGTCCTCAGTCAGGTGAATTTTTCCGTACCTGCATTATTTTCACGACCTATCATTTCCCACCCTCATCCCTTTATTTGCAGGATGAGGAAGAGAAAGTAAATAGTTCCTCGAAGCAACAGGTAGTCTAGCTTATTTCTCTTCTGAAAGAAATGAAAAAAATAAAAAAATAAAAAAATAAAGATCACTATCAAAATTTCATATAATTGCCTGTAGATTTCTCTGAACTTTGACCAATTCACATCTGATAATCTACAAATATGTTTTGTAGATACAGATGATCAGAATTAGTTGACCCCCAATAGTATGGATCATCTGGCGTTTGAAAAAATTGGAGCTATCAAGGGTCTCCCGTAGCAATCGAGAAAGAGAAAAAGAAGAGAAAAGAAGAAAAAAAACTATCTCAACCCAAAGTCCATTGACCAGATGGTCTCGCTTCTTTTTTTTTTCTGAGTCTCACTCACTTGAGAACAAATTTCTTCTCTTCTTCATCGCGAAAATGAAAATTTTTCAAATCATTTGGACAAATATATTTTAACACCTGTGTTAATTTTGAACAACAGGTATAAATCCTCATAAAAATCTCAGAAACTCAAAGATATTTTACTGATAAAATGGAGAGCAGTAATAAAGTATTTTTCACGCGCTTTCTATTCTTACACTCTCAACTGTACTCTCTCTCTCTCTCTCTTTCTCTTCTCTTTTTCTTTGTAATACCGGAAAA
The DNA here is from genome assembly GCA_963942555.1 of Aleiodes leptofemur. Lineage (NCBI taxonomy): Eukaryota > Metazoa > Arthropoda > Insecta > Hymenoptera > Braconidae > Aleiodes > Aleiodes leptofemur. The sequence goes on from OZ012613.1 coordinate 1,125,462, forward strand.
GCTTATCGGTTAGTACGCAAGTGAGGGCAGTGGGAACATAAACACTGGGTAAAAGCCACACTGAGTGCAATAGCCAACCGTCACTCATACGCTCAGCTCAAGTAGACACTACGGTGATTCTGTGGTACATGCCCTTAAGACTTAACGCACTTTTTCAAAAGATACATTAACCAGACATGGGATTTAACCCTCTCCTGCTTCGGCTTCTCTGTTTAAACGCGATATACTCGAGAGTATGGGATGATTTTTTTGAAATTCATTATGTGAGAATACTGCATGTTCTTTGGAATATTTGAAATAAATTCATTTTTTTGAGGATATCTCGGAATCTAACGAAAATAGAAAATTTTTTATGAAAACCTTTTTTTGTGGAGAAATAAAAAAAAATGTTTTTCTGATTTTTCAATTTTTTCCGAATTTTTCAGAATATTTTAGAATGTTTTTTTTTAACTTTCATTTTCATCTATTTATATGCCATATGTAGCTTTTCAGCTCTTTACACTTTTCGTTTCTCTTTTTTCAAATTAATAGTCGAGTATTAATGTAAAAAACAATAACAATGCATAATTTAACAAAATTTCATATTTATTTGAGAATATTGAACATAATGTAAGCTACAAAATTATATGATATCATCATCTTGAAAACAAAGTGGCGGAAATTCTATGCACAATCATAGCACTTGCGTCACTTTGTTTTTAAGATAACGATATAATATATAAATATATTTTATATTTTTTCCGAAATTTGATTCTTTTAAAAAAAAAAAAAAAAAAAAAAAAATTATTAATAAAAATTAATTTATTAATAAATTTATTTGTTTAATATAAGATACAAAAAAGAATTTTAACGAATTTTCTCCATCTCGCTTAGTTTCCGAGATATTTTGTGACTTATGGAGTGATGAATCCACAAGATTTCGAGATGATTTCGAAATTTTATTTTCTATTTTCTCTTGAATATCTCGGAAACGATGAATTTTATGGGACTTTTTCATGCAATAGAACTTTTTTAGTGAAGCACATAAAATTTTATAAAAAAAAGCCTCTTCACTTTTTTTTTAACTAAATTCATTAGCTCCAAAGTTATCCACAAAATAATAAAAAAAAAAATGTCAGACTCATCTCCTATCACCTCTTTTCTACTAAATCAATTCACATATTCTCAAAGCGAAATAACATTTTTTTTTTCTACTCAGATTACTATCCGATAACGATAAAAAACCGTTTATCGAAGAGGCAGACAGACTGCGGGTAATCCACAAACGTGAACATCCAGACTACAAGTATCAGCCAAGACGTAGAAAACAAAATGGTCCATCATCTGTCCGTGATAATTCACCAGCACGTAATCAGAGTAATGTGACATTCAGTGTAACAAATACATTGAAACAAGAGGACTTGAGTCCACGTGGTAATCAAGGACCAATATCACCGCAGAGTAGAGTCAGTTCATCGCCTCCCACGACGCCTAATCAGGGCATGTCACCTCCTACACCACCGACAACACCACGTGGTCACCACTTTGTCAATCAGGTAAAGGCATAGAACAGATATATCCACTTGAGTAATATAAAATGTGCGGAACATCAATCAATTTATGTTATGTGTGGTCCATGCAATGAATTCAGTGGAGAAATAAAATGAGACAACTAAATTTTTTTTGATAATCAAATTTTGGAGAATATCTTAAAAATATCTATGGAGAAACGACATATACATATATATATATATATATGTACTTTTCTTCAGCAGAATGAACTGTACAGTTCAAAATCCATGAAATAAATGAAAAAAAAGCCACAAAAAAGGTCTCTTTGAAAATTTTTGGATCTCGCTTCAATTCAGAGGAATTAATTTCTTTAGTTTTTCTTCACCACTGCATTCAATTAAGGTAGTATCCCAGAGTACGATTGATAAAACAGAAAAAAAAGAGGATTTGTGGGTTTATTTCCAATTAATTGCTGATAATTCGGGCAAACGTGCTTTAATTTACCCGAAAAAGTGATTAAACTATTCAAAAGTCATATTTTCAGCTTGTGAATATAATTTTTTTTCTCTCAAATTTTTTTTACATTAATCTCCTATCACATGCTTGAGATAGAGAGAGAGGCAAATAGTTACAACTACCTTCTAATTAAAATTTCTCAATAACTATACGGTGAATTGAATATTTTTTTCTTCTGTTATTTAGTTAAAATGCTGTTTTCTTCGCCAATAGTTTTTAAATAATGGATCAACCCTGTGGTTTTTTAGTAATTTCGTTATTTCTGTCCGATTTAGGGCGTTTCATCCTCACCACTGCGATTTTTAGTAACTTTGATAATTCATATCTCATAAACTATACGTACAAAAATTATGAAAAAATTCAGAAAAATGTAAAAAAATATCATCTTTGATACAGCGTCAAAAAAATAATGAGACACTACTTTGAGAGACAACCCCTTAAATTTCAGGCACATCAGCATCAGCAGAATCTTCTCTACCACCAGGACCTATCAGCATCATCAGTATCCGACTCATCCCAGCACCATGGTAGTGTTGATTTCAATCGTTACATCGACACTAACGAGCAGCTACAAGTAGAAGATGGACCAGTCTCTAGTCTCGGTTCACTCGGTGCTGTCAATCTAAATATTCCAATAAATCTCCAAGAGTGTGAAGTCGAAGGAAGTGAATTGGACCAGTATCTCCCCTGTCACACGATGCCATTGCATCAGTATCAAAACATCAATTCCACCAATTCTTCACCATCTTGGGGTTCCATAAACCGGTAAAAACCAAATTTCCTCAATTAAATCCCCTAAAAATTTCATTTCTCCCATTCTGCAAATATCTCTAAAGCCATTACACCCACGAAAAAATGTCAAGAAACCTTTTTTGTAGACAATTAAATTTCCCACAAAAAAGATTCTATGAATTTTTTTTCTAAACCCACTCGACTCAAAGATATTCAGTAGTGAAACTCGACCTAATTTTTATGACTTTTTTTACTGATATTTTTTTCTTCTAAATCTTCATTTATCAGATACGAAGACGATGTCGAGAGGCCAAGTAAAAGGCAATGCAGTGAATCGTCTCTATCTGAAGTATCATGGGACGATAGGCCACAAGACATGCGATATCACGAGCTTCAGCCACCACTGCCACCAGTTCAATACATATCACCAGCACATCATCCACATCACACACAGATGAATCATTCCCACGTTAGCAATCCATACGTTCAATATGCGGCACATCGTTACGTATCTGGCATCGAGTCATGGACAAATTACCATTAATTGAACTATAATCATAATAATAATAATAGTAATAATAATAATAATAATAATAAAAATAATGATAATAAAGTAACGAGTGAAGAGGAAAATTGTGGGAAAAACTGCGGATTAGTTCAAAATATATTAACTGATGGTGTTTGAGTGCAAATCGATAGCCAAATGCATTATATAATTAATATTTTAATTAAAGTGATTATGAATTAGTTCTTCTTTAGTTATTGATTGAAATTAGGCGATAGTGCTAATGGCAAAGTGATGAGGAATCAATGATTATTTCATGTGCATGATAGAATGTAAATAAATAGATGATAAATTTATAATTAAATTGAATGTCTGCGGTTTCGAGAGTGAAGTGAATGATTGAAGGAGAAGAAGAAGGAGAAGAAAAAAAAAAGAGAATCATGAGATTCAAATCGTGATTTTTCTCGCAACGCCATTAGACTCCATGACATCATTCCATGACAGATCCCTCCTCCCCCTTAATGCCATTCCAAAGCAGTGTCCATTTAAATAAACAAAATTATAGTTAATTTTATTTTGTTAAGTGAAAAAATGAAGTTTTTTGTTGGAATAAAAATTGAGAGCATTATAAATCTGAAGGAAAAGAAAAAAATGTGCCAAATAAAATTAATGATTAAGCAGTTATTTTAGTATAGTTTAAATGAGAATCATCACTAATTATTCTTTCAATAGCATAATAATAATTAAAAAATTAAGACAATTAATCAAACAGCTTTTTTCGTACTTAGATAATTTATTTAGATAATCATGAATAGTTATTAATTTTTCAGGAGAAAAAAAAAACATACATGTGTGTACTTCAAATAAAATTTTAAAAAATGAAAAAAAATTATATCAATTTTTTAATGTTATCAGTGTTTATTTTTTCCTTCATCATTATTATCCTATCTAATTCTTTGTACAATGTATAATTATTAATGGATCCATAATGTCATTGCATTTGTGGATAAACACATAAAACTGCTCTTATCAAAAACCGTCCAATGGAGAACGTGGGAATGTCGCGTTTCATTTTTTTTATGCCACTTATCCGCATTTTAAAAGATTAAACGAGAAAGATATATATCCCCAGAATAATGTTAGACTATGTGAATTTCTCATGTGATTAAAGAATAAAAAAGATTTTTTTTTTTCTTCTTCTTCTTTTTCATTTTTTTTTTTTTTCTTTCTTTTAGTATCAGTGTGCTTCAAACACTGTACACAGACATTCTAAGAATGTTAAATGATGAGCACGTGTGTGCCATTTCAAAGTATCCATGTAAATTTAATAGTGCGAGACCATCTTTTAGAATTTTTTGGTAGATCATCTTGGCGCCTCCCAATGAGATTTGTATCAGAGTCGAGAAGAATGAGGAAAGGGAGATAATCAAAGAATTGGAGTAACTCTATTTTTTAAAATTCATTTTTATCGCTTATATTTTCAGAGAAAACCCTCAAATAATGCGAGAATAGGGGTTGATTTTGCTAATATCAATTAAAAATAAAATCTTTTTATTTTGCCACTTCTTTGTAAATATCTTGGAATCTAAGTGAGATCGTTTAAATCCTCTTTCACAGAGAATTTCGATATCTACAAAAGGATCTCAGTAAACTCTTCGTTCTATCTCACTTAGTTTCCGAAATATCCTTAAAAAAAAATCGGAAAAAATTTGAATGACTCGATTTTTTCAATTTATTTTTCGAACAAATTGGTTTCATTTCTTCGACAATTTTTTAAAAATAATCTCAAAATCAAAACGAGATAGGGCGATTTTACACCAATTATTTTTACAGAAAAATTTTAAGAGATTCAAGAAAAAAAATTATGATAATATCGCCTTATCTCGCTTATTTTCCAAGAAATCTTCCAAAAACCGATGAAATTCGAGGAATTCAATTTAACTATTTTATTGAATATCTCGGAAACTTAGTGAGATACGATGATTTTTGATCAAACCATTTTTAAAGAGCAGATCAATGTCTATCAAAAGGTCGTCTTCAAAAGTATCGTATCTCGCTTCAATTCCGAGATATTGTTTTTGAAAAAAAAGAACTTAAATCGCTAGTCTATCGCAAAATTCCCAAGAAAAAGAGAAATTCTCGGATTTGTCATTAAGTTATTCCAACAAGAAGCAATTCGACTTCCGTTTACTCTTTTATTACCATCCAAGTTTATCAGTAATTATCAAAAAAAAAACCTCACTCCTTATCAATCCAATTTATTAAAGATTTTCATTATTATTTTTTTCCAAGAATTTATTTTATACTTAGAGTGACAGTTAATGCGAGAATTAATTTACGCAGGCTACTGTCATTAAACAGTTATCACTGATTCTAAGAATTAATGACTATTAAAGAAGCATTCTTAAATTTTTATATTGACCCTTTTATTTTTTATACTGATAATTTTATCGTCTATTAAATTGGTAATTAATCCTATCAAATCTGCGTAATTTGTTGGACTTAAAATTATATTTATTATCAGTGAATTCTATATTTTTTTTTTCACTCAACATTGTTAAAAATTTCCGTCTGAATTATCCGTACAAAAATCTGGAAATTTTACAAGTCACATTTTCACTGAAATTTTGAGATAATTAAGTTTTTTAAAAATGAAGAAATCATCGATTTTCAAATAATTTGTCAATTTCAATTCAATTTTTTTCTTGAAAATTTAGTAAAAATAGGAATAAATTCAAGAAAAAATAGACAATTCAAGTCATTTTGATTCTGAATATTAATGTTCAATTGAAAATTCAATCTCCTCTGAAACTCACAGATTTCATAAGCATTGAAAAAAAAACCATTACAAACCATTTAAAAAAATTCGATATCACGTTTATGAAAATTCCCATCAAATTGTCTATGAAATTTCAATTTTTTTTTTCTAACAGTGTAAACGAATGAAGAAAGGGATTTTTTTTTCTCATTCTTTATTCACATGGAAGGATTACCTTGTCCCAGTCTTCAACGCACTTGGATATACTCTTTTATTTGCATTGTCTTCTGTAAATATGTAACATTGAGACCGGAAAAAAAAAAAAGAAAGATAATCTCGATAAATTTTGACAGTTTGTCCATTGAATGAGTGTTACATCATTTTTTTTTCTTTTTTTTTTTTGAGGAATAAAGAATCATAAAAATTCACATCTGTTCATTTATCCATTTTTCCTCTATCTCCCTCATATTTTTATGTTTTTTTTTATTTTTTATTATTATTTTATGCGAGATTTTATAGTTTAATGATAGGAGACTCTCTGGAATAAATTTTCCGGAGAAACTCTAGAGCAATACAATTTGATGGAATTTCTCAACGCGATAGTATCCTCTTGTGTAATCTAATCACTCGTCCTTTACGCAGCTAAATGTAATAGTGGGGGGGGGGGGGGGAGAAAAGGGGGTGAAACACGTGTGAAACCGAATGATATCTGCATACCTATGTGTGTACGATTATATTGTAAAATACTACCCTAGACATTTTAAAGTGTCAATAGAGTAAAATCAAACACGAAGTAGCGAGACTTTATCATTGCGTTACCATGGTAATTACATGAATGCTATCGATAATCGGTGGAAAAAAATTATTCAGGTAAAAAAATGAAACGAAATGTGTTTATTCATTCATGACTCTTCGTGCTCCAGTTCTTTTGAGACTTATTAAGATACGAGTACAGTTAAGCCCTTATTTTTTTGATGCTGTATCAAAAATGATGTTTTTTTACATTTTTTTTGAATTTTTTTATAATTTTTGTCTGTGTTGTTTATGAGATATGAATTATCAAAGTTACTGAGAATAATGATGATGGGGATGAAACGCCCTAAATCGGACAGAAATAACGAAATCACTAAAAAACCACATGGTTGACCCATTATTGAAAAAGTATTGGCGAAGAGAACAGTATTTTAACTAAATAATAGAAGAAAAAAATATTCAATTCACCGTATAGTTATTGAGAAATTTTAATTAGAAGGTAGTCGTAACTATTTGCTTATCTCTCTATCTCATGCATGTGATAGGAGATTAAGGTAAAAAAAATTCTAGAAAAAAAAATCATATTCACAAGCTGAAGATATGACTTTTGAATAGTTTAATCACTTTTTCGGTTAAATTGGAGCACGTTTTCCCGAATTATCAGAAATTAATTGGAAACAAATCTACAAATCCTCATTATTTCCTGTCTTATTGATATTACTCTAGGGTACTACCTTAATTTATGGTACTAAAAATAACAAAAATTTGAAAATTCTTAGATTTTCTTTTTCCTTTAACAAATAAATTATTCTTGAAAGAAAGAATAATATGCACATGTAAAAAATTCCAAGAATAAGTGCAAATTTTTTGAACATTTTTTTAATGATAATTTATTTGTTAACTAAAAACATCCAGAATAATGGCTAATATGTCTTAATTTTATTATCATCCTTAATTCAAGGGATCACTCAATTGGAATGGGGCAAAACAAAATACCATTTTTATTTCACTTTCAGGAAAACATTTCCGAAAATGAAGAAAATAGCGAAAATTTTGTAGAAACCTTTTTTGTAAGAGAAAATCAGTGCTATTAAAAAAAAAATTTCTATAAAAATCTCCCTATGTCCCTTATTTTTCGAAATATTTTCAAAAAAATTGTGTTCAAAATGAAAATCTCTTATTTCGTCTGATCTCTTCACTCCGAATTTTCTCACGGCTCATAAAAATTTGATAATTATTGAGAATAATTAATTACGACAGTTAAAAATGCCTCAATGCTTTTCATAATTCTTCAAAATCCTAAGGAAATCAGTTTTTAACGAAAAAAAAGGGTGGGATTTTTACGATCGCTTTTATTGCTAGAAAATAATAAACTGAAATCCCCCCAAAAAAAATTCGAAAATTGTTGGATAAACATGAGTCATAATGGCTGTCGTAATTCGACCCATACTCCAGGGGTCAAAATTCACATTTTATTTTCTCTTTTTTTCCCCCCCTCTCTCACTCTTTCTCTCTGGTCGTAAAAATGAGAGAGTCAAGGAGCATGAAAATAGGTGAGCAATTTCAACGAGGCGTAAGAAGTCCCTCTCTTCTCCTCTCTCTAACTGCAGTATATCACTCCACGACTGAGAGACCCATTTCAAGACTTGAGACCTGAAATATGAGAGAAGTCGAGTGACGGAGGCTGTGCGCGTGGCCAATATCGTCATCGTTTGAGTAACAATGCGTTCAATGAATTTATCAGCTTGAAAAAAAAAATTATTCATCATGAAAATCTCTGAATTTTCAGGGAAAACTGCAAAAAAATTGTAGAAAAAAAGACTTAATTTTGAGAAAATTAAATTTGTAGACACATTTTTTTTGATTTTATCTGCCAGTTTTTCTAGCAATATATCTTGGAGTCTAAACGAGATGAGGCGATTTTGCGCAAAAAGTTTTTTTTTAGAGAGAATTCCAAGAGTTACGGAGGAAGGATTAGGACAGAAAGGGCATATCTCCATAATTTACGTAATATTCGCGAAAAATGATGATAGAATCAAATCAATTTATCTGAAAATGTGAAAAAGTGGCTAATTTGACGAATTTAAAGATTTCAGACAAATTGATTTCATTTCGTCCTACCGAATCCCTTTTCGTAGATAATTTCAAAAGTTACGAAAAATATGTGGAGTAAAAAGGGCATATTTTCATCAATTTCGTAGATATTTGTAGAAAAACTAATTATAAAAAAAATTTAGATTTTTCTAAAAATTCCATAGTCATCAAAATTTTCAAAATAGTTAACTTCATTTTGTCTTCAATTTTTTTAGGAGATATTGCGGAATCCAAGTGAAAAAGGGGCAATTTAAGTTGAACCTTTTTTTGTAGAAAATTTCAAGTTAGAAAAAAAGATTCAGGCAAAATCTTTCTATCTCGTTTAGTTTCCTAGATACCTTGAAAAAAAAGGTGATTGAATAGTTGTTTAATTTTTAAGATTTTTTTTATTTTTTTATGAAAAACTTGAGACATTCCACAGACTCTTGTACTGTTCATGATACTCGCCATTAAACAAATAAATTTATTAATAAATTAATTTTTATTAATAAATTTTTTAAGAGAATCAAATTTCGGAGAAAATATGTAATGCGCAGGCGAGATTTTTTATTTTTTTAATAATACATACAGAAATGACAATAAACTCATTTCCCTCTACTCTGATAATTTCGGATGCACAGTACCGACTGTGACTAATTGCACAAAACGATTACGATGATTCTCAAGTATTCTCATTCTCATTTTATTAACTCCCCATTGTTTGTCATTACGTTATAATACTTTTGACAGTTCTCGAACGCGCATTGATGATAAAAACAATCGCTAGTCACGCGAAATGATTGGTCAAGTTGATTAATTATTTAATTTTCTTTTTCTTCATTGCACTTGATAAATTTATATACGCTCTCATTCAATCATTCGATTAAATATTTTATATTCATAATTTTAATTACTTAAATTTCTTTTTTTTCTCTCACTTGATAATGAAAATCCGAGTAATTCCATTGGAAAAACTAGGGGAAATTTCCGCGGGAAAAGCATGATACAGTACAATCAATTTTGACCCAATAATTTTTTGAGATAAATGAAAAAATGTGGAAATATGAATTATTTTTAATTTTCTGAAGAAATATTGAAATGCATTTTTTTCGCATCTTCTCCTGCAACTATCTCCGAAATAAATAGATTTAGAGAAAATTGACAAAAAAGCTTTCTCGTGAATGATTTGATTCTCTGCAAAAAAGATCTTTTCATAAATTTTCTTGAATCTCATCGTTTCTGAAATTTTGGCAATATAATCCTTCAATGATGATGGACCTCATCGTCCACTTTACTACTGAATTATTTAAAAACACTAGATATGCAGGTTTTCATGCTTCATCGCTTTTCGAAATTAAAAAATAAATTTTTCTTTTATTCAATCATGAATAGTTGTTTTTATTAATGGAAGAGAAATGTAACATATAACACACGATATTTTAATACGAAATTATTTTTTATTTTGAATATTCCGCGAAACTCGTCAATCATAAAATTTAGGCATTACGGAATTTCGATATATTCCATATTGATTATCGCAGTTCGATAAAACCTCGCGATGTGTTTTTTTTTAAAAAGAAGAATTTTCCACTGGAAATTCTTCCGTCACTTCGTGACTTTACGAATTTTCCTAGTCCTCAAATCCTCAAAATAACAAAAAATCCACCTAAAAAATATGGTCAACTCAAAATAAAAGGGGCAAAAGTGCTATGTTAATACACAGTACTTACGCCATTTTGTTCCTAAAATGACGATAATAAAAAGTCATAAATTATCATTTTATTGTCTCTGAGCCAAGAGGTCACGCGTGCAAATTCCTCCTCTAATTATCCACCCTGCGGCATTCACAAAGTCACTCAAAACACTAACAGCAACAAATAATGAAGAAGAGTGGATAAGATAGGTGAGAAAAGTTGGTTCGCAAACTTTGAACCAACTAAATCGCAACCTGACACTCTCGATTATACTCTTGATGTTTAATACTTAAAACTCCAATTGCAAAACAAACAGTTTCCTATCGCGAATGTCATTAATCAATAAATAAATTAATTAACATGATCATTGTAAGCGCTAAAAAAATCCTCGTATTTCTCTTCTTTACTGAGAAAAAAAAAAATTCTTGTCTCAAGAAAATTGCCTTTTAACAAAATTTTCCTTAACAATTTTTATATCTATATATATTGAAATTTTCTTATGTGAAGTGAATTTTTTTCAACTGAGTGAATTTTCTCACAACAAAAATTTTATAAAATTTTATAAAATCCTTATTTCTTCAATCTTTTTCTCTTTCTTAATTAATAATAATGATTGCATGAAATATTTGCAATTGTATCGTGATAATGAAATCGGCTTGAATAAACGATTCGAGCACTCTTTCTCTCGCTCCTCAAGAGTCTCGGGGCCACCCGCACGGGGTCGAGTATATCCGTCAATACAAATGCAATCATGCACATATATATATACATATATATGTGTATGTTATGTGTATGTGCGTGTATATATCCGTTAAACTCTTCTGCACAAGCAAAATGAAATTCTCCAGTTTGAACGATAAAAGTTCATCCGACTCTATCCAACAAACTCAAGAGAGAAAAAGAGAGAGAGAGTGCAATAGTAATGCCCTCTCTTTCTCTCCGTATTAAAACATGGCTTTTTTTTGCAGCATGCACATGTGCGGCCGGTCAGCTCTCCTCTGGATGATTCTTGAGTTCGATAAAAGTCTCTCTCCGGCTGGACGTTCTTTTGCAGCTGAAATAAGTGGGAGATAGGGGGAGAGAGGGGGTGAATGAAAAACTTCGGGATAAAACGAATAAAATGATGAAAAATTTGTGCGTGTGTAAGAAACTACGGCAAGTTGAGCGAATCGCATGTGCGATGGCGCGCAAATCCTTCCCCACTCGTCTCACAATCTGCACGAGTATTTTGTAATTCATTCACGTTTTAATTAATTTTAAATCTCGTGAGAGAAATGTTTCTCAGACACTTTTTTTTTAGTCAAATTGTTTATCCGACCATTCTTAAGATTATTATTAGGTAAATTATCGGCGAACATGGTGACTCCAAAAAAAAAATTTAAACTTTGAATTTAATTTTAATTATTAAAGGCACCAATGTTTCGTCCAATTGTTTTTTTATTTTCTTTGGAGAAATTCAAATTGGGTCGAATAACAAAAATTTTCCGAAATGAAAGAAGAGAAGAAATTTGAAAAAAATTGAAAAAAAAAAAGGTTTACATAATAATTCTTGGGTTTATGAGCAACGGGATGACACAAGTGTTCATACCACGTGCTAGTTGATGAATTTACGAGACATTTTCGAGAGAAGTGCCCCCTTGAGTTCTCTGTGTATGGGGCTTTCTCCAGTTTTTTTTTCTCTTTTTTTTACGATCATCCCTATTTTAAAGAGCGAAAATTCTGGGCTCTCGTAAAATCGTTAAAATTTTTTTCGAGAAGAAATTTTTATGTAAACCAAATATCAATGGAGAATAAAGAAATTTGAGGAATTTGTTTTTTTTTTCTCTTTTTCTTGGGGCTCTTTTACTAGTTTCGAGACAAATAGGTCAGTGAAGGGAATATGTAAAAAAATAATAAAAGGGCCACGTTGATCTTGTGTTTCTAAAACGATAAATAATATTTGTTTGCGTGTCAAAATAAATAGTCCGGTGAATTTGAAACTATAAATCTGTTGGCAATATATTAGCATTTGCTTAGGGGAAAATAGGGCAGCTATTGGAGGATGAAGAAGAAAAAAAAATGTTAAACCGGTGGCAAGGACATTATTACGGTCACGTGGACTGTAATTTGAGAACAATCGTATATTACGAATTTACTTCCAATTTGCCAAGGAATTTTTACGACTGTCCCCAATGTAATTTTCCTTCTATTCTTATGCACTTTTGCCACCCGTGTTGATGCCGGTGATGAATTTCTTTTTATGAGGTTTCACTGAAAGAACAAACGAGCCGACAATTTTCATGCAATTAAGTGATTGTTTTACATAAAAAAAAAAAAAATTTCTAAAGTGATTGTTTAATTCTTTTATTGATAATTTAAAGGCGAAGAATTTCGAGGAAAATTTGGAAAAATATAGAATTTACAAAAAATCTCGAAAAATGTTGAAAAATCTCGAAATCTCCCAATTTTGAGATTTTTGTCAATTGTTTGAGATAAAACTGATTTTCATGTTTTTTTCTTTTTTTGAGCGAATTTGAAAAGAGTGATTTTTAATTGGCCACTTTTTTTTTTAATTTTCAGAGGAAGAAAAAAGGAGAGGAATTCGAGGAGGAGTGCATCTTGTCCTAGAAATCCACCTCAACAGGAGAACTCCCACATAACTGCATATTTCTTCATCGTTGTATAACAAAATAAAAAGATTTCTGTGAAATTACTAAAGTGACAAATGAACTCGGAACGTGTGAAAATTCTCAATGTTTTCTTATTTTACACCTTTTAACTTGCAACAGAATGCAAGAAGCCTGGGAAAGTATAAATTCTATTTGAATACTCGGGGTAAAGTAGTGGGAGAGATGAAGAAAAATGAATATTAGGGGTGAAATGGATATATGAGATTTTTATTAGAAGTTAAGGCTCTACATTATGAAAATCGATTGGATTTAGTGAATGTAATTGACATAGAATGATTCTGATGATTTCATTGAAAAGTTGAGAAAATTCCCATTAAAAAACCATAATTAGCATTGATTTGCAGTAATTATTTGGAAATTCAATTATTTTAACAGAAAATTGAAGCCAACTCTTTCCGTTCTCTAAAAATTTAATTTTTTTTTTGGAATCTCTTCATTTTTCCCAGTTTTGCATTCAAATTATCAAAAAAAAAACGTAAGTGGTGAAGTTAAATGAACTTTAGAGTTGAAACGGATAAATTACATTTCTATTAGACTCTGAAATTCTACAAAATGAAAAATTGTTGAATTCAATGAAAATAATTGAGATAGCATAACTCTGATGATCTCCATGAAATACAGAGGAAATTCTTGTTGAAAAATAATTATCAAACTTAATTTTTTTGTGATTTTTGAAAATTACCATTTCTTTTTTTGCAAAAAATTAAGGCAAAACCCTTTCCGATTTCGAAAAATTTCATTTTTTTAAGAATATCTTTATACTCAAAATCCCCCAAAAATCAATTTAAACGCATGTTTTCTATCTGAAATTTTCTCAACGATTTATTGGAATAAAAAAAAATCTGTCTCGTTGGAAACGGTTGCATCTCATTAAAATGCCCATTTTATCCCACTTTTGTCAGCACAGAAGCGTATTATTGACCGCAGAATTCGGTAACTCCTTCTGAGAGATCCTCGAAGGATCAGAGAAGGATTTTCTCCGAGCTGTCAAATTTTTTGACGTGAAGAGTAATCTCTCTCTCTCTTTTTCTTTCGAGTGTCTTGGATGCGCCATGAATCCAGAAGCGCATCGTCGAGTCATGGATACTATCTACATAGTCACTCCTTCGTTTCAATTTTTTCATCTCTTTTACGAACTTCTCTCGTTTCGTTATTCCTCGGAGACTGGCTTGAGTCAACCCAGTGCTCCAAGCCTTTTGGTTTTTCTTACATTCGGTTCGTTTGACACTTGATAGCAGAGTGGGAGAGTTGATACGCCGCTTTCTTTGTAGACGGCAAAAGATATTAGAGATGATAAAGAAGTGAAGAAGAATGAATGAGATGAAAAAAAAAAAAAAAAGAACTTTGAGAATGAGAATTTTTAAATGAATTCATCTGTAACTGATGCCAACAGCTCAATCGAGAATGTGGAAATCATCATGGATTCGATGAAAATTGTGTTTTCTTGTGAAATTCACAATTTCTTGATTTAAATTAGCAGTACACCTTTAATTTTTGACAAATATCTCAGAATTAAAGAGAAATAGAAGAATTTTCATACATTGAAGAAAAAAAAGTGGTAAAAACAATCAAATATTGATATTATTGGTGATAATTAAGTAAATATTTTTTTTTAATATTTAAGAAAATGGTTGAATTTACTGAATTTAGCTAATTTAAATAGTTAATCTGTTTAAATTAATTAAATTCAGTAAATTCAATGACTTTTTTCAATTATTTAAAAAAGAAAAATATTTCATCAAGACCAATGATATTAATATTTGATTGTTTTTATCACTGTTTTTCTCAATGTAAAGACTTTTTCTGTATAACTGTAGAAAACCGACAAAAAAAGGTTTCTATGAAAATTTTCTGTATCTTCCTGCGATTTCGAGATATTCCCGAAAACTTGATAGTAAGTGAAAGTCGACTCCTCTCGTCTTGTCCCATAAAATAAAAATGGAAATAATTTTCAATGACATAAATTCATTGGTTTTGTGGTAGGTAAGATAGACGAAGAATTTTACAAATGTTTTCCATCACTTCTTCATTCTCCTGATGTTTTCTTGAGCCGAGTTTACTTGAGATAGAATCTCTCTCGTTTGATAAATCACCACCGGATATTCTGGCAAAAAACACTCACTTGCTCTAGATGTTTAATTAGCAAGTACTCGGTCAGAATTTATTCTCTGCTTTGCAATACATCAACGTATTAAAAGTAAATCGTGAAGAGGCGAGGATGAGTTCAGTAGTGAAGAGGTAAAATGTGATGATTTCCGTTAAATTTCGATGTTTTTTTTGACAATATCTCAAAATTTGAGATTGAATAGTCATTTTAAAAATATTGCTATTGTGAAGGTGTAGCGGAGAGCGAGAAACAGAGAGACTAAGAGATATCTTTAACAGAATTGTAAAATAAAGATGTTTCTTGATTAATATGAGAATACATGCATATAATACGATATATCGCATAGAAAAAATCAAGGTTTCTCGAAAATTTCAAAATTTGAGATTGAATAGTCATTTTTTTTTTTTTCTCAGGAAATGATGGGGATACGGAATTTGTCATAAAAACCTTTTGCAGGTCTTGTTCCACTTTTAGAAAAGGTATCCATAAACATTTTCGTACCTTCCATTAATTCCTAGATTTTCTCAAAAAAAAAAAAGAATTGAACGTGAAATCCATTGAATCTCCTTTATTCCTTTACAGGAAATTGATTAATTGCAATTGAGACAATTCAATGAGCTCTTGTTCCTCCTCGAAGTGAATTGAGGAGATCCAATAAATGTCTATATAAAATAAAAAATATTAGATAATCATGGAAATCAATTTTTTTATAACAGTTCGCGGTAAGATCCCAGTAAACCCCTTATTTTTTTGATGTCGCATCAAAGATTATATTTTTGTACATTTTTCTGAATTTTTTAATAATTTTTGTTCGTGTAGTTTATGAGATATAAATTATCAAAGTTACTGAAAATAGTGGTGGTGGGGATGAAAAGCCCTAAATCCGACAGAAATAACGAAATTACTCAAAAACCACAGGGTTGACCCATTATTTAAAAACTATTGACGAAGAGAACAGCATTTTAACTAAATAATAGAAGAAAACAATATTCAATTCACCGTATAGTTATTGAGAAATTTTAATTAGAAGGTAGTCGTAACTATTTGCCTCTCTCTCTATCTCATGCATGTGATAGGAGATTAATGTAAAAAAAATTCGAGAAAAAAAAATTATATGCACAAGCTGAAGATATGACGTTCAAATAGTTTAATCACTTTTTTCGGGTAAATTAAAGCACGTTTCCCCGAATTATCAGCAATTAATTGGAAACTAACTTACAAATCCTCATTATTCTCTGTTTTATCAACCTTACTCTGGAGTTATTACCTTAATGAAGAGAAATCACATAAAATTAAGTGCATTAGAATGGAGTCGAAACGATTGGTAACGTTGTATTTAATCATTTTTTATAAATAGTATTTTTTATTTTGATGATAAGTGCCTAGAAAACTCTTTATTTTTGAATCATGTTACTTTTTATTATTATTTCAATTCAATTTGTATAATTTTGGATATAATACTTCATTTGACAGATGTAGCGATTCAACCTCTTAAGGATGTTCTATACCTACTGTAAGCGGGGGTTGTGCGGCATGAGAGGGGCAGTGATTTCGTCAGTGTTCCAATCCCTGAACATGAAATAATGATTTTTTTAAATCCTCATTAAAATGATTTTCAGGGAATTATGGAACGCTGTCAGTGTTCAAATATTATATTATTATCATTACATTTCATAGATATTTTTTTTTATCCTTTATTTAATTAGTTTGAGAATTATTTGGAAAAAAGCGTTGAATTCTAGGGAATTCTGGCGACACAAGTTGGCAGCACTTACGCGAAATCGACAATTTTTCAAGCATTTTTATTAATTTTAATGCCAATTATTGACCCAATCGTTGTATAAAAATGAACAACATTGTGCGAGGGGTTATTTCTCACCTATATCCGAAGTTTCACCAAATTTGAACAATTTTTCGAAAAGTTTCTTAACCTTTTGTGAATTTTCCATAAGAATCATGTTAAAAATGGTTATTAAAAAATTTATAACTTTTAAACCAGGTATGAAAAAAATCCAAAATTTTGCATACGGTTTTTTTATGATTTGGAGAACCTTGGAAAAAAATTTCAATGAAATCGTACATTTTTAAATTTTGATAAAATACCTGTAGAACATCCTTAAAAAAGAAATTAGCCAAGATTATTGTATCCAGTAGTAGTATACCTACTGAGTTCAGCCATTTCTTCGTATTTACGTGACGAATACGGTGAACGTGACTAAATCAAGAATTGGACACTGAAGATTGGTTCTTGCTACCAAGAGAACATGTTTTACAGAACGAGGGAATTGAGCGACTGTTTCATTCGACCTCGCGACAACTCTCGAAAATCACGTTTCAGTATCAGGAGTTTAGAACAGAGAATTCGAATAAGATTCAAGTTATTTGTTGTTTGTTTTTTCTTTCTGTAATTCTCATTATTTTCTCAAAGAATTCATCGTATTTCTTCGAGTTTAAGTTTCAAATATTAGAGAATCATGTTAGTAGCAGTACTACTCGTGAATTTTCATGAGAACTGGAAGGCTGATAAGTGAGCCAGCAAAAATTGGAAATTGTAGCAGGATAACAGAAGTTGTAGAGAACCACACGGTTGGAGTATGAAAATGAAACGTGTAGAGAGTTTCGATAAATGATTATTCCAATGATTATACGGTTTTTGTTTGTTTACAGTACGCTTTATTTATTCATTTTATCCTGGTTGGAAATGGAAATACATGGTTTCCTGTTATGAATGTTTGATATTTAGCTTCTGAGTTTTGATAATTTTTTTTGTGAAAACATCATTAATCGTTAATTATTAATTAGTGAATAAAAAAGGAAAAAAGAGAATTTTTTGTCAATTTGAGGGTAAATACCTCGAAAATGAGCAGTCAGCCCTTTTTTTTAAAAGAGGATTCCATTCTTTACAATAAAAGATTTTCTTTAAATCTACTCGTTTTAAAGATATTCGTCATAGAATCGGCAAGAAAAATCTTCATTAATCACTTTAATACGGAACGATTAATTAATTATTAAGTGACAGATAAAGTTTCAATTTCCAATTTTTGGAAAAACAATTATTGAAGCATCAAAATTTTACATATGAATAATTCTCAAGCAAATTAATTTTTTTTCCCTCGAATCATTAATCACTTGTTAAATAACGATTTGAAGTTATGGAGAAGATAACACATGAATTTCAGCATAAATATCTAAATAAATTAACAGATTTAGGAAAATGATTCTCAACCCATTCCTTTCAATTTAATCCTCTAAAAAAAAGTTTCTTGAAGATTTACTCTAAATCTACTCATTTTAAAAAATAATCGCAAGAGAATT
The DNA here is from genome assembly GCA_963942555.1 of Aleiodes leptofemur. Lineage (NCBI taxonomy): Eukaryota > Metazoa > Arthropoda > Insecta > Hymenoptera > Braconidae > Aleiodes > Aleiodes leptofemur. The sequence continues at coordinate 1,144,075 of OZ012613.1, forward strand.
TGCAAAAAAAATCGTCATAAATCGTCTCAAAACTGAATTATTAATGTTATTATTAAATGACAGATGAAATTTCATTTTTTAATTAATGGAAAAAGTTATTCAACCAATTATTCTCCTCTCCCGCATCATTTAAATCCGCAAAATATGATTAATACCTTCCGGCAAAGCCCTTTTTTTTTAATTTCATTTTATTTCTCCACGAATAATGTTTTTGGGTGCATTTATAAAATCCAGAACACAATTTCTCTACGTTGAAGTTAAAGCTCTGCCCTTGGCGGCGCACGACTGGATATATGCAGCGCGTGCTACGCCGAGGAACCAGCACAGAGCTCTCTTTGTCCAGCCTATTTATTTATCTGTCAACAATTACACCGGCCTGTGGTTGAACAAGAAACTCGGACGGAGATGAGGCAAAAAAAGGGGATAAAAAAGAAAAGGAGAAGGGAAAAATCTGTTAAAAAAAGAGTATCAGAATCTCTCGGATCGCTATCCGATGATTAATCATGTGATTAATATTGAGCTATTAGTAGTGTGTTCTATTTTCTTGATTTCATTACATCAAAACACTATTTTGTGGAGGAATTTTCTCTTCGCTAAAAGGAGTTATGAAATTTATCAGATTATTCTTATTTAAGGATGATTGGGAGGTACAATCAAAAAAATAGTTGAATTTTTGTATAAAATCGTTAATAAAAATTTATACGAAACGAAATTCTCAAATCTGATTCAGGGAATCTGTGAAAAATGTAATGAATAAAATAAGCTCTAAAAACACAAAATTAATTGAAAATTCGGTATTTTTCATCATTTTTTAAATTCGTTTAAATATTGAAAAATTTGGAGAAATGTAAAAAATAATGAAAAATTTTCAATTTTTAATTAATTTTTCGTTTCTAGGGCTTATTTTGATTCTTCATTATATTATTTACAGATTTACTGAATCAGATTTGAGAATTTCATCTTATATAAATTGTTATTAACAATTTTATACAAAAATTTCCCTTTTTTTCTGATTGTACCTCCCAATCATCGTTAAATTATTAAAAATGTTGTTAATAAATTATTAGAGTTCGAAATTAATATTGAGTTAAGAAGATTTATTACAATTTTCAATTAATGTATACAAAGTATTTTTATTGATTCTTGTTTTCACATAATAAATACATGTTCATTAATATAAATAAAAATGAGTACAAATGTTTTTTTTTTTTTTTCAACTTCAAATATTGTACCGTTGAGTGGCGAACAAAATCAGCTTTCACAATGATCTCAGAATTAAATATATCTGTCAAATCATTGTGAAAACCAGTTTCGTCTATTTTTTGTTGAATGATTGTTGTCTGATAGGTGAAGATTTTAACCTTCGACACAGCATCTGAAACATGAAGAAAGACATTTGAAGAAGATTGATAATTATTTTCTTTTCAATTCTTTATGAAATGGAGAAAAAAAAAGGAAAAAGTCCAGAAAACATGAGGATTTCGGGGTAAATGTCCTAAAATAACAGAAGAGGCTCGTGCGCCAGAGAATTTTCAAAAATTCAAGAGAAAATTCATACCTGTCAAGTGATTCTCAGAGGAAAATCAAGAAGCTTGAAAATATTCCGATGGTTCTCCAAAAATTTTCTTTGAGAATACTCAATTATTTTCTTACTAACAATGTAATTTATACTGGAAAAACTATAGATTGATTGATAATAATTGCATAAATTTTCTAAAATTTGATTTTTACAGTTTCATTGACCCTAGAGTTTGCGAAATATCCTGAAAGTTTATATTGGCGTTTAAAAAAATATTGATGTTATAAAAATGAACGATAAGATATCGAACCATTGAACAAAGAGGATGTCAAGCAGTGAATAATACTATAACTGAATTAAAAAAAAAATGATAAAATTTGTTAGATTAATTTTAATCTCTCATTCATTAATTCTCTGCATTTCAACGGTATTTAAAAAAATTCTACGAGCATATCTCCGGTCCATTAAAATCGTCCCGGATAACATCTGAAATCCCGCGAAACAATAAAATTAAGGACTTATCACGAAATTTTTTATTATTCTTTCTCTCTCTCTCTCTCTCTCTCCATTCTCAAAAGTCTCTTAAAACGAATTCAACACTGCCAGCAATTTACCGTTAACGAGTAAAACGACCATTTAAAAAAAAAAAGAGAGAGAGAGAGAGAGAGAGAAAATGCCTCGTAATATTATTTTGCACGTGCACTATCAGTACTCGAGATAGACGAGAGGCTGACGGTTACATGGGGGCCCACCGATAAAGATATGGAGTGACTTATGACCCCATGGTGATTTCGCTGGAAGCACCATTTCCTTCCATAAAATTCTGCGCCCCCGTCAAGTCACTCAATTTCATTTGAAAAGCTCGTGACTTTGTAATATAATTGCATCATGCACTTTCTCATTAACTGAATGTAATCAAAAAGAAAAGGAAGAAAAAAGAAGCAATCAATTCTGATTAAATCCCGATCGTCTAAAAAAAAAAAAGGAAATCCCTTCCAAAAATTCCCAAAATTGTTCTAAATAATTTTAAAAAAGGGACAGAATTGAATAATAAACAAAAAAAATTTCTTGAATTTTTAATTCACATTATTTCGCCCTTTTTTACCACTTGACTGCTTTTATCTCGAATTATTCTCTTCACCAACTAAGGCAGGTAAAGTAGAACTTGCCTCTGTGATTCTATTACCGATGATCGGTATATTACTGACAGTCGCACTTTTACCACCGCACAATAAGGCAGAAATCTGCATTTTCGTTTCTCGGTCGGTAAAAAATACGCACTTTAGTACAACTGTTCCCTGAGAAGACCCACCAAGATGTTATCTCACGAGGAATGCAATTAACTCCTCGAAACACTTAAATGTCTCTTCACACAGCCAGTAAACGAGACAATTATGACAATTGTATTTGTATCGTCCACTTACATAACGATTGAAACGTTGAAATGTAACAAATTTTAAATTGAATGGTAACAAAAAATAAAAGTACTAATCAAGAGTATCAAAAAAAAAGGAGAATTAACGAGTTGTAATACACGAGAATGTAACACTGTGTAAATGGGAATACTTGTGTGTGTGTGTGTTATAACACACGCATATGTCTCTCTCTCTCTCTATGTGTATATTTTCTAGAGATAATGTAAAATCGAAGAGGAAACGATCGCGACAGTCTGTCGCGGGGCTTGTGTAGATCGAGGTTAAAATAGAACACGCATAAATTGGATCCCATTGGTAGTAAACTGACGGGATAAACTCCAGAGTCAAATGCAAATCATTGTTTGCCTCCATGCTCATCATCGTCATACGTAATAATGCCTAATAAGACTGATAAAATAAATATGAAAAAAGAAATAATTTTCAGTACTTGTGATAATTAATGAATTTAGGGAATTTTTCATATGAAATTTAATAAATTCATAAAAAGTATATGTGAGATAACGTCCTACGTTGCTTATAGGGCCCACGCTTATAATTTTTATTCTTTATTCAGTATGTATACTACTGATCCCTCAATTCCACCTACATTTATTAAATGAAAAAAAAATGAAGCGAATAAGAGCGAGATGCGAGACACGAGGGAGATGGAATAATTGTAATGAACGTCGAGAATATATCCCTCTCACTATCATACCAAGAGAAATGCAAATGTAATGAGAAAGAGAGAGAGAGAGAGAGAGTGAGCGAGAGGAGGTTTTTCGATTATGGTGGCTATGATGGTGGTGCGAGGGGAAAGAGGAATGACGGTATGAACCATTCAGACCACTGCCAAGCCATTGATAGAGGCGACGAAGCGAGGTCAACTATTTGTACGCGTGACAGACCCCTCCAGAGAATCTCGTCTGTGTGTTTGTGGTATTGCGTTTGCGCACGCACTACTCACATTCCATATACGTGGCCCATAAAAATTATGTATATGTATATACATTTAGGCACGCGGAACTTTGGCCTAAATTATGAACGGAAATGAAGAAGTGCTTCATTGCTTCGTAGGAATGATGGGTTTTTTTCTCCTTTTTTTTTTTTTTTTTTTTTTTTGAGTGGAGGAAAAATGTTGGAAGCTGTTGGGATTAAGATAGTATCCGAGCAAATTCAAATACAGTTAACTCCTCATTTTTTTGATGCCATATCAAAGATGATATTTTTTTTACATTTTTCTGAATTTTTTCATGATTTTTGTCCGTGCAGTTTATGAGATATGAAAGAACAGCATTTTAACTAAATAATAGAAGAAAAAAATATGAAATTCACCGTATAGTTATTGAGAAATTTTAATTAGAAGGTAGTCGTAACTATTTGCCTCTCTCTCTCTATCTCATAGGAGATTAGTAATGTTAAAAAAAAATTGAGAAAAAAAAATTATATTCACAAAGCTGAAGATATGATTTGCGAATGATTTAATCATTTTTTCGGGTAAATTAAAGCACGTTTTTCCGAATTATCAGCAAATCATTGGAAATTAGCCTACAAAACCTAATTTTTTTCTGGTTTATTGACTGTACTCTGGGATACTACTGTCTTAAGGAAAAATGCATGCAAGATAAATGTATGCGGAATGGCCCAACACTACGTAATCATAACGCAACTCATACGGTTGGGGCCAGCCGGTGTGATGCGTCATACCCACTTTATTCTTGGACTCGGTTAATTGTTCTAATTAAGATGATCGCAGCTCCGGAATAACTCGTCGGAGTTATATTTGTCTGTATTTAACTATCCACCCGCTCTCCCCTTTCATCGTTGTTGTTCTATTTTTATACAGTAGGAATTAAAGAAAAAAAGAAAAAAAAAAAAAACGTAATAAAAGAAACGCAGAGAGTAGAAACAAGCTGAAATAATGACAAATAAAAAGAAAATGTAGAAATAAGAAGCATTCGTGTATTATGGAAGACAGCAATGTTTTGTCATTGCGTGCAAGTGTCTTCACATCATCGTCACTAATGCCATTTCATTCGTTATATCACATATATATATATATATAACTGCCTTCGTGCTCTAAACTTGTTTTGAATATAAAAGTCAAATGTACTCTGTGTATTTCCGGTATTAAATTTGATATTTCCTTGAATTATATTCAGGTGAATGCAAAGAAAAACAAACAAACAAAATGCGGATTATGGCAGAGTGTGTAAAATCAAAGCGATATATGGGAATAATCATTGGGAGAAGAGAGAGACAGAGAGACATGGACAATGTGAGATAAATAAAGAGAAAAATGAATGAAAAAAAGTAGCAAGAGAGAGACTTAGGTCGAGCGACTAAACGAGTTTTGTGCTCGGCAGCACCCGGGGGATATATATACATCCAACCTTGTTTCTTCTTTCTGTTGGTCCATCCTCGTCCATAGGTACAACCGTCAGACAGCGGGGGAAGAAGAGGTGCTTGGTGTGTGTGCTCTTAGTGCTCCTCTTCTTCTTCTTCTTCTGCTTCTCAGGCGCTTTGGTCGCACGGGACGACTAAGTACATAAGCACAAGTGAGCGACCGGGGGAAGCCTTCAAGGAGGCGGAGGATGGCCACCTATACAAGGACCTAAGCGGTCAGTGGGAACGGAATGCAGGTACGAGTCCCTTTTTCTTTCCTCCCCTCGTCCACCTTAACATCTTTCTCCTCCTTTTCGTTTATTTCCTCTCTATCTAAACTCCCGGGGTATACCCCCTGTATATGTGTGTGTATGTCTGTCTGTCCTGTCTGTGTCTGTGTTTGCATTCTCTCCTCAGCATCCGCGGTATCCCCAGGACCAAACACACACACACAAACACACCAAATCACCTCCATATCTCTTTATTTTTATTCAATTCTTTACCTTCCCTGCCTACTTCTTCTTCTTTATTATTATTCCTTCCTCTCATCCCTTTCTTCGTGATTTTTTTTTTCAAGTCCTTTAACGCTTCGCCGAGATATTCCACTATCACCGGTATATATACATTTGCTATTACGACACTCACTCACTCTCTTTCTCTCTCTTTCTTGCTCGCTCAAAACTGGACCCAATGTTTGTGTGTGTGAGGAGCGGTAGGAAGAGAGGCTTATGAACCCAACGACGACTAAAACTACTTCAGACCCCGCTCTCACCCTCTTTCTGCACCATCCCCCCCCCCCTCATTGCCCCCCTCTTACAGCCTACTGTGTGTGTATGCCACCTTCTTAAAGTCTCGTGCTAATGCTTGTACTATATAACTCGCGGTACTGCGAGTGTTGCTACGCGGATTTGCTTTCCGGGAAAAGAGAGAGAGAGAGAGAGAGAAGAAAAAAAGAGAGAGAGAGATGCCATGAAGTAATCAAACACCCGCACACCATTTAATTCTTCAATTTATTCACTTTTTTCTTCTTCATTTTTCTCTCCCTCTCTCTCTCCCTCGTGATCTCTGTCTTACTGATCTTTACTGTTGAAAGAAAGGAATGAGAAAAATATAAATAAGACAGATGAAATAAAAATGTTAATGAAAAATATGAAATTATAAAATTGAGATAATTGTGTGGAGTATGTCGTGACTCACTGGGGTTAATTTAAACAGTGGTCTTGAAAGGGTATTTTCTTTCTCTCACTCTGTCTCTCTCTCTCTTATTTTGCGGGACACTGGGATTGGAATGCGGCCTCCTCTTGTGGCTCGTGGGAGAACACCCGACATATACTGTAATAAAAATGTTTTTATTTCAATTAAAATGTACTGATAATTTTACGTTTCAATGTAACTCGAGTTTATTCATTGTTTTTAACGTTTAAATTATTTCAAGCTTTCACAAATTATTTGATTTTTTTTCAATTTTTTTGAGACTCTAAATTTTCATGATGGGGTTAATCCCTCTGGGTCGTTACTAACTCGTTAAAAAAAGCTCAATGCGGTAACGAGGAGAGTAAGACACAGGGAAAAAGAAATCTCTCTCTCTCTTTGAATTTATGACTCGAGTAATATTATGTAAGCTTGCATTTTAAAATCTATATAAAATATTAATATCATATGTGATAATTTAATTCTTATATGGAAAGAAAAATCTAATAGAAATTACGGTTTCAGAATTGTAATTCAGTAGCATTTTGTTTAATTGATCCATTTGGTAAAGAAAAAAAATTAAAATTTAAGACGAAATAATTGAATTTTTCAAGTTCAATTTTTAATTTTTATCATGCTGAATGATAATTTTTTTGAATTAGTAAATTTTACTATTCTTGCTTGTAATTTTTGAATTTCCATCAACTTACTGTCGAAATTTATAAGCTCAACCTCAAATTTCATTGTCCTTCGAAGTAGTTCTACACTTCTTCGGACTAATTGTTGAGTGTCAAATGAGAAATAAAAAGAAAAATCATTCAAAAATAAATATTCATTATTAAAAATCTAATTCTTGGTATTTAAAGCGAATTCTAAGAAGAATTTATGAATCATATTGATTATTTGTAATTCATTACTTAACCACTAGTATGCTATTTGATTAGCTTATTCACGTATTTCCTTATGCAGAAAAACAATCATTCATTACAAAGTTATGAGACAGTCAATAATTTTCATATTGTATCGTAATTTGTTTTTTCCTTCTTTTTAAATACATTTTCCGGATTTTAATCTTTTGCCTAAACTAAAAGTGCAAAAGCCTGTATTAACCCATAAGCCACCATTTTATTTCTATTTCGTTTTTATTTATTATTGACCAAACAAAACAGTCAATTAATCAGAAATTTCACGAAATAGTTCAGATTCATATAAGCTTTCAGTTGAAATTTATTTCAGATTTTAATCTTTAAATTCGTGTAGGTATAGAACTATTTTAGATAATTTTTCATCAATTTGGAATAAACTCCCTACTAAAGTTTCCCTAATAAACATCATTTTTATTGTTTTTTCCTTACCGTGTATTGTTTAAGGAAAAATTGAACTACTCGCAGTATTAATCATTTTTAGTTATTGATTTTAAACGAAATCCAAAAAAAAAATAATTTAATATTTCTTTTAATTCCTGCTATTTAAATATTCATGGCTGCGCACGTGTCATTGCGCGTAATTATCATTAATTATTTAAATTCTATAGCACAACTGTTTCATTAGAATTGATTTTTTTCATCATTTTTCCATCTTTTCGCTCCCCCTTTTTTCCCCTCCATTTCGTAATTACTTGCGATGAATTATATTAAATTGAAAGAAAAATAAGAGCATAAAAGAATTGAAACATAAAAAATCGTTACTCGAGGTTTTTCTTTTTCACTCTTTTTAACCTTGTACGTGTGTAAGCCACGTGTAGCTTGAATTTTATCGTTTTTTATTCAAAAAAAAAAAAAAAAATTAAAATAGAGTAAAACTGAAACATCAAAAACGTTTGTGGCCGTTTATGTTTCGGCATCACGCATCATTGTTTACATTTCAAGGTAAAACCTATCCGGGGTGGCGCCCATTATAATATGATAATTTATCGATAATCTCGATGAATAATGGAAAATGCCCAGGCAGTACGGTATGCGACACTATGTCATTGTCAATCTATGCCCAATTTAAATTCTCTGGAGAATCGTTTCATAATGGATCAATGTTGAAGAAAAGGAGTATACACGCACTTCTCTCTCTCTCTCGGGTTATACATCTTCTTGTGTCGATTCTCTGCTCTTTTTTTTCTCATTTTTCAGTGGTTTTTTTTTTTCAATTTACGGTACAAGAACATGAGTTTATTTTTTATTTGATTAAATTCCCGTTTTCATTATCCCTTTATGGATTTTTAGCCCGCATTCTCTTCTATTTTACGAGGTTTTTTTTTTTTTTTAATTCGATGATTACAACTGTACTGTACTTAGTCCTTCATGTACGGGCAGACATTATCACTCAATCCAGAAATCCACTTTTTGAGAAAAAAAAAGACCAATGCGCATTTGAGTGCAAGGGGAAAATGATCTCATAATTTTTTTGTTCAAATTTATTTTGAAATATTTTTTTGATGATTCTTCTTTGAGTTAAATTGAAAACTACTATCAATGATCGATAATTACTTAAAAAAATTGTTTTACTCTTCATTTCTGTTTTGTTTTTTGAATCAAGCACACAATTTTGAACAACTAACGAGGAATAGACCTTGACAGTTTTAGCATTAAGGGGTAACTTTTGCATTGAATTTTTGAACTAATTATTTGACGATATTTATCAATATTTTCGTTATAAAAAAAGTGGCAATGACTGACGAAGGAAATCAGAAAGTCGATGGTTCTGGTATTTCATGAAAAAAATCATAATTATTGCTAAACAACGGATTTGAAAATTTGAAATTTACTGGGTCTCCAATTACCCCTCAAAGTCGAATTTGTATGAGCTTTTTAAAATAGGATATGATAAAATTGATTATTTTTGACACTTTAGAGCTAGTTCCTGACAGCATGAATCTAAGGCAACAAGTATATGCTTATTTAATGTAATTTGATAATATTAATACATATATGTTGTGTTAAATGAGTTTGTATTCTCTTTCTTGCCGAATGGACCAAAATAGATCTGGAGGCAATATAATAATAATTAAAAAAAAGAAAAATATTAAACAATATATTGTACATTTAAATATAATTCAGGAATTTTCAAGAATTACTAATTACTGGAGCATGGTCAGAAACCAGTGCCACCACGGTATACAAGAAATTATAAAAAAAAATAAAAAAAAATGATGATAAATAAATGAAAAAGAGATGAGATAGAGCGGAACTTGGGAAAAAGTCATGGTAGCTAAATTCCATTGATCGACGTGAAGGAATTCAGGTGAAGAAGCAGAAGCAAAAGAAGAAGATGAAGAAGAATAAGAAGTGGAGAATTGAAGAAAGATTGGGGAGTTAGAAGAGTCCCGGGAAGTCCACAATTTGAAATTGCAATGGATACGAGATCACAGTGTTGGCCGCAACTGTTGCTTTTTCGATAGATACAAGATGAAGCCAGCAAGACAACAAGAAATTGAGGTGAAAAACAAGGCAATGAGGGAGATTTACCCTTTTCTTCATGAATAGCCGGATGACGTTAATAAAAGGCAGAAGTTTCTCCAATCACGAATTGTTTTCATGTTTTTTTTTTTTTTTCTTCTCTCAATGAATAATAAAAAAAAAAAAACGTAAACAGACATTCGTCAATTCCACTTTAATTCAGCTTCCTCCGGAAAATGCGCAGTGATTCTCAACCATTCATCAAAATTCATCAGAATAACTAATTGCGGAAGGAAAAAAAAAGTGCGGGGAAATAGAAACATTTTTACAAGGATAAAATCCTGAGAAGTCCTTGGCACGATTTTGCACGAGTATGTTCTACATGTATCTCTGTTTTCTCGTACTCTTTTTTTTTTAAGCTTTAATACGTTTTTACGAGCAAAACTTGTAAGTCTCTTGGGCTATAAAACACACCGGAGAATCCGCATTAAGCAAGAGAAAAGACAAAAAAAAAGGCAAAAAAAAAAATACGAGGAAAAAGAAGTTTTCCACAGGACATTTGAGTGTTTTCAGTTGATGCAGTTGTGTTAGAACCACAGTTATACATTTTGCTCTTGGTTGAGCATGCTGGGGCCATAAACGAGAACTGACACTTTGGTTAAGAGGCACGTTTATGTATACATATATATATGTATGTGTCCAGATAGGTTGGAGGGGTAAGTGTCACATTTATGTACATGCAACGACTTGGTAACTTATCTGGCTGATTTACACCGGTGATTTCTCGTTTTTTTTTTTTTTTTGCATAAAACTTCACTGGTTTCATGATAACATCAGGCAATTGTGTGAAGTGCAGCTCAACTTCATTCATGTTTGATTTTTTTGTGTTTGTGTTTATCGACATCAAAAAACCTGCGGAAGTTGATGACCCGAAGAGGCTGAAGAGGCAAAATATCCCCCCCCCCCCTTCACATCCTCTCTTCCTCTATGTTTCTTGCCGTCTTTCTCTTCGTAATGTTACCGCATAACTGAAACCAACACACACTAACATTGCAAAGTAAAGTTGAAAGCGCGTCAGGGGAATGCTCTTTGCACGAGTATATTTCACGTGCTATCTCTCTCTCTTTCGCTTTCTGTAGCTGCTTGGCCAACGATTCCTACGAAGAAAACGTGTATACCTAACGTTCCTATATATTGTATATACCTATATATATATGTGTGTATATGTGGATATATATATGTATACATACATATATATATCCATATATATAGCATATATATATACATATATATATGTATATATATATACGTACGTGCAATCCAACAGCCGGCGTGGGACCAGGGCAACTCAAAAAGTCGCACGGCGCAACAGGGGTTCTCATTCGTATAAATTTACTCACGTCCACGTGTTCACATAGCATTATTTTCAACAATTAAAATGAAGTAAAAAGATGTATTTAATGAGTATTTCATTTTTTTCTGTTTAATCCTCAGTTCACTTGATTTTCAGAATTTTCCTGGTTCAATAATTGGCCTCTAACGACAACCCCCCCCCCCTTTTTTTTGAAATATCATAATTTAAATAAAAAATCATAATCATAATTATTCATAAAAAAAAATGATTGAAATCAAAAAATTTCAGAAGAACGTGAAATGGGTCATTGAACCGAGCAATTTGTATGTCTGAAATACACGTCAGAATTTGACTAGAATACCAAGATAAGATGTATCAATAAAAAAAAAGCCCCACTAACTCTGTGTGTGTGTGTGTGTGGTATTAATAGTTGAGGAGTTTTTTTTTTTTTTTTTATGGATGGATATCACAATGCTGGTAGTTTCAACTACTACTAAATTCTCAAGTATTATTATTATAATTCCATAACGATATTATCCAGGTTGTTGGGCACAAGACGAGAGTGGTTTTTATATAAACGAGAGATGATGGTTATGAGTAAAAATTGTATAACAAGGGCAGCTGGTGATTCGTGCCTCCTGCATTTGTGACCCCTGAGTTAGGGGGTTGAAGATGGAGGAAAAGAGAAAGAAGAGGGGAAGTGAGTGCCAGAAAGAGAGAGAGGAAAGAAGAGGCAGAGATTCTCGTGGGGTTGCCACGATCGTGGCGCGTTCTAAAGTGCCAAAAAAAGATGATGAAATGGGGGAAAAGGGGGGGAGAGAAGACGTAGGAAACAGAGACGGTCTCTTAAAGGCGGGCACGTGTCTCGTGCCAGGACATCTGCTTCTCAAAAGGCTCCACTGTGTGTTACCTTTCCCATTATATCGTTTACCTTAGCAGCCTGATGCCCCACGTTACCTCTCTTCTCTCTCGTGTATATATATATATATGTTATAAATATATATAAACTATGAGAGAAGGCAGCTGGCCCTCCTTCGATCTGCTCGGGTGGTACACCTGCCCTTGGAGAAGAGCAGGATAATAAAGAGAAGAGACGTCATCATCTGGTTACGTTTTACCTCCACATTATTTGTGTGTGTGTGTGTATGAAAAAAAAGGAGAAGAAGAAGGGAAAAGGAAGACATGACCCAGAGGGAAATAGCCCACATGACTAAAACTTCCTATTGTCAAAAGAATGATTTCACCCTCGGTGGATGTTTAACAATGAGATAAAATTCATTTTCATGTGAAATTCTGGTTTGTACCTATATTTTCAAAGGTATGAACTTGTTTTGAAGAATTATATAGACAGTATAGTGTATGGCTGTGTGTTTGTTAGACCTCTTGTATTCAATTGATGAATAAAATAGAACGGTTGAAATTTCTTTCTTTTTTTTTTTTGTTGAGTTGTGTCTGAGAGACACACAATGTTGAAGGATTTCTCAGTTAAATCTAGAGAGATATTTCTTACATTGCAAAGATTGAGCGAGTTTTGGTTTATGATATTCAGAATAAGAATATAATCTCGCGATTTCATTTTTTTTTTCCTCCTGTTTTTTTTTTATTTTTTTTATTTAATGAAGCAGTCTCTCTTTTTCTCTGAGATTGGGGACACAGACAGACGGAAAATATATAAATGTTAGCGAGGGCCAACGATGCGACCGAGGCCGGAATTTGGACTGTGTGTCGGCTTTTGCCACAAGCGCTCTTGTAATACACACACTTACACATATAAACACATATATATACAAGAATATATTTGTGCATGTGAATTGCTAAAGGAGTTAAAAGAGAGAGGAAGCAAAATAAAATAATGAAAAAGATACTCTTCGGCGTTAACACAAGCACAGCTTTTGGTATTTGGTTTTTGTGGGTATTGTGGGGTGACATAAGTTTGTAGAGTGTCGGGTAAACGGCGCTAGTAGCTATTTCTGGCCGGGCGTCGACCCGTACAGACGCCTCCCAGACTGTGTGCTTCAACGCAAATCCAACAGTGAAGCCCCTGGGTTTTTCTTTAACCCATCAACAGTGTGTGTATGTATTTATGTGTATGTTGGGTTCCTTACGAACCAACTCGTGGAATACTTATGTGCAAAAGAGAACACAGAGAGAGAGGATAGAAAGAGAAAGAAAGAAAGAGGAAAGAGGATTGACTACTGTAGTTGATCTATGCGGCACGCATCGTGACACAAAATCTTTTAGAGGCTAGACGCTCCCTTATAGACGACCAGTCGAGTCTACATTTTTTACGTCTATCTCTCTATCTCTCTCTTATTTCTCTAGTTTTGCTACTTTATTTTATTTCAAAATATACATGAGACGATTACCCACCCACGAGGCGCGGCACATAAATTTATACGTTGCGCTAAAACCGGAAGCCAATTTTTTGTTTGCAATTTCTTCATTTTTTTTTCCTCTTCTTTTTCTTTTTTTTTTTCAGTTTTATATTCAATAATTTTCCTTCTTTTCTTGAAGATGAGATTTTATCGCAGAACAATCAATGCTAATTAATTGAATTTTACGAGGATACTCAGGGTTTTATTGATCGTAAAAACCATTTTTTTTTAATAATTTTTTCTTTTCTTTAGTATCTTGTGACACTCACAAAGTCTTGTCTTAACCAATGATTGATCATAAAATAACGCTGTTAATGAATGATTTTTTTCGAAATTTCTTCAAACTCGTTATTTGGCAGCAGCAACAGAGCCAACCAATTTCTTGGAGTATAATTTTTCAAACAACAGTAGAAATAACCAAGAGATATCGCACGGTGAATGCCTTGTAGGTACCGAAAGGAAGCTCGCTTCCTTCCTACGTCCGATGTCACGCGCACCGGTCGTTTATATAATCCATCCTGTGACGTCAGAGCACTCGTTCAATCCATTCATTACTGCTAGCCCGACTACTATACGCTCACGCTCATCCACCGCATACATAAACGCTTAATATATATATGTATGTATTTATGCGTATGTATAATGCGAATGTGTATGCGGATTCAATAAGTGCAAGAGAGAAAGAGAGAGAGAGAGAAAAATGTGTTGCCTAGGACGGAAAAATCTAACGGAATAAGGCTCCCCCTTTTTGCCATGGCTCGCGGCTCTTCCGAGTCGATATTTCCGGCTTCATGTCATCAGCTTTTAACCAGGCGCTCTTAATTCATTGAAATTAGCTATTAAAAAAAAATTTCTCGCTAATTTAATTCATCTGGACAATAATTTGTCAGTAAATGATGATAAATTAATGAAGAGGTTAATTGGGATATTGGACAATTAAATAAATATTCGAAGTCAATATTCAAATTTATTTTTCTAAAATCACGACATTTCGTATTATATCGTATTTTTGCTAGTCTCGTATTTTCATCATTGTATGTTTCATTTGAGTTTATTAATTTGTTTTATTATTCATTGAATGTTATATCGTTAACATAGTAATGAAAAGTGTTAAAATACGATACTATTCTACAAGTTTAATATTATCATGACAATTTACATTAATTTGAAGAGCCTGAAGAAGCTCCTAATCAGGAGTGAAATGTCGCGATTTTAGAAATATAATAAATGTGAAGATTGACTTCGAATATTTATTCAATTGTCCAATAATCTCAATTAACCTCTAAAATTAATTGTATCATCATGAACGACAACAATAACAGCAATAACGATAAAGTTGGTATTCTCTCATCAAGATTTTCATCCAGAAAACTTCTGATTCCTCAATAAATCATCGATTAAACATTAAAAAACAAAAAAAACGACCCTTTTTATTTCACGTTTCTCAATACGTGAGGGAATGCCGTCATATTAAAGTCGAGTTAATAAAATTCAACAGTCAATTAATAATCAAGAAATGTTCTTTTTTATTTTCTTGGGCTTTTAAAATGGAGGAAAAAAAAAAAAGGGTAAAAAGATACGTGAGAAAGGTTCAATGTGAAATTTGTTGGTACAGTGAGCACAAGGTGAGGCGATACATATTGAGAGTCGACACATACACAAAAACCACGCGTTTGGTGCATGGGTTTTAAAAAGCCCCCCCCCCCCCCCCTCTTCTTGCCTCACAGCGGCCTGCTCACGTCAACGCGACACACAATGACTCCACAGCGGCGATAGCACAGCCCGACACATTCTCTCCGGGAACGAAAAAAAAAAAAAAAAAAAAAAAAAACTATATAACCCATCCCGAGCTTCGAGTCGTAAAATAATTGTCCAACGTCAGTGTAACATTCGTGTATTTTGTCGTGCAGTGGCATTACTTTTTCCACACTGAATGTTATGTGTTATATACCGCACACACAAATGACGTAAGGGCCCAGTCACGCGATAAGAATTCTGACGCCTCCATTCAGTCACTAAACGCAGAATCGAATCAGGGACACTGTTATACATGTGGGAGAAAGAGAGAGAGATAGTGAGGATGGAAAAATAGGCGTTAAGGGAGTATCCCAGCGAGCTCGAGTACAGTTGACCTCTTATTTTTTTGATGCCTTATCAAAGATTATATTTTTTTTACATTTTCCGGGATTTTTTCATAATTTTTGACTGTGTAGTTTATGAGATATGAATTATCAAAGTTACTGAAAATAGCGGCGGTGGGGATGAAACGCCCTAAATCGGACAGAAATAAGGAAATTACTAAAAAAAACACAGGATTGACCGATTATTTAAAAACTATTGGCGAAGAGAACAGCATTTTAACTAAATAATAGAAGAAAACAATATTCAATTCACCGTATAGTTATTGAGAAATTTTAATTAGAAGGTAGTCGTAATTATTTGCCTCTCTCTCTATTTCATTCATGTGATAGGAGATTAATGTAATAAAAAAATCGAGAAAAATAAATTATATTCACAAGCTGAAAATATGACTTTCGAATAGTTTAATCATTTTTTCGGGTAAATTAGAGTATCTTTTTCCCAAATTATCAGCAATTAGTTGAAAACTAACCTATAAATCGTCATTTTTTCCTGTTTTATCGACCATACTCTAGATACTACCTTAAGCAATGGTGTGAAGAGCAGAGTAATGCAGGATTATTGTAAATAAATAATGAAAAATCTCTTATTTGATGAAATATGTTCTTCAATGTCGAGTTGAACGGGAATGCGAGTTGTGACAAAGGTGGAATTCGATGAGGACGATAAATACGATACGAGGATAGATTCCATCGGTGGAATT
This sequence comes from Aleiodes leptofemur, assembly GCA_963942555.1. Taxonomy (NCBI): domain Eukaryota; kingdom Metazoa; phylum Arthropoda; class Insecta; order Hymenoptera; family Braconidae; genus Aleiodes; species Aleiodes leptofemur. The sequence continues at coordinate 1,160,542 of OZ012613.1, forward strand.
TAATCACTCATATTTATTCCCCCTCTCTTCTCCCCTCTCTTGATACATGATAAAGAGAGAAAGAAAAAACATTATTATTATTTATTCTTTTTTACATCGTAAAATTGTAAAGTAATCTCATCATTCTTGTACATGATTTTAATCAGATAAAAATTTTGTATTCACGATAATAGAAGACGATAAAATGAGAATAAAAAAATTGAATTTTTAAATTATGTAATAATTTTTTTTTTTTTTTTTCACCAACTAGTAAAATATACAATTTGCATTAGAAGCACTACCAACGTAATTGTATATTCGAAGAAAAAAAATCAGAATTGTCGTATATCTTTTTTTCTTCATTTTAATGTCTTTCATCGTCCACTGTCATATACGCAAGTGTTTATGCGAATCGTTGAAGCGTGTTATTGTCCTTTGTGTCTCTCCTGTGTAATCGCAGTAGTGCCTCAGGTCAATTCTATTCTTAGTAAGCACATACGTATGAAAGTAAAAAAAAATGAAGAAAAAAAAATCAAAAGAAATGAGATAAAAAAGATTTGCAAATTTCCCTTTGGAGCGCCATGAAAATTTTAATGCTTCACCTTTTTCTTGCGCACAGACATGTGTGTTGCAGTATGCAAAAATAATTTATGACGTTAGGACAATGAGCAAGGAGGATTTTTGTAGAAGAGAAAGAATCATTTTCAGGACCGAAAAAAAAAAAAAAGACAAAGTTCATTGAATAATTTTGCCCTCCAATAAAACATTCTACAATTTTTCACGTCTATTGAAAGAAAAGAGAAAAAAAAAAGGGGGAGACTTGATCGAGGATGCGCGAGCGCGTGTTATGGACTGTTTGCGCAACAGGTCAGGCGTGCGTTGTACACAGGTGGCGCTCTGACGCAAAAGCATTATCATCCTTTTTTTTTATTTTTTTAAAGTCTCTCTTATCGTTTTGTGCTCTGTGCGACTTTGCAGAGCCGAGTTTTTTTTTTCGTATGAAATGACATTAGAATTAAAAAGAGATGAAAAAAAAATGGGGGGGAGGAGGAGGAAAGAGAGGAGAGAAACGACAAAAATCATACGGTGAGATATCTACCACTGAAGCGCCAGACTGGCGCTCTTTATTGGAATGCCAGTCACGGAAGTAATAACTCGCCTCTTGTTTTCCCTTTGCCCCTTTTCCCTTCCCCTTGACGTAATTTTTTTTCCCCTATCCTTTTCACTAACCCGGTTCACCCCCTCCCCCTGACTGCTAGTTTGAGACACCCTTTTGTTCGCACGCCATTGAGATATGAAATTTTCGTCATTTTTCAAATAGACTCACTCATTATTTTCCAGTTCTTTAATTTCACCATTTTTCCCCTCTTCATTCAAGTAAAAATAATAATAATAATAATAATAATAATAATAATGAAAACTCACGTGTTAATTAGTCGCGACGTTAAATTTTTTACCTCGTGGATAATTCACACTGTCGAGACACTCCGAAAGAACTGAAAAATAAAAAAGAAAGAAATTAGAACGATAAGAATTAATGAAATGTAGGTTGAAAATTGGATTGACAGAAATTTTTTTTTTTTTTTTTTTTCGATCCTATCATCGTTATCATTAATCGATATTGTCTCTCAATTGATGTGCTTACAATGTAGAATAAAAAAGAATTTTTAAGAATTCATGCCAGAATATGTGTAGGCGTGTATATACATGTATGTATGTTTTTCTGTGTGTGTGTGTGCGTTTGAGTCTGTTTGCCAAGACACACAATTCATTGACATTCCGTGTCTTATCAAGAGCACATGGGACTGGCATATATAAGTTATAGAAAGAAGCCCTCAATATCAATCGATCGGAATTTAACACTGGCGACTCCCTGGCGTCTCTTGTCTTGGCTATTCAAACTGTCTACAGTCCATCCGGCCCCTCTTTTTCACTCATTTTTTCTTTCTCTCTGCATATACGCAAAGAGAGGCGCATCATTTCTAACAACACCCAGCGCTCTTCTTATTCTCTTCCAGTAGGTTGATTGTGTGTATGAAAATATACATGATATAACGAGAAGAGAAGAGAAAAAAGAAGAGAAGAGCCTCCACACCGCAGCTCGTGTTCTGTCCTCGTGTGTGCATGTGTGTGTGTGTGTGTAAATGCGAGGGAGAGACGGATAAAAAAAAGGAGGAAGAAACGTGGGGGTATTATAACGGGTATGACGTCACGAGACCGGAAGCAGTGTACGCACATGCAAGTGGTTGACCCACTTTCGGCAACGGTCTGCGACCGAAAAAAAAAAAAAAAAGAAAAGCCAATCGACTCCGAAACACATTTGTACTGAGACGAAAGGAGGTTCATTCGCCTTCGTGAATTTTCAAAGTTATTTCTTTTTTTTTTTTCTTCTTTCTGTCTCTCCTCCTTTTTCTTAGCCACTTCTTTCGCGTGTGTGTGTGTCTTTTCATCACGTGGTCACAGAGATGGAAGTTATGAGAAATAACTCACGACCCCGGAGAAGACACTGAGACGAAATGGAATGCTCGTCTACTATCGTGAAAGAAGTTGAAGAAGTAATGAAGAATGAAGTGGAGAGAAAATAAAAAAAAAAATAAAAAATAAAGGAAGAGAGTGATGGGTTTTGAATGCGAAAATGAACTTTCTAAAAAAAAAAAACGTTTTTTTTCGGGGTCACTGAACGGACGGAATAACAGACGGGAATGTACGTTGTTTGTGTGAAAAATATATATATATATGTATATGTTTGGGTTAGTAGGTCAGTTGTGTGTTGGAATTTTTTCGGATCCTGGGAAGATTTTAGGAGTCGGATTACATTGAGAAATTCTTTAACTCAAAAATTTCGTGCGCGAGAATTATTGAATGGATATTTTTTTTTTTTTCGTGAGATTTAATTCCTTGCTATTATTTGATTCGGTGGAAAAACGGAGCAGCATCCTTGGAGGCATGTTATATGTACCCCTCTTTATGTATGTGTGAGTGGCTCAAAAGCCCAATGTCAGTGTGTTTTGTGTGTGTGTGTGTGTGTGTGGCATTGTAGCGTTGATGGCGTCGTGGGAAAAAGTACTATACCAACGGAATGGCTCTCTCTTTCTCTCTCTCTCTATGCCGTGTGCGGTGGTTCATTCATGGCAAGAACTTGAATGGAACGGTGCTACTGCACGCCTCAAACTATGTGAAAAGAGAGGGGAATGTTAGAGGAAATCTCTCGTGCGCATTAAACACGATACGCTGCAGTGGAATTTTCACAGCCAGATTTTAATAAAATAAAGAGAAAAAAAAAAGAAATTTATAAAATTCGAGATTCTTTCATTTTTTTTTTATAATTTAATTTCCTATTGATTTTACGAAATTTTTTTAATGCTGATTTAATTTGAGAAAAAAAAAGGAAAAAAAAAAACGTTTTGTAGCAACAGGTTTTTCCTATCGTCGTGACCTTTTTTTTCTGTGAGAAAGGGCACTTCCGTTCATAACCATGAGAATAATGTAGTTCTTTAGCCGGGATAACACGGAGGATAGATTCCCAAGGTTCATATACCCGAGTTTGAACTAAAATTTCTCCCCCATTTTTAATCACTTCTGAATGGTTTTAAGTCTATTGTGTTAAACTTTACCATCAAGGTAGACGAAAAAGAAGAAAAAAAAACTCCGTGAAATTGATTTTCACCTGGAAGCCTATTATACAAAACACAATTTAACCGCTCAATTATCCATGAAAAGAGGAGGAAAACAAAACTGTAAATTCAATTGAATTACAAAATTTACGTAATAAAATGAAGGATTTCAAGAAAAAAAAAAAAAAATTGAAAAAAATTTCAAGAACAAAAGAGAAGATATAACTGAACTTTTGACTGAGTGAATAAGCCGTCAGTCTCTCAAGTCACGTTTCAGAATTAATTCACATGGGCAATATGAATATAATCGCCATATGTAAAATACCCACAGAATAGCCGATATACTGACGGTGTTTCAGATAGAGGTGACGCCAGTTGCAAAAAAAAAAAGGAACGAATGTTAAAAAATAAAAAAAATATCGAGAAATAATAAAGCTCGGAGTGATGGGACATTGTATATATATATATATATATATGAGGAGGCTAGCGATAAAACGTTTGTGCGTCAGTGCTCGTAAAAATGTCCCTTTGCAAAAAAAAAAAGGGAACATTACATCGTCAAATGTAAAGGAAGAAGGGAAAAATGATGCCTTCACCTAAAGATACCTGTGATTCAGCAGAAACACTCAAAATCACCACCATGCAAAATTTCCCATAGACCTGTCACCTGATAGTACAATTTGAATAATAGAGAATTCTTTATTCTCCAATTATTCCCTGAGATATTGATGATTAAATTGTATTTTATAGAATCATTTAATTTTACAGGCACAACAAATTGTCAATAATTTCAGCCAATTAATTTTGCTTAACTCGTCGGATAAACGTATAATATAATATTTGATGATGAAAAGAAAAAAAAAAATTCTCACCAATTAAATACAATAATTTAACGGCTAATTTGAATGTTAAAATGAATATTGGACACATTTAATCTGCAATAAAACGTGAAGATGAGCACCGCTGTATTTATCCTCAGAGAAGTTCCCACGGTGGTACTCTTTCTATACTTTTCTCTCTCTCTCTCTCTCTCTCTTTTTCTCTCTTTCTCAACGCCGTCACATTGGCTATATCGCGCCTAGATATGTCCCGGGGTCCCTGACGAGACGGGCCAATGGCTCGCGCTTTTCTATTGGCCATGTCTTTAACCAAGCCAATCTACACCGTCAAAGACTCGTATTATAGCCTTTATAGTTCTCGATAGACATAACGGAATGAAATACACAAACTAAGAGATAGAGAGAGAGAGAGAGGCCCCCAGTGGTGACAGGCAAAACGTGCGAGAGGAGGGAAAATTGTTGATGAGAAAACGGAAGACGAGAATGGAATGAAAAAAAAAAAATGGGGAGAGATAGGAAGAGATGAAGAATAATGGGAAACATACGCGCGAATTGATGAGAAATAACAGAGAGATGAAGATGGAGGGAGGAGAGAGTATGGACCGGAAAAATGTTTTATGGGCTGAGACGTCAGAGCCGGAAGGGTTACGAGAAGAACCAATCCACATTTCTGATTCATTTAAATACATCTTCTTATTACTTTTTTTTTCTCCTCTTCTTCCCCCTTTTTTATTTCAATCAATGCATCATCCATAATCCGATTACTCATACCGTTTTTTTTTTCATTAAAATATTTATTGCATTCTTTGCTGCAGTATCTCATCTCTTCACGCCAACTGATCATTTTAAATAATAGAAACGATTAAATTTCTGTGTGTGTCATCGTTTCTGTGAAATGTGTATCGAATTTTTTTCCCAGTGATTCATTTTACATTGAATCATAGGATTTTTTTTTAAAGTTATCTCAAGAATTGAAGTGGAATAATTAATTTTAAAAAAAAGGCAGATTTTTCGCTGGAGTGCGGGAGTTGGTACTCAATTTTTTTTTTATGAAAAAGAATATATAGGTGAGGACAGAGACGTTCAACTGTCGAAATTGAATGAACCCACGTGTCGATTTTTTTTTTCACCAATTTCATTTCACCTCTTTTTTTATCTCTCTTTGCTCGTTGTAATGCCTTTTTTCATTTAATTGGGGGTGGGAAATTATTAAAAATGAATAAAAATTGTCAATTGTATTTTTATTAATTTTTTTGGGCATTTTCACGTAAATTATGTAATACGTAGAATAATTGCACTTTCATCTGGACAGAAGAAGGGAAAATGTATTAAGAATCATTGTTCATCTCCATGGAATGCCTTGTAAACGAAAATTTAAAGTTTCTGCAGACAAGAAGTGAACTGGCCTCTCTTGTGGTCTACCTCGGCTCAATGTTTCACTGGCTGTGGCCACGACTGCTTCGGTGCTCCCGCATGCGGTTGCCGAATGGCCCAAGACCCGGCCCCCGCGGCGCTCGTCGTTTCTACTCCACTCTCTTTCGCGTCTCGCATTTATATACCCACATATACACACATACATATATACACACACACAAAGAACGTGGAATGAGCCACCGAGGGGTCAATAATTTTGCGGCGAGTCAACTGTATGTGTGTGTGTGTGTGTGTGGATGCGGGGGCTTTTAAAGTTTAAAGAGCCAACCGCGCCAGCGGCAGTCCTCGTGAAACAGCTACGTATGGCATCTAGGACCGTTTCTCAGCGGTGCTCACATATTCATATCAATTTATTAATGTCAACATGATAATTGAGAAATGTCGGAGAGACAGGAGGGTAAAATGGACATTTTCTATGAAGTCGTTTGAGATAACATTTACTTGATGATTCTATTGAAAAACTGAGGAAATTTCAGGTGAAAAAATTATGTTAGAATTGATTTTTAGGAAATTTTTGGAAAAATTCAAAAAATTTATTTTTGAAGTATTTTGAAATTTTTATCAATTTATTGATGTTGAGACAATAATTGAAAAATAGCGGGCAAAATAGGGTAAAAAGGGCATTCCTATCGGGATCGGTTGGAGATGAAATTTTTTTAATGATTCCATTGAAAATCTTCGTAGGATTTTTTGGAAAATTCAAAAAAAAAAAATTCAAAATAGTTTTTTTTTCTTTTAATTCTCGAAAATCAATTTTGATACATGTTTTCCACCTGAAATCCAATGCATTCGATTCCCCTGTCTTCAAATTATATTCATCGGACAAATTCTTGATTTGACGAATCTCTATCCTTTTTTGGGCATGAAGACAAAAAAAAACGCACTGACTGACTGCAACACGGTGAAAATAACGCAGTACGACAAACGCAGCATGGAACGCGCGCAAGAGAAACGTTTGCACTTTATAAGGGCTCGTTTAGCCGGATCCCACGACCTGTCGTGTGTGTATGTATAGCTCTGAGAGAAGCACCTCCCCCTCGTCTGTGAATTCCCCCTTTTTCAGGTACATTCTGAGACCTTCCTCACTGTATTTTATGATAAACCATTTATCCCTACTTTCTTCATCTTTCCTTCCCATTTTATTCTCTTTTTTCACAAAAAAAAAAGAAACGCGTCCGATGTTGTTTTTCCTTCTCGAAGATTACGTATTTATTTTGAGGCCATGTCCTGCGAATTTTATTTCAATCCTCAATTCTGAGAATTACCTGTACGAAATTGCGGAATTCCCACGCGACTCCAATTGTGTGTGGACCTCGAGGCGCTTATGTACACACAGGTATAATGTAATTCCCAAGCGTTATATACGTTATGTCCACCAAGAGAAGTCGCATACTTGTCGCGTGACGCTTTTTCAATGTATATAAATAAGTGTGAATGCAGTGCGTATGAATACAACATTTACAAAATCTTTATATGTACAAAATGGACAGTTTAAAGTTACGTATTTTCTCAAGGAAGAGTAAACGTTATTGGGAGTCTGTGGAATTAGCTTTGGAATTGCCGAAATTTTATCGAAGAAAAACTATTTGAGATGGTATAAAAGATTATATTTTTCTGATTTTTTTCATAATTTTTGTCTGTATAGTTTATGAGATATGAATTATCAAAGTTACTGAAAATAGCGGTGGTGGAGATGGAACGCCCTAAATCGATCAGAAATAACGAAATTACTAAAGAACCACACGGTTGATCCATTATTTAAAAACTATTGGCGAAGAGAACAGCATTTTAACTAAATAATAGAAGAAAAAAATATTAAATTCACCGTATAGTTATTGAGAAATTTTAATTAGAAGGTAGTCGTAACTATTTGTCTCTCTCTCCCTATCTCATGCATGTAATAGGAGATTAATGTAATAAAAATTCGAGATAAAAAAGTTATATTCACAAGCTGAAGATATGACTTTCGAATAGTTTAATCAATTTTTCGGGTAAATTGAAGCACAATTTTCCGAATTATCAGCAAATAATTGGAAACTAACCTACAAATCCTCATTTTCTTCGGTTTTATCGACCGTATTCTGAGATACTACCTTAATTCAATGTTTTTTTTTCGAAACAAAACACCCAGGAATTCATGAATGAAGAATTGTGCATAGAATGTGCTGATGGGGTAGAAAAAAAATAGAGTGAGCAAATTTTAAAAAAATAAATAAATATGACCAACGTGAAAACAAATGAGAAAATTGTTAAATGAAAGAAAGACCACACGATGAGAGTAGACGGAAGATAAGACGGGTGTATAGTTACCCGTCTGGTACTTAGAATTGCAGGAGCAAACGCAGCAGACCGTTCCGTCTCGTCGTTGCTGAGACCTTAATGACGTCATTATCTCTAATTAGGATCCTTACGAGTTCACCGCTGGTGCAGAGGCACACCCTCTCTTTTTCACTCTTGCACCTGGTCTATGTATTTATTATTCAAATTCAAAATTATTTAAGTGAATCGATTATCGATTCATTCGATTTTTTTTTACGATTTTTGAGGGGAATTATCCAGAAAAAAAAAACGGTTTTTATTGAAGGGGGAATTTTATGGAGCGTAAAGTTTTGAGAATCTCAGGAATATTTCATGTGCACAATCTCTTTAACATCAAACTGTAACCTGTTGCTTGTTGCGCGTGGCAACTACGATTTCCCCCTCCAGTTTTTAGAAAAAAAAGAGGGAAGAGTTATGTAGGTTGGCTCATATTTTACTTCAAACCCTTTCATAACAAGTTCTGCCCTTTATTCATCACCGGTAGAATGGAAATAATGTGAATTTTATGATTCTTCATTTACGCAATTCCATGATATTTCATTATTTGGTGAATAATCTCGAAAACCATTATGTTTAGGAGAATTCATCATCAGATCTTTTTTGTAGCTCATTAAATTTTCGACAAAAAAGGTTTCTTGATAATTTTTTCCGGACTTACTCGCTTCATAAATATCTACAAAAGAATCCTCGAGAAATTCCGAACGTAAAGAAAAACAATTTTCTCTGAAATTGAAACGTTAAACTCTGATTGGCTGGCTGATTCCGACACAGCCAATGAGAGTTGTTTGTGACGCTGCAACTTCACGCGGGTTGTTCATTTCGAGGTATTTTGTGAATATCTCAAGTGCGATGAGGTTTAGGAGAATTTATCATCAGACCTTTTTTGTAGCTCTTTAAATTCTCTACAAAAAAGGTTTCTTGACGATTTCTCCTAAACTCACTCGTTTCGAATATATCTATAAAAGAATCTGCGACAGATCAAAACGTAAACAATGAACATTTTGAACTCTGATTGGCGCAGTCAATCAGAGCTGTTTGCAACGCTGCAACTTCACGCAAATCCTCAGTTTTCCCCCATTCAAGTCGAATCGAATAAGTTTGATGCTTCAAAAAAAGAGTAAAAAGAAAAGTACATTGGCACATTTTTTTTCTTTTTTTTCTCGGGCGTGATCCAAATTATCGCATTCATAGGATTGATAAAAGGCAAACAGCCGCACGAATATGATGATAACTGTTAACGATGAAGAATTCGTAGTTCTGAAATCTGCTTTAAAGCAGTGATAATCAACTTCTTGTGAATTTCACAAGAGACCAACTGAAAGATTTGAATGATTTCGATGCCTCGATTTTGTGCGACTGAATCGGGGGGGAATCCCAGATCTCTTCATTGCTCAATATATACTTTATTCATGGAATTTATTAAAAGATTAAGTTTCAAAATAAATATGATGAAATTAAGTATATGAGAATTTCTGGCAGAATGAGCACAGAAAAGTCCAGCGATCAAATTGGGAACCTAAAATAGATCATCATTTGGGCCTTACAAAACTCGGTGCTGCTCATTTCTTTTTCGTTTTTTTTTTATTTAATTTTATTTATCTCTCGTATTTTATGTAACACAACCGAAAATTTATGGCCCTTATCTACTTAATTGTATACGTGGATTCATGGTTATTCGAGTCGCCGTATAATCACATAAAAAAGTTTTTAAAAAATAAATATATATATATAAAAAACTTGAAGAGAAACCTGCGAATCAAGCATACCAGACTGTGACGTGACCTTTTTTTTTTTTTATAAAATAAATCTATTGTCTATGATTAACGAGTAGAAATAATGGATCTTCAATTTTTAAGCTTAGGTTCAACGACCGTCAAAAATGAAGAAAATTTCACACATACTCAGTCAAGCAGAATAATTAGAGCTACTCGACAGATTAGCAATGGTGAGTAGATTTTTTTCATTTTTTTTTCTTCCTTCACTTGATTACTGACAATTTCAATGAAATTTTGGGGTGAATGAAATTTTTTTTTTTTTCGAGAGAAAGAGAAGGAGAGAAATTTTTTTTTTTTGTGTCACTGAAACGGATTTAGCAAGAGATAAATACGCAAGGATTGGGAGGAGGGATAGAAGAAGGCATATTAAAATGATGATTGTCTTTGACTTCGGTATCGAGGCCAAAGAGCCTTGGTCTTTGCTCCTTATCGAAACCATTCTAACATCTTTTACGGATGTTGTGCATGTGCGTAACTAATACACATACGTTGAAGCACTTGGAGAAAATAAAAAAAAAATGAAAAAAAAAAAAAAATAAGGAGGGATTGCGCGCGCACGTGCCTATGTATGATATTTACGTGAGAAGATGTAACATTGCTTCAAAAATTTACTTAAAATCGTAATTCCCATGAAAAAATGAAAGATTCAAGGAAAAAAAAAGTGATGACTTGACGAGGACATTGAATTTTTAAAAATAATGATTTTTCTGAAAATTTTCCTTTTTTTTTTTACTGCAATAGTTAACGTCACGAACTGTCGCCTCTATCGCACGTATTAACTCGCAATATTTATCTACAATTATTCGATTTTTCTGAGAATTCATTGCTTGGTAATCCATAATTCTCGGAACAATTTAGCTTTCAATGTTTAAAATCAATTGGAAAAAAAATATTTACAAAATTATAATAAACAGACACTGTTTTTCCTCAGGGCAAATGTGTGTGTATATATATATGTCGTGTCTCTCTAATTGTATTGCTTGAAAAATTGGTCAATAAACTCTACAAAACAAAAAAATACACAAATATATAACTGAGAAATTGACCATTGTGGGGGCTTTCATATCCAAAACACAAAAACACAAAGCAAACAAAAGAAATACCTCTGCACTTGGCCTTGGTTACATACCTCTTATTCTCTATTTATCTTCCCAAAGTCTTCAATTTTTCCTCAAAAATCCAACTTCGTTATAGTACTGAATCGAAGAAATTGAATCAAAGAATTGCTCATATCGCGTAGATTCCTAAATTCTTCGCCAACTTGTGTGTGCTGATTATCACCACAACAGTCTTTTTTTTTTTTCACTCTCACTAATCTCCTCAATTCGACTCAAAAGATTTTTTTTCCCGTAAAATCAAAAAAAAAAAGTTCTCTCCAATTATTTTCAAAAAGAAGAAAAAAATTAATTTTACAGATTCTACGTCGAAATTTTCAATGAAATAAAATGAAAATTCCGATTAAATTCAAACAATTCCGACACAAACGCGCGAATTCAATTGAAAATAAAAAATTTATCCGAAGTCGAGAATTATCGAAATAAAAAAGAATTTAAAAGATTTATTGAATACTTTTTTTTTTTTTTCTCTTTTTGTGATGTTATAAATGTACAGAGGGCCCTTGCGCTTTGCTCTGCACGGAAGAGACGAAGGCGCGAACTGTCAAGCACCTTTGGTCGATGGCCGGCTGGCGGACGAGGACTGAGTAGGCCAGCCGTACGCTCACGGATCCCCTCCTCCCTGGCACCTTCGCGACTTTGCGATAGGGAGAGGAGAGAGGGTCCAAGGGGAATAAAGAAGAAGGGAGGGAGAAGGGGGAGGGGGGACGACGCGCATAGAGAACCCGAGGTGGAAACTCGAGGACCGAGACCGTGTAACGCGCCGCGACGTCGAAGGACGCTGTTGGAATTCCATCTTTTCTCTCTCTCTCTTTCTCCCTCTCTCTCTCTCTCTTTTTTCTCTCTCTCTCTCTCTTTTTTCTTCTCTCTCTCTTTCTGTCCCTCTCTTTTTCTCTCTCTCTCTCTCTCCCTCTCTTTTTCTCTCTCTCTCATTTTTCTCTCTCTCTCTCTCCCTCTTTTCTCTCTCTCTCTCTCTTTCTCTCTCTCTCTCTTTCTATCCCTCTCTTTTTTTCTCTTTCCCATTCTTATTTCTTTCGTTGCCTCCTTTCGATTTTTTTTTCATATTCACATCGGTCACTTGGAAATTGAATGAGTAAAGTACGATTTATTGGAATTTACTGATGCAATTTTCTCCACTCAATGGAGAACAAAACAAATTGCATTATACAATGTATTGAAGATGAAAAGTACAAGAAAAAGGAGGAAAATAGTTCTTAAAATTATTTTATCTTGAGATGAATTCTTCATCATTACAATTTGATAAAACTTCGCGCCCTGAAATTAGCGCCATCTTGCGGCCTGCTTGTAGACTTATCACAGAACGAACAAAATGGCCGATTCACTGTACTGCGTAAAATTACATGGAATATTTGTGAAAATAAGTAATTTAAAATTCATAATTACGTTGATTTTTAACTTTTAAGATCAATTTTTGGAGAATTCATTTTTATGAAATTATTTAAATTATCAATTTTTTATTATTTAATTTTTTTATTAATGTTTTTTCTTTCACTTCTTCTTTGACACGTGAAGTATGTCATTTGGTCTTGAGAATTTTTTCGATGAACTTCGTTATTGATGTAAATGTAATGGGCCGATACGAAGTTTTGTTGATGACCTTCGATTGCCCACTTCACGAATCGATTTATAATCGATTGTTAATGTTAATTTCCAATTTGTAAAAAATTTATGATTTTAATTCAATTAATCACGATATAAATTAACTGATAATCAATGAAAAAATTGTATTTTTACGAATAATTCAGTTATTAAATTGGTAATAATGGTATTTTCTCGATCTTATAATACTTTTTTTTTCACTCTTTTGACGTTAGTGGGTTACACGTGGCCTCGAGATCTCTAAAACATAACGCGCAATTCGGCGATGGCCTTCGGCATTAGTCGCATCTGCGTGTTTAAATTAACAAACTATTTTTTTTTTTTTTTGTTTTAAATTATTGAAAGGTTCATTGATTAAAACAAGTTAAATGACAAAAAAAACACGAAAAATCGATAATTTTTCGATTTAACAAGCGCGAGAACTTCAAATGTTATTAATTAATTATATTCAATTTAATTGTGAATTTTTATGAATTAATTGTGATTAATGAACTATTGTTAATCTTTATAAATAAATTTCTCCGTTAAAATTATCCCCGAAATATTTTTTCTGCCCTTCCGAAAATCCATTCGGAGTTCACGGAAATTGCGCATTTTCAGGCTTAAAAAAAAACGATAAATAACATATTATCATTGAAAATAATGTAACAATGAGGAATTTCGATTCAAGCGCTAATCGAAAAAATTATAAAAGCATTAATTTCAAATAAAATTACCGGAAAAATCGCATTTCAAAGGCTGTCACTTTAAGCGCTTCAATCGCAGCATCGCTCGAAGCAGAAAAAGGATTTTCAGTAATAAATAATTCATCAATTGCCACAAATTCATGGAAAATGATGAAACAATCCACAAATATCAAATTTTCAAAAGAATTTCATGAATTCAATGAGAATTGAAACGTAAAAATTAACGTAATATGCAGCGCCTCAAATTTCAAATTTCACCTTTTCGTCTGAACTTCATTTTTTTTCGTCTTTACCTTCAACTGCGGCTTTGATGAATATTCGTGTATAGAAATAGTGCAGTGTGCATTACTGATTTAACAAAGTAATGCGCAATTTTTTGCAATTTGAATTTAAGGACGTTAAATTTAAGGGCGAGCTGGTCGGACATAACCTTAATTTTTTGCATAAAATCATAAATGACAACATATACATAATAAATGTCTCAAAAATCATTTTCCCAATATTTGAAGAATGTAATGAGGAACGAAATAAGCCGTAGAAACAAAAAATTGATTAAAAATTGAAAAATCGGCTGCATTTTTTACATTTTTTGAATCTTGAGAAATTTGAAATATGTAAAAAATGCAGCCAACTTTATCAATTTTCAATCAATTTTTTTGTTTCTATGGCTTATTTTGTTCCTCATTATATTCTTCAAACATTAGGAAAATTATTTTTGAGACATTTATTGTGTATACATTGTTTTTGGTCCTCAACATGAAACTATCTAGGATTAATTAACATGATTAAATACTAAAAATGTCAAGGTAATTGTAATGTCGATGTCTATCAAGTGCAAAAGAACATATTTTGAGAATAATTGTTGTAATTTTGAGAGTAATGTTGTTAAAAAGTGAGGTTAAGCCTATGAATTCAAAAAGATTATGTTCATGTTCATATTTATTAATTTTGTACAAGTGAATAATTTGTGTTTTTTGTCTTCCAGAGCCTGAGGAAGCTCAAATAATAAGCGAAACATTGCAAATTGACAATCTTTTAGTATTGTTATTCACAACCTTCCAATTTTCCATGAAACAAAAATATAATTCACTATTAACATGGAAATGAATCCACCCATTAGTTGTTATCTACGATTTTATACCAAAAATTAAGATTGTGTCCAACCACATCGCTCTAACATCCTCAAAGAATTCGCTCAATTGAAATAAAATGATGGTTTCGCTGTCGTCGAAATAGATTCAAACATGATAATAGATTTCTCTAAATTCCACTGAATTTTCAACGTCAACCAAAAAAAAAAAAAAAAAAAAAACAGAGAAGGCAGCCCTTGAAGATATACAATCTCAAAAAAATTGCGTATCCAGAAAAAAGAAGCAAAAAAAAGAGGCCGTTTGGTGTATCACGATGGTTAATCGAAAATTCATTGATTCTCCACTGTATAAAATTTTGATGTAAAATATACATGGCCATGAAACGTAGAAGTCAATGAATTATTTAAGGGTAAAGGAATTATTTAAAGAACCTGATGGGAAATCGATTTCACCAAATCACGGATAAAAACAACAGAAAAAAAAAATTCACAACTAACTGATAAGCTTTAGTTAATAAAAAAAGAAGAAAAAAACTGAAGCAAGGAATGAAGGAAGAAATATAAAAACATTAATGTAAAATATAAGGAGGAATGTTTGCAATCTAATTTTCTATTTAATCCACTTACGAATGTGGAGAAACTCTGATTAATTATGATTAAAAAAAAGTGGTGAAGAGTGGTAAAAAAAAGGGGGAAAAAAAAAAGAAGCGTTGAAATACGAGAGCAGATAAATGTGGAGATGTAATAAGACCAATGAGCCAGGCATTATGAACTCATACGATATCGTAAAATTGCCATTTAATTGAATCCGTTTGACGATTACATATCGCTTTTTTCTCCTCTATTTTAAAGAAATAATAATAATTATTACGGTATTTGGATAAAATACCAAAGTAGTAAAAGGTTTATTAAAAGTAATTAAATTTTTTTTTTTTAACACTTAAAAATAAGTTTAATTTACTCGTCTAATGCACCTATCTGCACTAGTATCATTTTTTTAAATAATAATAACCACTTATATACATATTGACCATCTCTCTCTCTCTATTTCTTTCTCTCTTTCTCATGCGTGTGAATAGGCACGTGATCACCACGTGACACACGCACTTGATTTTGCTAAATGTGCGTGATAATTATTAGATCGAATTGTGATTAGTTGATTGCAGTTCCGTGTTAAAATTTAAATCATTTTAATTTATCTAAAGACACATTAAAATTTAAAAAAAAAATGCAAACATTGTTGCGGATTTTATTGATTTGCTAGATTATTTTATTAGTTTTCCAGGGAAAATTTTAATGCATTCTTCTTTTTTTCTCATCTGAATTTATTTTCAATAAAATTCCAAATGTTTTCAATAATTAATATAAAAATGTCATATCAAGGGATTAAATGACAAAATCGTAAATGAAAAGATATTATCGTAAATTCCAAATTTTTATATAATAATCAAGTTTTATTACTATTATTATTATTATTATTATCCCCTATAAGTGTAATTTTGATGAGTAGATTTGACGGGTGAACGAGCGACTAGGTAAAAGCAAGAAAGACAGAGGAAGTGAGAAAGATCCGCATAGTGTATATAACGGCATGGCCACCCCAATGTCTCGAAATATCGCAGACGAATAAAATGGTCGTGCAGGCGACGGCAGGCCCTCATGAAAATAGAAAATAGAAAATGAATTTAGAAATAGAGCGAACGAGTGAGAGAACATGCTATATAGCCTCTCACCAACGTCCCAGAATTTTATCGTTCGTCTTTTGTCTGGCACACTTTTTTCTTTTCTTTTCTAAAAAAAATTCTTTTCACCCAAAATTTCACAGGAATTTCGGTAAGAAGAGGAGAAAATATCGAGTTGAAAAAAAAACATCTGAAAATTGAAAAATGCATTAATTCTGTATTTTATAATCGATCAATTTTCATGCAATGCCAATTTAAATTGTCGAAATGAATGAAAAAAAAAACGAGAGGAGAGAGATTTTAGCGTGAAATTATGAATGAAGTGTTGGGTACATATTGAAACATCAAACAAGATTTTTTTTTTTTTTTTTTTTTTTTTTTTTTTTTCGAGAAACCACACGATAATTCTTGGGAATTGGGTGGGTGAACAGCATGAAATTCGTGGAATTCGCCCGGCTCGACGCTTTTGATAAAAGAGACCCGGTACACACATACTTTTTTTTTTTTTTGGGGGCAACTGCAAGTAAAAGAAGATAGTGAAAGTTCAAGAGTTCATCGTCGTTCGAAGTACGAATTTTTGTCCTTCTTTTTTTCGGAATAATTTGGCATTAGTAATTTTGCGAGAAATTGCGGAAGCACTTCACTCGATTCGCATCCGAGATGCCCCGAAAAAAAAAAAAAAAAAACCTGAAGTTAAGAAGGCGAAGGGAGGAATGAGTCAAAAGCAATATCCATTGTTAAATACTCGATAGCATATATATATATATATATACGCATCATACCGATTTTGATTTAAATTGAACGATGAATAATGCACGATGCATCGTTACGATTAGAGGGGCACACTGTAGATGGCGAGACGGAGTTATACTTCCTCGAATGCAGCATCCTGCCGTTAAAGTATTGACATGGTTAAGCCATTGCTTCCGTATTATATTTAAACTGGAGGAAGGGACAATACTTGTTGTGCTTTGTAACTTCCTTCCTCCCCGGTGGTATGGAACGAGCGAGTAGACGCGAGTAGTATACTAGCCGTGTTTGCCTCAACTCTTTCATATATATATGTATATATATCTATATATATATGTCTTTTTTTTATTCTTCTTTTCATTATTTCCTCTTTCTTTTTTTACTCTTTTTCAAAACTTTTTTTTTTCCCCCTTGTGTGTGGGGGCTTTTTGCTCTTGCTATAAAACCAACTACACTCCTCCACACACAATTTAACTGTGTGTTACTTGTATTTGAGTGAATGTGTATTGAATGCGCGCAGCATACTATACACAGAGTTAGCGGTTTCATTCATAAAAGCCAAGACGGGTATTACGAGAGGCAAACTGCCGCAACGCCACGGTGGAAAGAATACCTGCATATTGTGTGTGTGTATATGTATGTGTATGTGTGGGTATGTGTATGTATATATGTGTGTGTGTTTGTGTGGAGTTACGATTTAATTTTCATTATGTCATTAATTGTTTATATTTGCTGGTGCTGCACGTTTAGCCAAACGTGAATTACTAATTATTTATTGCTGTTATTTTTACTATGGGAGAAAAAGGAAAAAAAATTTAGAAGAGATGAGCAGCAGCATGAAACCGTGGAGGGACGCCTCTCCATTTCTCAGACAATTGCATCTCGATAATCAAAATATCTCATCTTATGGTGAAAATTTAGCATGACAAAAATATCTCGATATTTATTAGGATTTTATAATTGAGATATTTTTGTCATGAGATATTTTCACTTGAGTTTTTGTTGCCAAAAGGTTTTTCTGCTTAGATATTTTAATTTAAGATTTTGAGATGTTTGAAATGAGATATTAACGGCTCGTATCATGCCAAAAACGTTCAGAAATTTATTGGGATTTTATAATTGAGATATTTTTGCTTTGCAATTTTATAATCTGAGATATTTTTGTCATGAGATATTTTTTTCATGTGATACTTTTGTATTTTCATGTAATATTTTTTGTCTGAGATATTTTCATTTGAGTTTTATATTGTCAAGGAATTTTGATATTGGTATATTTCTATCTGAGACTTTTATTGGAGATATTAACATTTCGTACTAAAACATGAGGAATTGAAATTTTTTCAATTTTCTGGGGTCTATCTCAAGAAATAATGGAAATTTTAAATTCTTTATTGAAATCTTTTTCGTAGAGGAATGAAATGTAAAAAAAAATGTTATCATGAAAAAATTTTCGTATCTCTATTATTTCTTGAAATATTTACGGTTAAATGGAGATGGTATGAGTGTATTCTAGAGTTTGTTCTTTGATGATGGGATTATGAGAGAAAATTTTCTCGAGTAGTAGAAATGCTTTATGACAGGAAGAAGGAGAAATTAATAACAAGAATGAATGAAATTAATCCATCACAATAATTCTATACTAAAATCTTTGGGATTTGTAAAGGACGGTGACCCTTCGCCATTGGGCGGAACTCCTTAACTTCCGGTTGTGTTCTACCGTGGCTATTTCTGTATATAAGATCATACAGAGGCCCTCTCCGGTTGCGGTCTTCAGTCAAGAGAAAAAGAGAGAGAGAGAGAGAGGGGCTAATGCACGTGTGTGTGCAAACGCCACATTCCCGATCGAATGTGCTCTACCCATTACACACATTTTCGAATTTTTTTTCATTGAGTTAATTCATTGAAGGAAAAATGAGTAGATAATGAAGAATAAGAATAAATTGAGTGGTATCAAATTGAATTAATTAATAATCGTTAACAGAGAGAGTCATTTATTATTCTGTTAATGATTGTGATTAATTAAATCTGCAGTACTCGTATTTCTTTATTTACTGCAAATGTGAATGATTCAATAATTGCATTTATTATCAGGAATTATTGATTAATCAATTATTTCATTGTTTCATGGGATTGTCTTCAGTTAATAAATATTAATTTTTCGTTTTTTTAAAAAAGAAACGTCAGATCTTCTGTCTCTTTATTTTACCAAGTTAATAAAAATTAACGTATCAAAGATGATATTTTTTCACATTTTTCATAATTTTTGTCTGTGCAGTTTATGAGATATGAATTATCAAAGTTACTGAAAATAGCAGTGGTGGGGATGAAACGTCCTAAATCGAACAGAAATAACGAAATTACTAAAAAACCACAGGGTTGACCCATTATTTAAAAACAATTGGCGAAAAGAACAGCATTTTAACTAAATAATAGAAGAGAAAAATATTCAATTCACCGTTTAGTTATTGAGAAATTTCAATTAGGAGGTAATCGTAACTATTTGCCTCTCTCTCTATCTCATGAATGTAATAGGAGATTGATGCAAAAAAAAAATTCGAGAGAAAAAAAATTATATTCACAAGCTGAAGATTTGACTTTTGAATAGTTTAATCACTTTTTCGGGTAAATTAAAGCACATTTTCTCGAATTATCAGCAATTAATTGAAGACAAACCTACAAATTCTCATTTTTTTTCTCTGTTTTATCAACCGTACTATAAGATACTACCTTAATTCAATAAATTCTTCAATCGAGCCAAGTATTACCCTCTATGGAATGTGACGGTGAGTTTCTGAGAATTCGAGGTAGAGAAATGAGAACGAAAAAAAGATAAAGCCAGTGAGAAGTGAGAAGAAACGTGAAAGGGCCAAAAAAGTAGCTTTCTTCACATTTTAAAACTCTTTTTAACACCATTAAATAGTCAAATTTAGGTGCAAACTCGGACCAAAAAAAAAAAAAATAAGAAATAAAATTGGCCATTCTTGTGTTTTCTGTGCACTAACCGAATGATTAATCTTCACGATGGTAAACGATAGTGCTTGTATTTTTTTTAGCTACTTTATAAAATTTATATAAAATTCTTTCCATATAACACTGCTTAAAATTGATGGAATACAACGTGCTTGAATTTTAAATGGTGGGGAGATTACCAGGAATGGGTTAACATTCCACTGGTGAAAATGTTTTTGAGAGAAGAAAGTCAGCACAAAGAGAGAAAGAGAGAGATAGAAATTTTCAGTATGTAATTCAAGATTTTTTTTTTATTATTATTATTATTCTAAAAAACTGAAATGTACTTGATTATGCGTAGAATTTTCTTCAATTTTTTTTTTCCAATTGTAAATATTGAATAGCTATTTACTTGTTACTTTGGCCTTTATCATTTATTTCTTTTTTTTTTTTTCATTTTTTTCATCATTCCTTAGGCCGTGACATACTTGCATACAAACATCAATAAATTATTGAGTATTAATTCACTTACCATTTGCTCGTACTCTCTGCATTCCAAAGATTTTGTTGTTCTACTGCTGCTGTTGTGTTTCCCTTGTGTCTCTCTTGTTTTTCCAGGAAATTTTACCTTGGTGCCCCTCTTTTGCCCCAATGATAAGCAAAAGAGGCCGAAACAGTTCGAAAGTAAATGTATTTTTCGTGAAAAATGCTCAAATAATACTCGAAAAAAAAAAAATTCAGTCGAAATTTTTTTTTTTTTTAAACGAATATAAATTGAGAGAATTAATAAAATCGAAAAAAAAAAAATTACCGAGAGACGTAAATATGCGCGCACGTTTCAATTAGTATTTTCCTACATCGTTGCCCGAGAGTGGTATTCGGTCTTTCTTTCCTTCCTTTTTTTTCTTTCCTTCAGTTTCTCCCCTTCTCTCTCTCTCTCTCTCTCTCTTTCTCTCTTTCATCTGCGCCATCTCGCGTCAGTGAATGGCAAGCGTGCAATTGGCTGCTTCCTACGACTTCCGCTTTTCGCCTGAGGCCGTTGATTATTCCTCTTGTCGGAAGTTCGTTGGCCAACCAAAGAAGCGAGGAAATTAAAAAAAACTATTTATTGTTTCATTAGAAAAGAAGAAAAAAAACGATAAATTCGTTTTTCCCTCTCCCCCCCTCCCCCTCTTTTTTTCATTCATATTTAATTGAAATTAAACGTCAATCAGAGATGAAGAAAGAACTTTCGGAATTTTCAAAGAAAAATCACCTGCAAATTCTTCGTTAAATTAAAACCGCCAATAATTAAAAGTTTTCTTCATTAATTGAAGTGAAAGAATACTTCTTATAGCATCAACAATTTATCTATAAGATGAAAAAAAAAAAATTCTCACGATAAAAAAAAAAATTATTTAAACGTCACAATTTTGATTATCCCGTTGAAAAATAAGAGGAAAAAGAAAGAAAAAAAAAATATATAAATAAAATTTAAAAAAAAAAAAAAAAAACCGTATTTACTCGGGTAAATTGAATTCCACGGTTGAATTACACAAATGCCATTGCCATAAAGAGGGTGGGGAGTGAAAAAGAATGGAATGTGCATGATGGAACAGAACGAAGAACCTGCACAATAGCGTAATACGAAGATGTATATATAAGAAAAGAGGCAGGAGAGTGGGGGGGAGTAAAAAAAAATTAAGGAAAAAGAAGATAAAGAGAGGAATAACGAAAAAAAAAAAAGTAGTTGTCCTGACCCCACGAAGACGGTGGAATGCCGCGCGCGACTATTACGTAATCACTGTCGGCGTGACATGCTGCAGCAAGAGAAAGAGAGAGAGAGAGAGAGAAGGAGAGAGAGAGTGCCCGCACACCTCGAGAGTGACTTCATTGTTTCCCTCTGGTTGTGCTTATCCCCCAGAGCGAAAGAAATGAGCTGTTGAAAAAAAAAGAGAATAGAGCAGGAAAAAAAAAATGAAAACGATGGAAGAGGGCAATGTCCAAGAGGGGTTGTAAATTCACACCAATGTGCTCTGGCACGAGACACACTTGTCTCTTCCTCTGCAGCTCATCCAACTAACACACATACACACACACACACATACAGATCACTCTACAATGTTGCTTTCATTTACCTTTTCTATTCTATCTCAAAAATAAAACAAGCGCAGATGTCGATGCACCGAAGGATGACGTAAGGCCACTCATCCAATACACAGGTACAAAAGAATGAGAATGAGAGAAGAAAAAAAGTGCAAGTTTGAGAAAATAAGCGATTATTGCAAAAGAAGATTTACTCCAATTCACGAAAATTGTGAGGCCTCAATAAATCAATTGATTTAATATGGAAATTTGTAAAATTATCGAAAAATATTTGCACTAACAATTGAACACTCAATTTTCACATGGAAAATTGAATCTCATATTTTTCAACACCAAAGACTTTGTTTTTTCCTCGATTTTATTTATTTTCTTTTTTTTTTCTCTTTACATGACCTCAAGAATCTCATGATCACAGTGATTATCAGGGATACGTGCTCCCGCACCGTTTTCTGTGCTCGAGAGAGAAATGGAGAATGGGGGAAGGGGGGAGGAGAGAAAAAACATGAAAGAACTGAAGCAAAAATAAATGAAAAATAAAAGAGTGAAACGAAAATTACACCAAACAACGAAAAAAAAAAAAAAAAAAAAGAAGGAAAAAAAACACACGTGACCGAGACGTACGAGCCGAAGTGCATCGGTAGACTGTTGCAGGCAACAGCACTCGTCGACTCTGCGGACTTTCCTATTGCACCCCACCCCTCTCTCTTTCGTATACCCCAACAAGCTGCCTACATCCCCTTGACTAAAAAGAGAGACTCCACATTTATTTTCTTTGTCATCTCTTCTTGCCAGGTCAGTTACAACAGTATTTTGCTACAATATTGTTTTTTTTCTTTTTCTTTCATCAAATTTATCATGTTGAGAGAAAGATAGGATCCAACCCCCAATAATTGTTCAACAAGTCTATGGCAGATTTTACGAAAAAAAATTTCATTTATTTCTTTCAACGACAGAAAAATCTTCTGACGAAACATTACGCTTTTACAATGTTTTTTTTCAAAGAAAAAATATTTACATTCTCAGCTGTAAAAATCACTTCTGCACTTTCATAAAATAGTTTTATGTCTTTTTTTTTTCCTTCCTTGTATTTCATAAATCAATCAATTTATTTTATCATAGAAAACTTTGTGTTTTCTTATTTTCTAATGGAATAACAATTCATTGGAGCAGATAACTCTCAAACAACTACTAGACACAACTGTTCAAGGGTGGCGCTCTCCCGAGTCCCTCTCCACATGGTGTGTGAAAATTTAAACTAGAACTCTCTTTCTTCTTTTGTAGAGGAGAAAATAGAAATACGGAAAATTCCACAATCTTGGAGAGTATTTATTGGATTTTAGACAGTTGACATTCGGAATGGGACTCACTGGAAGCGTAACCATTGAAAAAAATCTCTGAGAAGTCCTTAAAAATAATCTTGGAACACTGGAATTTGGGAATGGAGGAGGTACCAGTGACAATTGTTAAATGAATTTCAAAGAGATATTTAAAACTAGCTGATAATCATTTAAATTCCTAGATAAATAGGGAAATTGCACGATTTTCATTGTACTAGTTTGGTCATAAGTCGGATTAATCATTAACTGTCTAGGGAAAAAGAACCGAAAAAAAAACAAAAAATGAATATTTATAATTGAAAACCTATTTCTTGGTATTATAAACGAATTCGAAGAAAAATTAGTGAATTAATCAATTATTTGTCATTTATTACAAAGTTATGAGACGATCAATAATCTTCATATTAGATCATAAAATGTTTCTCTTTTCGCCTTTTTAAAGTGACGTTCTTCAGATTTCAAACCTTTGCCTAACTTGAAACGTTATTTCTATTTCTTTTTTATTGATTATCGACCATACAAAACGGTCAATTTCTTAGAAATTGTCCGTGAATAGTCCAGATTCATATAAACTTTCATTTAAAATTCATTTCAGAGTTCAATTTCAAACTCCTGTACTGACCAAACTACCTCAAATTCATCAAATGAACCATTTCCATAATGAGATCCTGCAAGTTCCCTATTCCTCAAATGTACCAACAAATATCTCCCAAACAATCATTCTGAAAAACCTTCACTCTTCAATACTCCATGTAAACAGTTTATTTATTAATCCAACGAAGACTCATTATCCTCAGCTTTAAGTATTCCTCCAACAATTTTTCTCTATCACACCCTAGGTTTAATATAAACCATTTTAAAAGATTCAATTATTCATAATTGCACTGTCACATTGCCTTTAAGTATATAAAAACTTCCCCATAATTCAATTGTCTTTCCCAAGAATGAGAAAATATTAATTCTAATTCTTTCCCAAACCAATTAGCCATAAACGAATATATGATTACCAAACGAAACACAATAAATCCTTCAACATTTCATAATTTCGTTGTTCTATCTAAAAAATTAAATTTATCCAACACATTTAGAGGAACGTTGAACAATTAATGACAATAAAACTAAAAGCAGCCAATTAACTTCAAAAATAATTAGCCAGTTTTTTTTTTATCAATCTAACATCATGATTGATAGAATTAGTAGTTAGATGATAGAATTTTGAACAGAAACATAATAATTTTCAGTTGAGAGACATTTCACATTGATAATTTACAAAAGATATGATTTTAATTATTATTCATCTGCAACACATTGGAGTATATTATAAATTGCATTGCCGTTAAATTAAACGTTTTATTCACTCACAAGAAAACGAGGGATGCGTATGAACATTTCTGACATTAATTTCTCTCTCTACTCTATTTTTTTTTCGTTTTTTTCTTATTAACTTTTTACAAGATAGATGGATCAGTGTGAATGTGCAGAAATAATATGTTCCGTACGTTCTTATAAATTAACGTAGAAACTTTAGAATGAGTAACCAAACCGATTTATCTAAGCGTACAAGAATTAAATACATCAGGTAACGCTCATTAGTGAGTTGCAAATATATATACTGAGTCTCTTTAACCATGTGAAAATCTTAGTATATATTTAAAGTACTTGGGAGCACTTAATTGACCGCTCTTTAATCAATAAACATTGATTTTAAACTTTTTCCATTTTCTCATCATCATCATCATCCCTCACAAATCTAAACTGACAATAAACGCATAGGCAATCAATGTAATTGTGCTTGTTCACAATTTTGTTTGTATAAAAAGAGATCACAATCAATCCTCCATTGGATCAAAATTTTATTAGGTTTTTATTTAATTATCACCGCTTCTTTTATTCAATTCATCTACAACTGATGCTCACAATCCTCCAATGGACTGTCGTCTTTAAATTGGCTGTCTGTTTTATTTAATTAAAATTAGATTGTGAACTTTTTATTATTATTTTTATCCAAGTCCAACGTCCAGTGACATCATTATTAAAAATCCTACCATTGCACCCCAGCTGGCTATTTTTCCATTTCCACTGTGAATGAAAAAGAATATAGGCAAATTCAAGGAAAATGTAATAAATCATTTTAGAATACGAAGTTAGCACAACTTTTTGGAATTCCGTCAAATTCCAGTAGAAGGAACGGAAACTTTCATTAATTTGGCGCAACAGGTATCCCGATGCTGCAAAAACTAAGATCCGTCCCATTAATTTGATTTTCATATGAAAATCACAATTCCACCGGGAATTTTCCGTTCTTTTCACTGAAATCATGAAAAACTCCAAAATACATCAGCTTCGTTAGCTTTTCGTATTTTTATTTCAGTGTAGCATTACTTTGGAATCACCGTTGAGGAAATTAATGGACAAACATGGAGTTGACGAGGATTCAGAAAAAAAACGAAATATACGTATATATGTATATACATATATATGTTGGAGCCAAAAGGATGTGAAATCAATTCACACACTGATTTATCTCTCTCACTACTGCGCGACCGTGTGCTTCTCTTCTTCGAACCTTAAATCACTCGACGAACGAGGAAGATTTTATCGAACTTGGCGAGGAGAGGTAAAGTTGGAGAAAGGAAAGTGCCACGTTGGTATGGACTTGGATTAAAGGGGGTAAGAAGAAACCCTATTTTTTTAACTTTTTTTTCCTTCTTTTTATCCTTTAAACTTTTTTTTTCTGTCCATTTTATCTTAGGCTGTTCTTGTTCTCGTTGTCCACACCTTCTCATGCCATTTGCTTTCTTGTTACAAATGAATTTCACGTTAATTTGATTGAATTATTCTGAATTTATGATAAATACTTGACAAAATGCGTGAATAATGACGATATTGATGTTTTTTTTTTTTTTAGATTAGGGACATAGTTAGGGGATATTATGAAACACTTCTGACACATTTATCTGTCCTGTATTCGTCACAGCCTGTTGATTTTTGAAATTACAGTGAAGGGCATCAATTTAAAAGCCAACACTGTATGAAAACAGTGGTCTGTTGCGTGGTCCCTGTTTGTTAAGTTTTCGGACGTAAAATGGGCGTTCTACCGCATCAATCATGAATCATCTAAATATCACCCTCTTCACATGTTCTTTTCTCCATAAAAATCATGGTTTATTCACACCATTATCCAAGATATTATAATTTCAATATTTCTCCAGTTTTTTTTTTTTTTTCATGAAGGAAAGAACGAATAAACAGAAACGTGAAAGTAGCTGTTTATAGAGGAATGATCTCATTTATTCAGCGATTCATTTAGAAAGTTTTGAATGTCGATGATGAAAAAAATAGCTTTTGTCATCAAGTCACAATGAGGCAAGTGGTGTTTTCTACCTGATTCGTTACCGTTATGAAGGTT
This sequence comes from Aleiodes leptofemur, assembly GCA_963942555.1. NCBI lineage: Eukaryota > Metazoa > Arthropoda > Insecta > Hymenoptera > Braconidae > Aleiodes > Aleiodes leptofemur. The sequence goes on from OZ012613.1 coordinate 1,187,225, forward strand.
GAAGGAATTTTTTTCTTGAAGAATCAAACAAGTACGTGAGTACAAAAGTTCTATTCCACTTGTACGTGTCTATTGGGTATATCATTCGAATGACAAATATTCAATTCGATATGAGGGAATTAGTAATCTCAAACAATCACACCGTGTTACAATGAAAAAACGGGAGTTTTGAGGTGAAATCACTTGGTTCTCTAGGGAAAAGACAAAGACAATTGAAGTTGCTTTGCGAAGTTGGAAAAAAAATGAAGAGAGGATGAAAGTTTTGATGTTCCATTGAAATCTTGATTTTTTTTATTTCCTGTACATTTCCCGTTGGATGAGTTGGATGAAGTGAGGATACAGGATTCCCGAGGGAGCCAGCTTGTGCTCAGTGTCTCAGGATAGTAGTGCACCTTGCCTACGGGACCTCATACAAATCTTACGTTCATATATATATATATATATATATATAACCAGGGTGAGAAGGAGCAAAGACGAGTCTGGGAGGTTAGATCGCACGCGAAATACAAAAGGAGCCAATTACAATGACAATGCTTGTCTAGCGGATCCTGGGAAAGAAATTCGCCACGTCCGTTTGTCCCGCTAACTACTAACACCATACAAACTTGCATCTGACGTCAGAGGCTATTGCTATTATACACGTTAATCGCCGTGAATCCCACATGAAATGGAATATGATTTTTTTTTTGCAAACTTGTAAAATTAATTGACTAGCACTACTTCCTTTTTTCTTCTATTATTTACGGAAGTTAGAGGAAATGTGTGAAATTTTTAGGAGCCGTTATTTCCGTGGGATATTAATGCTTCACTTGATGAAATGAATCATGGAAATTTTAGATGGAATTGTTATTGTGATAATCGAGAGTATGAGGGCGATTATTGGCTCCAATTTACGTGAGAATATTTTTTTGAAAATTGGAAATTATTCGGTACCCTCATTCTATGGGGTATTTTCGCACCTCTTACAATATTAACCACTGGCCTATGTCTGCGGGTTCAGAAGGCTTCTCTCTGCCTTCAACTATTCCCCTCAGAATGGATGAAAAAAAAGTACAAAATACAGGGTCTTTGTGTGTCGGTGTGGGAAAAACACCTTCCGCTTCTCTGACTCTCGAAATTTCGTTCATGAATTCTAAATTACGGTGAATGAGAATTACACAGGGGTGAAACGTGAGACGGAAACGGGTGCAAGTGCAATGGTAATACTCCTTGACGTGTCTTCAATTCGATGATGCTGGGATGCTTCAAGTGGGCTGATGTATTATTGTGTTTTGAAGATGTTAGTTGTAGAGGGAAGAAAGGAAAAATAGATGGAGAATAAAACGAATGAGGAATACGTGAAGAAGAGAGCTGGATGATATGAGACGGGGAATTGAGAGAAAGAGAGAGAGAAGAAAGGAGGAGGGTTATAAAGAGTGAAAAAAGAAGCCGGAACCAGTTGAGGGAACGAGCTCCACGAAGACTCCTTCCTGTTCGCATGCTTGACTCCTCCTCCTTCCTCTCATTGTCCAGGCAGAGTTCTCTTTGTCTCTCCCGAAAGTAGAAAAAAAAAAGATAAATGAAACGCAGGGAGGAGAGAAAAATGAGCAAAATATCACCATCATCAAAAAAAAAGGGAAAAGAATGGAGAAATTTGGAATTTCAGAATGCATCGAATATTCTGAATGAAAAATACAGGATATTAGGATTTTGATTATACTGTGAGGATTACATTCTTTAGTATGTCACATCCATATCAATCAAGACAGGACAACTTTGATAAACATGGACTGACTTGTGTGACACTTTTTCCATGAAATTCATGTACATTACCTCTCGTGTGCTTCCGGGATGATATCGTCTACGACGACATAAATCATAGCGCCTGCGGCAAATGCAAGTGCATAGGGTAGAGCTGGTGCTGCCAATGAAATGCCTGCAGCACCAAGAATACCAGCAATTGGCTCAACCATTCCAGAGAGTTGGCCATACCAGAAGCTCTTGAGGGTGCTGAAACCGGCAGCCTGAAGGGGCAACGATACTGCTAAGCCCTCAGGAAAGTTTTGGATGGCGATACCAATCGCAAGATTCCTGTAACAGAAGCGTGAAATCTTTCTTTAAATGTTAATTGTTATCATGAAACAGAGTTTAAAAAAAAACTTTACGATAAACATAATGAAGACGATGAAGGGCTGTGAAGCATGAGTGCATTTAAAAATAATTGCCCTTAAACGTATCTTTTTTTCAAATTCATTTGAACTGATGGTAAAACCTGTGGTATTGGTGACAAAGAATTGAGTGATTCATTAAATGAATTACGAGAAGATACTGAGTTAGTTATGTTTAACATCTGGATCTTGGCCTGCGCAAACATTGGTATTTTAAAATCCACTGGATAGTCGTCGGTGGCATGCGCATTCTCAGGATTCCAAAGACAGTCTCCTCCTCCCTTTTCGCATGAGGTGAAGGAGAGGTATCAAGGGAGAATAACGAAACGTGTTGGTCTCTTTCTTTCTTTCTCTTTCTCTCTCTCTTTCTCTTGAGCGCCACGAACTGGATAAGCAAGGAACCAGTATGCTGCAACTTGCCCCTACATGGGGTTTTGCCTTCTAGATATGACCAAAAGCCTTTTTGCTTCCTTATGTGTAGAAATTCCTTCAGGCCATTCGTGGGGCTTTTAAAATCCCAAAGAGTTGTCCAATCCGAGAGACACGAAGACGACGTAAAATCTATGCCAAACAATCATTGCATGAGAGTGAAGAATCTACCACTACAACTAGCAAAGTAAGAAATACCACATAATTTTAACCAACAGGCGTCCAACACTGGTAGCCACTCTGATGGAGAGAAAGAAAAAAAAAAAGAAAAAGAGATAGAGAGAAGAAAGGGGGTTGGCCTCTGCGGCGTTTTACCGTAATCCATCTTCATCTCAGGCAGTGCTGCTGCCAGGCAAACTACAGGTGACTAAGTCTGGAGAATCCTGTTTGCAAAAGCCGACTTGGCTGCATACTCGAAGAGAACAAGAAGAAGAAGAAGCAACACTGTATACTTCATACAAACCGAAGACTTGAAGATGAAGTTGCACTGCAATTGATTGCCAACGATTTTTAATGAAAAGAAAAAAAGCAGGATGATAATAATAATAGTAATAATAATAACGATAACACGTAACTGGGAGTCATTTAAATTCCGCAGTTTGCAGGCCTGCAAAGCAAGCGAGAAGAGAAAAAGATAGAGCGAACGGAAATACCACATGGTCATAATCTATGAACTTAAGATACATCATCCTCGAGTGAATAAGTCTAACGCTGGTTATCCCACTGGTAAGCTCTCATAAAGAGGCAGCCGTACTTGTGGGCAAAAGTCCTGGATATCTTTTCCATCGCAGAGTGTGATCTATGAGGAAAGTAATAGCCAGGATCATGGTACAAAGAAGAAACTTTGAAGGTAGAAGAGCCTTGGTTAAAGGTGAGTAGCAACGTGCGGTGCAATCAAGTAGCGAACAGACCGAGTAAAAGAGAAAGAGAGGAGAAAAGATGGAGGATGAATAGACGGAGAAGGAGAGAGACGAGGGCAGAGAGAGAGAAGGTCTGCAAGCAGGTGAATGAACGAGGCGCGATCGCATATACTCTGTCGAGCGAGTCCTCTTGGAAATCCGGCGTTATAGCACACCTCTGGAATGTATCCACCAGCATGTCCCAGCAAATAGCCAAGCACAATCCGCATTACAGAGAGACTGAGAGAAGAGACAAGATGAAATAGGTGGATTGTGTAGTGCGTCATTCTTTTGGGTGATTCACTAGCTGAGAGAGTTATAAAATATCAGAAGGGTGTAGAATGTTAAAATGGTATCTCGAATGACGCCAGGCGTCTCTCTTACGAGGGAGGGAGTGGTACGATTCATAAAATCATTCAGCTGAGTCAATGCTACTCGTGATGATCCTCTTACACCGGATTCCACTGGATAACGCCTATTCCTTGTGTATAAACTAAGCGTCTAGCTGTGGAGAAAGAGAGAACGTTCACCGTTTGAAACGATCGTTCAAGCTGTGGCTTGAATGAATGACCTGACGAGATCGCATTCCACGGTGAGTTGGGGGAAAAATAAGAGAAGAAAGAGGCAGAAGGAAAGAGAAGGACAGAAATGCTCTAAACGCTTCAACTCTGTGTGCCTTTCTCTGTTCGATTCACCCTCAATCGTTTCTCAGTCTACTTCTCAGCTTGTTTGTACTTGTACAAACTTATCGCCACCACCATTACTGACAATGGATAAAGACATAATGTTATTTGATGGTGATACTCGTGATTTCAATAGATTTTTAGGATTATATACAGGGTGACGTCAGCGTCCCCCTTACAAATTTGAAGGGTATGAAGAAAAAAAAATTACAATTTTAATGGTGCAAATTTTAATTAAATTGAATAATTAACATTCAAATGGTGATCATAAGAATTTGTTAATTATTCAGCCAATACCATCATGGAAAATTGCCGCCATGACCGCCATGTGTAGAAACGGCAACACTGTTGACACCGGGACTTTAGGCAAAACGTTATGAAGAGGTTAATGTCTGAACTCCCGATGTGATATCTAGGTATTCTAGTTACCATCGGAAAGACACGTGAGGAAATGGGAGGTAGCGACCCCCCATGACTTAATAGTTTCGAGTTCAAATGAACAAACCACCGACAGACGGCTTTCGAAGCATCAAATTGATATGATGGATTAATTTGATGAGAATAATTCCATTGTGTGATAAAAATGATAAAAAATTCGAATGGCAATGATGTATGATGCAATAATTTTCTTATTTTTCTGATTAAATCGTTAATTGTTTGAAATGAAAGTGATTTTTAGTGTTTCAAGAGGCGAAGGAAGGTTGCAGGAGTTCGATTTCAGAGAAATTTCGGAAAAATTTGGCAAAAATATTGTATTTACCAAAAATGTCACGGAATCTCACGAAATCTACAAATTTCCAGATTTCTGGTTAAATCGTTAATTGTTTGGAATAAAACTGATTTTTTTTTTACATTTCCTTTTTGTCAATGCTGACAGAAAATGATGACAATTAGGTCGATACGTTTATTATCGGTGGTTGAAGTGATGTATCGCATGGAATTTTTGGCAATAACTATTGTGATGATTGTAGTATTATTGCGTCTGATATTTCGAGCAGCGTTGCATGTGAATTCTTCCAGTAACTAATTAATTGATTGTAGCAGTATCATATGCGATAGTTCGAGCAACGTTGCATGGGACGATTTTTACAGTGAATAATTCGTTAATTTAAAATAATAATAAAAAATTCTCTAATTCTAGCAGTAACGTATGCGATAGTGAGAGCTACACCATGTGCGAAAATTGCTGCAGTAACCAATTCGTTGTTTCTGGCAGTAACGTATGCGATAGTCGAAGCAACACCTTGTGCGACAATTGTTGCTGTAACTAATTCTTTGATTTTAGCAGTATTGTATGCGATTGTCAGAGCAACACCTTATGCGACAACTGTTGCAGTAACTGATTAGTTGTTCCTAGCAGTAACGTATGTGATAGTGGGGGCAACACCATGTGCGACAATTGCTGCAGTAACCGATTCGTAAGGAATCAGTTACTGCAACAATTGTTGCACAGGGTGTTACTCTGACTATCGCATACAATGCTGCTAAAAGCAAGGAATTAATTACCGGAATTATCACATGCGATGTTGCTCGAACTATCGCCTACGTTACTGCTAGAAACAATGAATCAGATACTGCACCCATCGTCGCATAAGGTGTTGCTCTGACTATCGCATACAATACTGCTAAAATCAAAGAATTAGTTACAGCAACAATTGTCGCACAAAGTGTTGCTTCGACTATCGCATACGTTACTGCTAGAAACAACGAATCGGTTACTGCAGCAATTTTCGCACATGGTGTTGCCCCCACTATCACATACGTTACTGCACCAGTTGTCGCATAAGGTGTTGCTCTGACAATCGCATACAATACTGCTAAAATCAAAGAATTAGTTACAGCAACCATTATCGCACAAGGTGTTGCTTCGACTATCGCATACGTTACTGCTAGAAACAACGAATCGGTTACTGCAGCAATTTTCGCACATGGTGTAGCTTCCACTATCGCATACGTTACTGCTAGAATTAGAGAATTCTTTATTATTATTTTGAATTAACGAATTATTCACTGTAAAAATCGTCCCATGCAACGTTGCTCGAACTATCGCATATGATACTGCTACAATCAATTAATTAGTTACTGGAAGAATTCACATGCAGCGCTGCTCGAAATATCAGACGCAATAATACTACAATTATCACAATAGTTATTGCCAAAAATTCCATGCGATACATCACTTCAACCACCGATAATAAACGTATCGACCTAATTGTCATCATTTTCTGTCAGCATTGACAAAGAGAAAATGTAAAGAAAAAAAAATCAGTTTTATTCCAAAAAATTGACGATTTAACCAGAAATCTGGAAATTTGTAGATTTCGTGAGATTCCGTGACATTTTTGGTAAATTCAATATTTTCGCCAAATTTTCCCGAAATTTCTCTGAAATCGAACTCCTGCAACCTTCCTTTGCCACTTGAAACATTAAAAATCACTTTCATTTCAAACAATTAACGATTTAACCAGAAAAATGAGAAAATTATTGCATCATACATCATTGCCATTCAAATTTTTTATCATTTTTATCACACAATGGAATTATTCTCATCAAATTAATCCATCTTATCAATCTGATGCTTCGACAGCCGTCTGTCGGTGGTTTGTTCATTTGAACTCGAAACTATTAAGTCATGGGGGGGTCGCTACCTCCCATTTCCTCACGTGTCTTTCCGATGGTAACTAGAATACCTAGATACCACATCGGGAGTTTAGACATTAACCTCTTCATAACGTTTTGTCTAAAGTCCCGGTGTCAACAGTGTTGCCGTTTCTATACATGGCGGTAATGGCGGCAATTTTCCATGATGGTATTGGCTGAATAATTTACAAATTCTTATGATCACCATTTGAATGTTAATTATTCAATTTAATTAAAATTTGCACCATTAAAATTGTAATTTTTTTTTCTTCATACCCTTCAAGTTTGTAAGGGGGACGCTGACGTCACCCTGTATATTCATGGGGTCTTATCATTACATGTGTTCAGCGATAGATCTGAATGTATTTGCGACTGGATGAGACTTCAGTGATCAATGGTATGCCATCAAACAACGCATTTCCGTGGGATGTCACAGAGTCTGTCGTCTTATCTAGGTACATAGGCGGATGTACAGTTAACTAGACGTCTTGTCCAGCTCCCGGGCGAGGTCACGCAAATTCTTGGAAGGACTTATTTTTTTGAGAAAAAAAAAGAACCATCAGTTTCCTGCTTCTAGGGTCGTGGTGGAATTTTACAGCTGGTTTGCTGCTAAACTTGTCTGTTTTATTACAATGGCAATGACATAGTAAAACTGGATGACTGCTGGTAGATAGAAATTGTAATGCTTCAATCCCACACAAAACATACGCAGGTTCAATTAATTTGCATAATGAATATATATGCGTATATATGTATATATACGTGATATTTCCTATTCTCTAATATTCTTATTTCTTTATTTCTCAAATTATTTAGTCACCTAATACATGGGAAACTCAAGCGTAACCCAGTATCCGGGAGAAAGTACAAACGTACTCACCTGAAATCACTGAAAAATATTTCTCACGGATCATCGAATACCTTCCACAAACATCGATCTCTCTGTTTCACTATTGAAATAAGTCCTCCCCTCTTTCTATTACAAAATGGGTAAAATTTCGTACTTCAAACTATGAGAAAATTCAACGATAAATAATACACCATCAGATGAAACCGGTATAATGTCAAATGAAAATAGAATCATTATTTTCACTGTACTTGTGTCTTCTATTATAAATTCGTGAAGAAAAAAAAAAAAAATGAGGAGAAAACAGAAACATTGAAAAACATTTCAACGAAACAATTTGCGTTTTAATTTTTTTTTGTCCAGCTATAAATTTAAGAATTTATAGTCGGTCCGTTTGACTACCGTAATATGCGGAATCTCGTGACGGGTATCAGTTGTATCGTGTTTCAAAGTTGCCCATCGGTTCTTATTAATTCTCTTCTTTTGCCATTTCTTTCTTCTCCATCGTTTTCTCATTTTGCTTCTTTGTTTATTTCTCCTTTTTTTTTTTTTTTTCATTTTCGCATAGTGTTTAAACATGCCAGGTATAGTTAACCCGATGTTCCACAGACTTTGTGAGTGGATTTCTTTCGAAAGTATCGAGTTATTTGCGGTCAGTGACAGAGTCCCACTTGCATTTCGTCACCTCCAATATAACATTACAACTACATGCATAAACAAACAGTTGGATAATAACTAAATCACATGTATTTTCATTCATAAAATATAATTCAATTCTCAAACCATGAATTTGTTTTCAGTTCTGCAAAAAAGCAAGAGAAAAAAAAACTTCTATTTTATACAGAGTAATACCGATTACCGGTCAATGCCCGTTTGATTGCCATAATCACTTCCGTTGGGTTCTTGTTACCAATTTCCGCATGACTCCATGCAGAATTGAACCACCGGTAAAACATCATCATCCTGCTCTTAATTTCTCTGTTCACGTTTATTTGCATGATTCGTGTATCGATGAGAAGAATTTAAAGAATATATATATAAAAAAAAAAAAAGAAATAAAGAGAGCATGAGCGTCTCTCGATCAACGAGGGCGTCGCGCAGTCTGAAAACCAAAGGTTTCCTCTGGCTAAAAAAAAAACATAAGACTTTAAAAAAAAAATGGCGAACTGGTTATGTTCGTCTCTCGTTTGTGGTATATTGATGTGTATTTCTGTGAGCCATCGTTATTTCGTCCCAGTTGCGCACAGTCTCAGCCATCATTGGCCAGTCACTTTGGTGACTTGTACAAATAATCAGTAAGTGTTTTTGGCTACAAGATATAATAACGCCGATGGCTAAACACGATAGAAAGTGTAGGAAAGAAAGTGATGCTGATACAGAAATCCTCCAAGTGTCCAACAAAGATGTTCTTGAATTTGACTAAATTCAACAAGTCCAAATACACTCTTTATCATTTGCTAAGGACAAAGACCCCAGGAACTTTCCAAATGAAAAATACTGTAGTGAAGCCTATAATATCTGTTATTTGAAATGATTCAAAGTATATTCCTGTGTTAATTCCACGAGATCACGTAACAAAAAAAAAAAGCAAAAGACAATGGAAGCTGCACTCGTATTTGGTAGTTGCATTTTAGTGATAGCAGTAGATCGGGATATGGTCAGGCGTGAGCGGCACACAGGGTTGATCTTACGGTTCCGTGGTTACCATGGCGTTAGCCGTGGCCGGTGGCCCCGGGACTCGAAGCTGCTCGCCACGGCGTTGGTGGAATGCGGGACGGGCAAATCGCGGTCGGCCCGCTTGCGCCTCGTTCCCATGCATTCCTTACCCCCACCTAGCGTGTCATCTGCCCGCGTCCCTCTTCTGTATATACTCCAGCGTCCACAGCTTGGGCCGCCGACGTGGTCCTCCTCCGCACCCACCGCCGCCCCCGACCATGCGTCTCACCAGTTTTGCTCCACGGAGAAGAGGAGGCAAACACACACAGTCTTTCCCATCTATCTCTTTTTCTCACTCGGTTTGCTCATATTCTATCTCGTCCGTTCTCATCTTGGATGCTGAATGCGCGAGAGTGGAGAAAGAGAGAGAGAGAGCGAGAGAGAGGCCCCTCCAACAGCATCCAGCAGCTCTGGGTCTCATGCCGCCGCACGGATCGCCACAGACACTCTTTCTCCACTTTGGTTTCTTTCAGGACTGGACCCCGCACACGCTCGTCCCAGCACACACAACATACATACTGGATACTCACCTCTTTTCTCTCATTTTCATTTCTTTTTTTTTTAGCCTCTGCCTCTTTTTTTTTCTTTCTTTTCTTACTTTTGGCATGGCGAGAGAGACCGGCGCGCGGCCAGCCGCACACACACCATAGGTAGCCTCGTTATGCTCCCTCGGCACGATCAATTTTTCGATTTCGCACTCCACGATCACGGTATCCAAGCGAGCACGAGCTCTCTGAAGCATCAGAGAGCAGAGCCAATATAGTGGGAGAGAGGAGAGAGATATGTGTGGCGGCAAAGGGGGCCGATGATCTCAAGAGGAATTTTGCTGTAGGGATATATCTTCAACCATTGTCGAGGGAGGAAGAGAGGGAGGATTCTCTATGAACTGGTTTTTCAGTTTGTATTCTCATTGTAGGATATATATACATAAATAGAGTTGCTCCATAGCCGGATCTTAAATACGACACATTCACTTTGAATTTTCCACTGACAATAATTCTTATTGGCTTGGTGTATTGACGCTGAGGATAAATGCTGAAAGCAAGTATGAGTTTGTTGAGATGAGAATGGTACTTGGGGTCACCAGCCGGCCTTGCCGCACTACCACACTCTGTGGTTATAAAATATTGTTAAAGAATTCTCGTGTTAATGTGATATTCATCGGCAGAAAATGTCTCCATGGAATATTGTTAATTTTCATGGGAATTGATGTGAAATAGTGAGAAATCATCGAATGAAATGAATACGAGGAGGTCGAAATCAACCACCAGAGACGACGAGGTCGTCGTCGAGGGACATAACGGCACGGGGGCCGTTTGTCTGTGTTCTGAGTAAGATACGTGGCGCGCATGCGTAATGCTGCCACATTCCAGGCATCGTTTTCTTGGTCGTTGCAATTCGCACTCAGCCTATAAGCCAACTTTCATCCATGTCGAGAAGCTTATGTTTGTGCTATAATAATTCCCTGTCCATCAGCATCGTTATCAGGATAATGACAGTAATTATCATGAACATCATGATTATCATCACTCGATGCTCTACAAAGTGCTACAAAGTCGCCAATGAGATCCGCCAAGTTGAGTTTACCTATGTCAGTGACTCTGCCATTTGTTTTTCATCATTATTTTTCATTTTTTTTTTAATCCAACAACATGAAGTGCAACATCTGGCATCCAAAAGCTCGGAGAACCTTGGAACGATAGGAAAAAAGGTATGATCAATGAGTTCATGGAAAAAGTCGATATCTACTCTTTAACTCAAGAGACCGGTTAGTTGAAGTACACACATAGTTGTTTGACTTTCAAGGATACTGCTGAGGAGCTTTTACTGACAACTAACCAGTATTGGGAAAACGAGTAACAGCTACCACCAACTGATTAGGTTTAGTAGTGAGAACTTTTAACATGGATGGATCTACCAGTGAATTCCAAAGTTGACCGTTCTGTTCGTGATTGCTTTCGAGTAGGTTGTGTGTCGAGTTGAAAAGACTCGTCGCAGTGTGACCAGTATAAACTCTACACCTAAAGAAGTTGAGAGAGAGAGAGACAGAGATGAACAGAGAAAAGAGAGGAGATGTGAATAAGAGAAAAAAAAGGGGAAAAAAAATTTGCAAATAAAAAGAAATGAGAAAAACGCAGAAAGGGATGAGAAGAGGGGGGCAAGCGCGAAATACGAGACGAGAAAAGTATCGGCGTGGAATGTCACAAGCTTAGACAACGTCTCGCGGCTCCAGTTCTCAGAACTCAACTCCGGGAATGGCCTCTCTTGCTTGAATGATTATAAAGTGCATGGGGCGAAACACGGAGAAGATGTTTATCGTTGTAATCATGCTTCGTGGAATAATGAGGCAATCGGAAGCAAACACACTGGCAGTACCAGGCAATACTCAAGTCTCTCTCTCTCTTCCTCTCTCTCTGAGTCTCGTATTCAACCTGAGTAAAGGAGTCTCAATCTCTCCATAATTGTGCTTCATTCTCTTCAATTGTAAATTCAAGGTGAATTTTAATCCTGAAACTTTCGTAATTCACTATAAATGAAGTGGATTGAGCATGTTTTCTTACTGGTGAAGTTGGTGCAGCGGATGGAAATTACAAGTAGATGCCGACTAATGTTGCCATTCGTTTGATGGATTCTCTTGGGAATCGTATCTCCGTTTAATCCAAGGAATTCATTAGATTACCAGCAATGTATCAGACCTAAACTATTTGATGATCTTGAAACAAATAAATGCATTATCCTCAATTCTCACTAGTACAAAATGCCGCACGATGAGAAGTAGAAGAATGCTCAGAATCATTGAACGATTCATCCTAAAAACAGAATCCCCTTGGGATAAACTTCACCCGTTTGGTATATACCCATAGGCACAGGCAAAGAAGAGAACCACACCACCAGCAAACATACACGCGGAGAAGAGTCCCTTGCGCTGCATTCCTCGGGACATTGCTCTCGGGCTTATCGATTCCCTTCTCTTTCCTGACATTTTCAAGCCAACCCACCACCGGGATTCGCTGGATTTGAACGACACAACCTTAACGTGAATTCTTCATTCGCATTTTAACTTTTACCTTATTCTTTCATTTTAACTTTTCCAAGTGGATGTATACCGATTGGCTGTCGTCACTCTGCAGTTTGAAATTCACATTCCTAAGCGTATTTTTCTTCTTTCGTCTCTGTCTTTCTATCTTTTTCTTGCCTGTGTTCTTTTGACTCGTGCAGAAGGATTACCTCTCAAAGTGCCAGCAATTGTTAGTCATTTTTCTTTTTTTACTCGTGCTATTACACAATTTCCAATCGAATGAAATGAGCGAAAGGATCATAATTCAATTTCAATGGAAGAGAAGCACGAGAGCTTTCCCCCTCCCCCAAAATCTTACTAAATGAAAACAAATAAAGAGGATTGTTTACGCATCATTTAGTGAAGATGGGTGCTAAACTTCGAGGTAGCTCTGGCATTCACATAAAATAAAATTTCAGTGAAGTACGAAATTGAAAGGATGAAGAAGTTAAGATAAAAGCGAAAAGATGAAATTAACTTTTGAGGAGGAGAAAAAAAACAAATCGCGAGAAGAAGGTGGGGGGGAGGAGGGGGAAATAACAACTGGCCCAGAGAAAAATAACGTAATGACAAGAAAAGAAGCGAGAGAGATTGGGAAGTGAGAAAGAGTGAGATAAGATTTTTCGACTCAGAAGTAGGAGAAACTGAGAATGAAGCATTCAAGTTTAAAAAGAATGAAGGAGAAGAGAGAATTGAAGAGAAAAAAAGAAAAAGAGAAAGAGAGAGAGAGAGAGGAGTCCGGTTGGCGTGGAGCCTGGAGTTGTACACCGGTCCTGTCGGTATATAATAAGGCAGATGAAGGGGATAGCGCTGAAATGAGATGGTTTCGTCGGCAGCTTTGTCCGGCGCCATGTTTAACATAGCACCACCTCATCTACGTGCCACACCGTGGTACAACCGGAGGGAGCCCTTGGGGTCTCTCCTCCACCCAGAGTGTATTTTTCTTCTCTTTTTATACACACTCACCTCCGCCGCCTCTCATTCTCTCTTTCTTCAACTCAAAACTCTTTACCATTATTTTCTTTTTCTTATATATATATTTTTTTTTTCTTCTTCTTTTTTTTGCCTCTCGTTTCTCACTGTTTCACTCGTTGGGGTCTGCTTTTGAATCTTGGTATGCCTGTGGGCCCCCAGCTTATACAAATTAGATCCTCGCACCCTTTGTGATCGAGGTCCCAGCGAGAAATTTTCTCACCGCTCTTTTGGGTAAAACTTAAAGCCTTCAGAGAGGCTCATCGATGGTTTTGCAAAAAAGAAAACAAAAAATTGCACTTTTTTTTTTGGTACCACTGGGCTTTCAGGCTGCAAATAAGGATGAAAAAGAAAAGAGTAGTGAAGTGGCGCGATTTGGAGTTTAAAAAAAATCATGAAGATTAGATAAATAATTGGATTTCATTCAGAATGAAGTTGAAAACATGAAAACACTTCTTCTCTTCCCCCCTCCCTGGGACCCGAAAGAGCATTGTTATGTTAAAATGCGCAAACTTCAGTGTAATACACAAAACAAGATAGATACTCGTGTGAAGTGGAGTGCAGCAAAGGGAAGGTGAATCTATCGATTGAATCTAGGCTGAAAGGAGTTTTGACTCTCTTCGTTGAATGCATTTGAAAATGGACTGAAGGGAATGTGGCGCGAGAACCCCCCAGGGGGTGAGAGGTATATACAACGTTATCGCCTTTCGTCTCGCCGACGATGGTGGCATGGAGGCAGCTACAAACGCCAGCGGGGCCAAATAAAAAAAAAAGAAAAAAGAGGCACAAGAGAGAGAGAGAGAAAAGGCAGAGAAAAGAACAGACTGTGTAAGAATATATGAAGAATAAACAAGAATAATGTGAAGAGAAATAAATAAAGAAAAGAAGAAAAAAAGAAAAACTCTGGTATATATGAACGGGGCAAAAGGCGAGGGAGATGTAAAAGAAACGCAGACCCAGATTCAGCGAAAAATCCGCATAGCTGCGAGTGACTCAGTACCAGATCTCCTTGAGCATTTTACTTGGAGTGCACTGAGCCGAGTGCGCGCACACCCTCTCTTCATCCGTTCCTTTTTTTTTTTATCTATTCCCCCTGGCCTTTGGGTTCCTTCTCTCTCACTCTTAGAGCACTGTAATCCACAAGCCTAGACTATGAAAAATCCACAAAGTGTCTGTGTGAAAAACGAGTGCCACGCAACGTCAGAATGAGGGAAAAAAGAGGGAGGGGGCGGAGGGGGAGGTAAGGTAGTGGCCCCTCTGCAATTGCCAGCTCAGAGAGGCCTATTAAATGTTCATTCATGATTTCTTTCTTGCGATTGAAACACTCTACCCACCGGAACCGTCGTGGCAACGGCGGCCTCCATGTAAAGGCCCCCCCGTTTCCTTGGAAAGGACACGGGCAGAAAATCTACGGTCATTGCACTTAGCTATGTGTATGTATGTGTATGTGTATTTTGCAATTGCGCAACTACTAAATAATCAAGTGATTGTAGACCTGTCGAATGCCCATTGGCATTCAGATACTCTTGCAATATCAACACACTAGTTACATTGGCTTTATTCACAATTACATGGTACTACAATCTAACTGAGGTATTATTCGAGGACACTGATGGTAAATCTTTTTCTCTCAATAATTCGAAAGAGAAAATGAAGTTTTTATTTGAATTTCTTCTTATTCTTTTTTTTTTTTTTTAATGATTTTCTATTGCAAATGCCTGTGGAGAATTAAATGAATTTAGTCACGTTCATAATTATCTTGAGGAATTCACTTCCAACTAGTGTTGAATAATAGAACGTGAAAATGAGCATTTCTGTCTCAGAAATTTAACATCTTGAGTGAAAGACAGCCCAAAGAGAGAAAGAGAGGTTTGGGAGGCTAGAAGACTTTTCGGCAGAGTCGCATGAAGTACCCTGAGAAGCTGCCTAACAGTCTGTGACATATTTTAATTACAATATTGATTGGTTACATTCTTAAACTATTACGAAACGCACTTAAACTCATATTTTCTCGTTGATTACGTCACGTTTTAATATTTTCTTTCTCAACTGGTGAGCATTTACACTTCCAGTTTTCATTCTAATCAACAGAATCAATGTGGATAATTGAAGGAGAGGCGGATTGAAAAAAAAAACAATAAATTCATAGATTTACGCAAACAAGTTAATTCTCTGGGTCGTTACTTTTTTTTCCCCTCGATAAATACTACCCGTAATTTAAAAAAAGGAAAAATCAAGCATTCAGTAAAAAAAAAAAGGGGGAAAAAAACTGGTGCTCTTTTCCTCCCTCTCACCTCATTCAAGTGATTCATAGGTTTGGTACGTAATTTACATAGAGATGATGATCACTCTGATCACATACATGCATTATCCATGTCTACATATACAAATAAATAAATATATATATATATATTATTTATATACATATATATATATAAAGTGCAATGCCAGGAATACTTGCCTGTGCATTTAAAGCTTTTATTCTCCACTCGACTTGGCAAAACCAGCATATATATACATACAACGTTATTTCTACCTATAGATGTGCTTTGGCTGAACAGGCAGAAATACCGAGGCACACACAAGTCTTATAAGTACTTTATAGTACATCAGTATGTTTTAAACCGAGAGAAGGTTCGACAGAGACAGAGAAGAATGAGGAGAAAATAAGAAACTCAAGTACATACGTGCAAACATTCGAGTGCCATCCTATATACACTTGCGTATGCTTCAGGAACGTACTTTGTACACAAGACCCACACACAGGTTTTGAAAGAAAAAAAAAAGAAGGAGGAGGAGACGAGAGTATGAAGTAAAAATAATGAAAAAAAAAAACTAACTAAAAGAACATCGAATGAGTCGAATGTCGCGTAACACATACACACACACATACATACATGACTGAGTTCGTATCAACGGAGGTTATCTTCTTGGGCCCTCCGGAACGTTCAATTTCATTCATAACTGTGAAACTTGCTTCACATTCTTTGCCTCATTCTCGTCCGGATGGTCATATTTTTATTTCCTTTTTTTTATTCAAGAAAAAGAGAAAAAATCTCTCTTTACTTTGTATATTTCATCTCTACTATTATTATTATTGTTATAATAACTGGCGTCTGTAAGACGTGAATAAGAAACTGTTAGACTAGTTTTTCTGTATTTTATCGGACTCGTCAGGTCGCGATTGGGGCAAGTTGCCTCGGTCTTTATCAGTTTATATATTTGTGAATACCGGATATCATATGTAAGCCTGTAAATTCATTAAATCATCTCTCAATGATTAAATTTAGTTCATGATCTATCTCTCTATCTTTAATTCTCGAGGTCTTTTGGCTATTTACGATGAAAGGAAAGGGAAATATAAGAAAGTTTAGACATAAAGTATATATCCTTTTCAAGACAAAAACTGTTATATGCATGTAGGATGGAATGAGGGAGGATAATAAAGCTCTCGTACCGGAAGTTTCCGATTCGTGTGGGTAAACGTCAGCTTCTATTTATAAATTTTTAAGACCAAGAGATGAGAGAGAGAGAGAGAGAGAGAAGTTAGAGAGCTTCGTCTCTTGGATATACTTGTCAGTTGGAGCTATAAAGCATTAGACACACAATCAGACTTACAGGGACAATGTCTGCATATTTTGTTTTTACGAATGCTATTTTAGACTACTGTTGACTCTATTGAAACTGGTAAAGCACGTTGTCATTAGTGTTTGATGGAATTGATGAAATTTGCTTGTTTACGATTATCAATGGATCTACAAATCATGTTTAAATGACTTTTTTTTTTTTCAAATGTGATATAGACACCTTTTTTTGAATCGAACAGAGGGAGACTTCCTCTGCTTTTACGTAATCAAACATCCGTAGGTTGCTATTGCCCAACATAATTTACAATTTATTGAAAAAAACGGGGAAAATCAATTGAATAATCCATCAAACGTGATATTTCGATGGAAATGAGTGGAAAAAAAATGAATTTGTAGGCGAGAGAATGACTGCAATACGATAAATTCACATCCCGTAGGTATAAAACTTTGAGATAAGAATGGAAAAAAAAAATGGAATTTTCATATGAAATTATTTATGTCTAATATCGCAATAGAGTTATGGGTGCAACGAGAGTGGCCTTACACAGTTGGTTATGAATATGGCAAGATGGAAAGAAAAAAAAAGGTTTTGCTGGATTGAAGAATGAAAAAAAAAAAAGGGGGGAAAAACAATCTGAGCCTCTGAGGCGATGAGGGAACTTTTATGTACTTTTCACTATGCGCACGGCCCATTCAGGGCATTACGTGTGATGATCGACACGTAACAAGTACGTGGTACCGAGAGGCGCGAGAGAGGCAGTGCGCGGCAGGCCTGACAGGGTCGAGAATGCTGGCAAACACGAGGTGGAGGGTCTGGGGTGGACAGAGGGAGGAAGGAAGCAGCTGACGCGATAGACACGGACATGGGAGCTCCTTTTGTCGTGTGAGTAACGGGGGAATGATAACCCGTATCATCGGCCAATGTTGCCAAGCCGGCTTCAGTATTTTCTTAGTTTCTCTTTGTTTTTTTTTGTTCTTTATTCTTCTTTTTTGTGAACTATTTTCTTCTGTTTGGCTGTCTTGGCCCAACACTTTATAAACTCCACGATCTTTGCCAATTACTCGATTTTACACTTACCGATTGGTTGGAATTGTAAAATTTTTGTATTTATTAGAAGCATAATTCTGTACTACGATACGATAATGACGCAGTTGAATAATTATTCAAGGATTTATTGCTTCTTTTTTTTTCTTTTTGATTCCTAAGAGGTAATAGTGAATGAACGACATTATCGGCCGAGTTTTACGAAGATGAATGGATGTGATTATGTAGGGAAAATGTAGTAGTAGAATGTAGAAAACAACTGTTCAAATTTCCATTTGGTATTTCTTAATTATGTATGCGAAAGGGGGGAGGGAGGGAAGATGAAGAAAGGCTTTTTCATTCCAAGCTTGTTTTTTTCCTCTTTTCTTCAATGGGCTATATCCCCACTCTTCATTCCATTAGCCAACGAATCAACCAAAACTCTCAACTTTGGGGCTTGGTTTTGGACGTCATTTGAATGCGCTGGAATGCCTGGTTCATAGCGGCACGTATTTGAAGTGAGGTTAGGTTGAGCTCTTGCTCAACCCAACGCACCAACACACCACGCAGAACCCGAGTGCACTGAGTGAGAGAGAAGGAAAGAGAGAGAGAGAGAGAGAAAGACCTACTTCAGGTACCCAAGGGCCCCCACAACGAGTAGTGACAGTACAAGTCTTGCATACTTTACTCTCCATCTTTGAATTTTCATTGTAATTCGTAAAAATGTGGAGAATATTAATTTGAAAGCCATCATCAAAAGTGTTTTTATCAGGGCAAATATCCCGAATTTTGAGAAGACAAACAATGATGCAACGATTGATGCTAACTGGATTCTAAACTTTTCAATATGGCCGCCCATGTTCACTTCCACTTCGAAAAAAGCGTACAACATAAATTGGCATTCGATGAAGAAGCCCGAAGAATGAAATTTCGATCTGCTGCGAGAGGATGGTATTCGTCTGTGGAACCCAAACTCGAACTCGTGTGGCTCCTCTGGTACGCCCTAATAAAGCAGAAGGGAAGGCCACTTCCAGGAACTGCACCATCAGATATGCGTCTGCGTCTAAGGTGGCGCCAGAGGGCCAACAACGGGCGAAACGATTACTACGAGATGGACCCTTCGCGCCACTACTTTACAACCATTATTTACGATACAAGGAGGAGAGAAAAGGAAAAAAAAAAAAGATGGAAGGAAACGTTGTTCAAACAATTTTGGTGGAAATATTTTTTTTCTGTAAGAATTGTAAGAGAGGAGACATGATAAATTACGTAGTGAATAATTCTTTTTCAATTTTCTCTTTGTACACTATGTGGAATACTTTATTGAATTTCATTCAATTACATGTGAATGAATTAACATGTAAATTATTGTTACAAAGAAAAGAAAAGAAGAAGAAAAAAAAAAAGAAACTCATTGGGCTAATCGAAATTTCAAAGCGCAAAAGCCGAAACTTTCTAAACAAAGGAACAGTAGAATTTAGGACGTAGGCCAGGCTAAATCGGAAGGCTAAAAACCCACGTCTCAGAACAGTTTGTTGGATGGCGATTTGATCAAAGGAAAAAAGAGAGTTCAAAATATATATACATGCCACAGTGTGGGTTAACGGGGCTGAACTGGGGGAAGTTATAACGTTTTACCCGTGCTTGAGAACTAAATGCGCGCTAAAGAAAGCAAGCTCGAAGATAGGCCTAACCAAGAGAGGAACGATGCCATGGGGTAGGGATGGAATGCGCGGCGCCTAGGGCTCGTTGGATTCCAGGGCCACACGTGCCCCCTGTTCCTGTCCCCTCCTGCCTCAGTTCGTGCCAATAAACTTTGCCTCTGGCCGACCGCCTCTTGCGACCACCATGGAACTCATTCATGGGGACCTCCTACCACGAATCTCTTTCTTTCTTGTTACGGATACAATTTTTACTTTGTTGAACTGTGGCGACATCTTACGGATCGCGATTGAACTCATTCCTTAAATTTGACTAAATTCGTTTCTACCGCTAATTCATTCCGAATATTTGAATTCCGATGGAAAAAATAAGCTTATTGAAAAGTGAATCAAAGACATGGGAAGTTTTATAGAGATTAAAAAGCTAATTTTCGAAGATAAATATTGAGATGAGTAGTTAGAGGAAATTTTTGAAAGACTCTTTTTATAGAGAATCTTATGCACTAAAAAAAATGTTTCTTAATCATTTTTTCTAAATCTGTTGTCTTTTGAGATAGTGAAAGTCTCATAAAGATGGAAATAGAATAAAATTTTCGAGAATTTATCGCCGATGGTAAAACGAAGCTCCTACTATACCGACCAAGCTGGTCAATAAAAATTCCCATGATTCCAATAGAATTTGCAAAAAGTTCAAAAATATGTTTGATATCACAATCCCTTATAAACGTAAACATTAAGATTAACAAATTTTCCTCAACACGCGTTGACGCGAAGCTGTCAAGTTTCTTAGTATGCTACTTGAGATAATGTTCTTATCTTATTGAAAATCGTATTTTCCTGTTGATTAAAAAAAAAAAACACTAATAACAAGTGTCATCTAAATGATTCACTCGATCTGCGCATTTGCTATGAAGTTCACAAATGCAGTAATCAATTTCCTATCATAAAATCAAATCGAAATCGAATAAAATAGAAGTATTGTATTTCGATTTGCCCTTTCTTCAATTGATTCTTTCATCAATTATTCAATTTCGATAGACATTTACTTGTCCCGATCACAAATAGATCATTTTTATTACCTCAATTCTTCCATTTTATTAATAATCTCAATCTTCATCAAATGCCAAATGACTTATCCACCGAAATATTAATGCTGAATAATACTGCTTACCTTGCACTTTCAAATGTAGCTGACGGGCTACTTCCCACTGCTCCAAAACCAACACCAACAGCAAGACCTTCTGGAATATTGTGCACCTAAGAGAGAAAAAAAATAGAAAAGAAAAACAAAAAAAAAAATGGAAATTAATTCAGTTTACTTAGCATTAAAAATGCTCTAGAAACTACTAAAATACCGTAATCGCAACGACCAATAACAGTATACGCCTCCACTGATTATTTTTGGCCTCATTTCCTGGATCCTCGTATACAATTCCCAAATCGCCCACTTCTGATCCTCTTGATAATGTACCAGCTTGTCTTCTTCTTGTATTCTGTTCGTAAAAACCTACAAGAATAAATAAGAAAAAAATCTATTCGTTAATAACTGCAATATTATTTCCTAAATGCTCAAACTATTTTTTTTTCACAAAATTCGTGATTATTTTACGTTAATAATTTGCGTGCTGGTATTTTTGTTTTTTTTTCACAATTTTCATTGTAATTAAAAATAATTTTAGTGGAACAGTGACATGAATATTGAATGTGACAATATAAAAAGGAGGAAAAATCTTATGGAACTATTGAGGTCTGCAGGCAGGAGTAAATAAGATCAGTTTTGGTCAACGCATTAAAAACCCAGAGCATTGTCTTGTAGGGAAAATATATTTATATTTTTATATATTCATGTTTCGTTTATCAATGTTATATTTTACTGTCTCATGTTAACGAAAGACCGAAACGTTTAGTTTCTTTAAATTGTATTAGAGTTCTTATAATTCAAGGTTTATTCACACTTCACATCGACGATTTAGCACATTTTTTTATCGTAGTTTACCGTTTAATTTTATTTATTTCCACTCTCTCGTTCAATTGTCTTGCATATTTATCATTTGTCTTTTAGAGTTTTTTTTTTTCTTTTAGGTTTAATTTTAATTGGACAATTATTTATATTGTCAAGACCGTGCCCATGAGTTTTATGCGTATTTGTTAGAAGGATATTTACAATATGCATGCGCCTTTTTTTTTTCAAGAATGCATTATCTTATTTCTAACAAACTACAATTTTTTTTAATGAATTAGCGTGGGGTAATGTCCAAGCAATTGGAGGGAATGAATGAATCCTGGAATAAGCAGAGTTAATGAAGTAACAAAAGACTAGCTTCTAAATTTAGCTGCAGATTATTCTGAAAATATCTCGAAAAACATGATATTTTGAATAATTTATAAAAAGACCTTTTTTCTAAAGAGAATTACGAGTTACAAAAAAAGTCCTCATGTAAAAATATCACATCTTCACTAGATTTCAAGATTTTTTCACAATATTCTTATCATATCATTCGACTTATTCATTATTTTTAATTTTTAGATAAATTATCATGAACAAATTGTCACTGCTTATTCATGGATAATTAATTTCTACATAAATATGCAAATAAGCAAAGAGGGGCGAGTGTACATTGACGTAATTAAAAACTGATCCCATTATTCAGGCCTACAGAAATTTTTTCATTTTATCAATTAATTAATGTAAATAATTCATAATAATTTTTTAATTTTTTTCTGGCATTTCATTTTCAAATTAATAATTATACCATCAATAGTGGTTGTATCGTATCGATTATTGCCACTGTTTACTTGTACACCACAAATTAAATTGTTATCGTCTAAATCCTCGTCACTCTTTAATTTTTCATTGTATTTTTTTCTTTGTCTTTGTTTCGTACCAACTGATTGCATTGCTAATAGAACATTTGGGGACTGTATTCCAAGTGATGATATCAATACATCTGTTCCATAAACAAATCCAGCACCAAATAAAAATCCAATAGCAACTGGTAAAAATGCATATTCTCCATTGGCACCATATATTTTACTTTCTTCAGCCATTTCAATAGCTGGTGCTAATAATGACCAGTAAGATGCTGCTATCATAACACCACCGGCAAATCCAAGGCTCACATCAAGAAGTTTTCTCTGTAAATTAAGAAGAAGAAAATAATTAACAATTTTAATTAGACTTAAAATGATTATTTCCTTATTTCATCAAATGTCAAAGTTTACGGTTTCATTTTGCGATTACAGAATAAAATACATTAATAATTGTTATGGCCAGGAAATTAGCAGATATCTGAAAAATTCTTTGGATTTATTTAAACAAATAAATTATGATAAAAAAAATATTTAAAAAATTAGCTTTTGGAGTTTTTTAAATTTACTAAATATGCATATTTTTCATTTTTTTGAAACAATTTATTTGTTGAAAGAGAAAAAAATCTGAAAAAATTAGAAGTTTTCTGTTATTTTCAGTGGCATTTGTTATGTCTTTAATATTATCACTTTACCGGTTAAAAAAATACAGAAATCAATTTTAATAAGGCATTATCAGTAAACCTGGAAGAACCTGATAAGAAAAAAAATAATATATCTCAAGTTCTAGGTTAGATTTTTCACCGAAAAAACCCCTAAAAAAAAGGCAAAAGCTCAACAAACAACAGTAATTAACGAATAAATAATTGAATAAATAAAATGAATTTTTTTCTTCCTAAATTACCTGTTTTCCACGAATAAAGACGACAAGTGCAGCACCGGCTGCTGTCAGTGCCCAGGTAAAAAGAGTCCCGAGAAGGGCCTGAGTAATTGGTGCATAACCCCTTATCATCTTGATCGTCAAATTAAAAAAAAAAAATTCTAAAAAAAAAAAGTGCCACTTAATTGTGTGTCACCTATCGCAAGAATAAGTTGACTCTGTCATGTGTATTATCACCAATTGTGTTCCTCAATCAAATGTGAACTGTGTGGTATTACGTTTTTCTCATTCCATAAATAAAATCACACTGTCCTTAACTTAACACACACAAAACCACATACTCAAGCACTCAGTCCCCCTTATTGTCTCTTATCTAGGAAAAAAAAACCACCTCTCTCTCTCCATTCAATGGATTTTCACTGTCGTACAACACAATTCCTTTTTCTTCTTTTCCTTTCAATCATCCACGCTTATGTGGAAGGATAAATATGTTCGTGAGCTTTCACCACCACTCTGACTCATTTCACTGTTGTGTGTATTGTGTCTTTTCCCCTCTATCGCCGAGGTGTGAATGAAGCACCGGTCACCTCCTCCTCCCCTCCCACCCCACTCCGTTCCCCTCCCCTCCACTGGAAGGGGTTGATCACGATTCCTTTACTTTACTTGTGGAAAAGACACTTTCACTTTTTTTTTAACCTTCTCGATCAACACACACGAACAAAACAAAGAATATAATAAAAAGGGCTGAATTAATAAAAGAGGAAATTTAAAAAAAATGATAAAAGAGGAAAAGTTCAATCAACAAAGTGATTTCAAAATTTATTGGATAAATCCCAGAAAACCCTCCAAGTAGTAGTAATCAGTTTTTATCTAAATTGAAGTTCAAATTTACATTCAAAAAAAGGATAAAAAGAGCTGATAAGTCTGGTCAATACTATATGTTTCTATTTTTGTTTTTTTCGTCAATAAAACATTTTTCTGGAATAAAGAATTTTTAACTAGACCAAGATTTGGATGTAACAGCTAAAATTTTATGGTGCAGTCGGTAGAAAAGTTCTGAGGGTTGTGAACTGGTTGAGTTAAGTGGAAGACCTCGAGAGGTATCAAACACACACTTTGTCTGTCTAGCCAAACGTATTTTGACTCGTATCGTTTTCACTCTCGTGACCTCGACCGTTCACTCACTGGACGTGAAAACACAGAGAGAGCCTTGACTTTTGGAAATAAAATAGAAATAAAAATGAAATTGAAGGGAAAAAAAAGACATTCCGAAAGTTGATTTAAGTCGTTCCAATTTTTAGGCCTATTGTATCCCTCTGGACAGTATATGTATATTTCAATAGGCAATTGTGTAGTAAAATTGAGTTTTTTTAGGTTTTTTAATTTTTTAGTTAAAATGTTTAATTATTAGATTTCTTCACTAGCGCTCGAACGGTTATCTTGTGTTGGCAATTTTACGGAAATAAATTCCATAAACTTGTGTTAGTTTATTTGTGTGTGTTTTCAAGGTTACAGCACGAGGGGAGAGCAATCCTTTAGTTCATTGGCTCGATAAAAGCGCGGGAAAATTACGAAGTATATTTTCATCCTTATGAAAGAGTTTTAGAGTTTTGTACTTCTTCTATTAGCTATTCTCTTTAACAATACTGAAAACACATTAAACATCTGACAATTTTGAGTATTTTTTGTTCTCAACTAAATTATTTTTTAAAAAACAAAAAAATATGAAAATTTAAAAAATTCAAAAAACTGCAAGTACAAATTTTTTAAATATTTTTTTTAAGATAAATTCATTGTGTTTTTAAAAAAATCATAAAAAGTCGTCAAATATGAGTTAATTTCAATAGTACTATCGGTAGATGTCACTTCAAGCAATTTCTTGCACACGCGTTCAACTGCAGTTACTCTCCTTATTTTTTGTAGTCGTCAAATGAACATGCAAACATGGCCTCTGCTTCGGTAAGTGTCAATACAAATTTAACATTTGTTTTTTCTATTTTATTCAGCATGATTCACTAGATTTCATATTTTTTGTTAGTTCACCACATTATAAACCCATCATTCTTGACACCCACGTGGTTGAGTAAAACTTTTGGCTTCGAATGAACGAAAAAAATGGGCTACTCCAAAATCTTCTTCTCCTCTCTATTAAAAACACGTTTTAGACAGTTCAGTGCTTCTTCCACTTTTTTTTGTATTTAATTTAATGAAATTTCAGTAGAAATTCCCTTTCAATTCGAAGCTCATTGGAACGATTCCAAGTTTCAGGTGATTCAAAATTAATTTACTCAACCATATTATCAACACAATTGTTAAAATTCTGATTGATAATTTATGTAATTTAACAATACTGTTGCAAAAGACAAATCTCTCGTCACTGTTTGTGTGAGACGTGTCAAGTGACGAAGAAAAGTAAACAATTGTGGAAATACATGGAAACTCGTAAAAAAAAATTTTATTGCATTAGGAGCAATAAAGTCTTTTTCATACACTTTGCATGATTTGATTGGATATTTTCTTGAAAACATTGCATGATGTGATTGGTTGCACCAATTGCAATGGGTTATTGCTTGCGAATGAAAACTATGTAATTATCAAAATTTTCGATTGTAAGTTTTTTTAAGTAAAACATACTTAAAATTATTTAAATATAGAGAAAATGATATTTTTAAGGCATGTTTGTGTGTGTGTGCATGAAAATCTCAATTACAGAAAAACCATTTTATAGAAAAATTCCATATTTCGTAGAAAACTTGCTCTTGACGAACTCTATTTTTTAAGCTTCATTTGAAGAGAATTCGATCGATACTTTTTGAGATATGTCCATTTTTCGAAAATCGGTTTTTAATGGAATTTTTGGAAATTATTCAAATGTTATTTATACTCATATATTATCTCGAGAGTTGTATCAGTTAAATGCCTGTAAATTTTTAGCTCATTTGCATAATTAGTTCTCGAGTTATTGGCGTTTTAATGAATTTTTCAAAATTTCATATTTTGATGATGGTTTTAAAAAAAGTTGTATCACTTCCATTCACAAGCATATTGCTAAAGTATTAACTGAAAATAACTATATCAGTTGGAAAGCAATACTATTATTCACTTGTTATATTGGTGATGGTTGGTTTTGTTTTTTTTGGATAATGTTTGCGTTACTTTCAGGTACCACTACTGATGGGGGACGATGATACAATTGGATTTGGAGAAGAGGAGAATGTGCAGAATGGACAACTCAAGTGAGTGAAGGAAATTTTTCAGATTTTTGGAAGAATTTCTTGTGAATATCTTGGAAACAAAGGGAGATACAGGAGTTTTTAGATCAATTTTTTGGAGAATTGGGGGGGGGGGGGGGGGGGAGACGTGGAAAAAAGGTTTTTATGGAAAGGACGTATCTCCTTTGGATTCTGAGATATTTGTAAAAAACTGTACTTGCTAGAATTTTTGTAGTTTCATCAATTCGCTCCATTTAATGATAATGAAAATAGAGAAGATGTGATAATTCTTTGGTTTTCTGTTTTGTAAATGTAGAGTGGTCCAGTAGTCGAACGGATGAGACTCGTCAAACACCAGTGATCGAACACAAAGAATTCGATAATTACTGATACATTTAACTTTTTTATAGGCTCTTATTTGAGTTGATGGACATTATATTGTGTTTTGGTAATTAGAAATATGATATTTAGCTGGATTATCTATTTTTTCTGGCATAAATACGTTAAATGTTCGATAACTGGACGAGTTCGAACACTGGCCAACTCATTTCTCAATTATTATAGAAGAATATTCAAAAAATTCGCACTTATACCTATACTGGGAAGGAAAAATGGTAAAAACTATGAAATATTGATGACATTGGTCCTTAGCAAATATTTTTTTGAAATAATTTTTAAAAAACTGTAGATTTTACTGGATTCAGTTAATTCAAATGGTGAATCTGTTTGAATTAACTAAATTCAGTAAATTCAACAACTTTGCTAGTTATTTAAAAAAAAAATATATATTTTTTGTTAATAAAAAAAAATATTTGTTAAGGAAATCAATGGTATTAATATTGTTACTTTAGAAACAAAGGGGCGTAAGTGCTATCTTTATACAAAGTATTTATGCCACTTTGTTGCTAAGGTGACGATATTTAATAGTTTTTACCACTATTTTTTCCTCAGTGTAATTTTTGAAATTTTTCATAGATGCATATTTTTTTAATAATTTATTCTTTACAAAAAAAAAATCTCAAAAGTGTCACATTTCTACTATTTTCAATATCATTTCATTTATCTAATTTTATTTTTAAATTTTTTAGACATCCCTACGTCACACTGTTTCATCTAGCATTCAGAACAACAGCAATAGTAGTTTACATGCTGTGTGGATGGTTTTCCGACAGTTTTATAGCTAGTTTTGTAACAGTAATATTGTTACTATCTATGGACTTTTGGACAGTGAAAAACATAACTGGAAGATTAATGGTTGGACTTAGATGGTGGAATTACGTAGATGATAATGGCAGAAGTCACTGGGTCTTTGAGTCTCGAAAGGTTTAAATAATTTACATAAATTTATTTTTTTTTCATCTAATTTATTTTATTATTTCTCTACTACTTATTCATAGTACAATCGAAAATAAGTTGAAGGTTTAGGAGAAAAAAAAAAAGAAGGTGAAAAAAAATCCACTTTAAATCCTTGAAGTTTTCTTCCTGAATTTTTACTGGCCTTGTGTCAATTTTTTTTTTTCGTACAAATCTCATTGTTTCTACGACTTTCATATGAATACAATGAGCAGTAAAATATTTTTATGAAATAATTCAAGTGAAGTGGTAGAAAAAAATTTAATAGTTTCTTGTACATTGATTCGAAAGTATCTTTGAGAGGAATGGATTTAGCAGAAATTATCGGACCTTTTTTGTAACTCATAAAATTAAGTAAATATCTCTACAAATTGGGAAAGATGGGGTAAAATGGACATTTTAATTGAACGGTTCAAGACAGAGATTTTCTGATAATTCCAATGGGAAGCTGACAAAAAAATTTATGTGAAAAATATGTGTCAAATAATTTTTTTTTCATTTTTTTTTAAATTTTACTTTTTGGCCAAGTTTTAAAAGGGTATTCTTTTTTGAAACTCGAAAAAATTCGATGAAACTCGATGAAATTTTTCAAAAACAGAAGGATTTCACTTTCAAATCTTGATCAAAAAATTGAATTTTCGAAAAATTAAAAAATATAACTTGTGACATATGATTTCCATGAGAAATTTCCTCAGCTTCCCAATGGAATAATC
The DNA here is from genome assembly GCA_963942555.1 of Aleiodes leptofemur. Lineage (NCBI taxonomy): Eukaryota > Metazoa > Arthropoda > Insecta > Hymenoptera > Braconidae > Aleiodes > Aleiodes leptofemur. Next base: position 1,215,854 of record OZ012613.1, read on the forward strand.
AGATAAAACCTATCTTCAATATTTCTATCGATTTCGAGTAATTTTCATAGTATAAAATCCATTTTATCTCAGTTCCCCCTAATGTCTCTTCATAAATTCTTCTAAACTCCATTATTTCAATGATATTCAAGAAAATAATAGAAAAATTGTTTAAGTGTTGAAACTGTTATGTGCCCCTTGTTTCAGGGTTCTCAACAGAATCGTATCAATGCATCAGAGGCGAGAATTTTCTGGCTTGCCCTAATCCTCTGCCCATTGCTGTGGTGTATATTCTTCATAATAGCCCTCTTCGGACTAAAATTCAAATGGCTATTACTCGTATGCATTGCACTAATACTGAACAGTGCAAATCTCTATGGGTACATAAAGTGTAAAATGGGAAAAGAACAGAGTGTATCATCGGCAACTGGTGATTTTTTGAGAAAACAAGTTATGCAAAATGTTATGGCATCTATGATGACACCCAAAAGTCCACCAACAACATCACCAGGACAACAGCCCAATATTATCTAAAATTAATATTATCATTGTGATAATTTTATCAGTCATTATTTAATTTTTTTTTTTTTGTAAATATCTTTTCTTTAAGTGCATTGTATGAAATTGTGTTTATTCTTTGGATGATTTGTCTCATGTGGCTTTGCATTCTGTGTAATTGCAATGGTGTGTGAATTATTAAAATAATCGGTAAGCAAAAAGGATTTTTACGTGTTCATTATTTCATTTTTTTTCTTTTCTTGAAGGATTTTTCTCATTAATAAACAACAGGAAAATTTACATTGTTATTCTCTATTCTATGCCACAAGGCAATACAATAATGTACATGGTATTTCTCCTTGTCCACTGAATCATCCTATTACACAATAATTATTATTTATTTTCATTTTTCATTTCATTTTTTTCTTTTTTTATAATCATTAATTAGTAACATTGTATTTACTATATTTTTTTTTCTGCCTCAGCCTGTTGTATTCTTTCTGGCAAGAAAGTATCACAAAATAATTTCCCATTCTCTCAACGTTCTTCAGTATTTGACATTTTTTTTGTTAATTATTATTATTTTTTTTTTTTTGTAAATTCTCTTCCTGTTTTTTTTCTTTTAAATTTATCATTCAATTTTTTTTATTATTCATTTTCCCGAATTCTTCTAGCACTGTACATAATTTTTTTTTTTATTATTGATCATTGTCATTTGGGGGCTTTTTTTCATGGGCTCAAAAGTGTGAATTATAGACACTGAAATGTCAGATTACCGAAGATGAAGTGCGATTTCGTTATTTTTTTTTTTTTTTTTAAAGAACAAGAATACAACAAACTACACACTGCTATACATTTTCTTTTTCGTCCTTGTTCGCATGAATTTTTAGTAAATCAACGAAAAAATTACGATTTTACAATTAATAATTCAATACAATTTTCAATAAAATACTAAATTAAATATTTTTCATCTAAATTTTACGGTACAAAAGAATTGTGTAAATTTTTTAAAAATAATTTACAACACTAAATCAATTATATTTATAATGAAATAATGTTTTATTTACTTAATAAATTAATTATTCACGGGGCTTTTTTTCACCGAATTTCGAAATATTTAATAAGTCAATGATTTTGAAAGAATTTCTTTTTTTTTTTCTTTTTTTCGTTTTGGAAACGTTGAGAAATGGAACAGCCAGAATTTCATTCAATTTAATATTCAATATAATCCCGTTTTGTGTCGATTGTTTTATCATATTTCTTTAAATAATAAAATTATTAATTAAAAATCAATTATAAAAATGGCTCAGTGTTTGAATTGGCTGTGAATAAATTGATCGATATTTCGCAATGAAAACTTAAAAGTCAATTTCAGTTTAAAGTCGATTTTGTTAATGGATTAATTGTTGCTCTGGATTGATGATTAATGCGGAAATTCACTTAAATCTAAAATGATGAGGGGGATTTTTTTAAGTATCAATAGAAATTGGAATGTCTGAGATTCTTTCATCATAAATTCAATGAAATGATTTTGGAGTACAAGTCAAAAATTTGTTCAAAAAATTCGCGCTTCATTTTGGGAATTTTTTTTCGGGAAAAAGGAGATTCATGTGAATTTATCGAGGAACCTTTTTTGAGGCTCAGGAAATGTTCTACAAAAAAGGCATCTCCATAAATTCTCCAATACTCACATATCTCCGATTTTTTCAACTCCTCCAAAACTTATGATCCTGAAAATAACGGAAATTCGACAATTTTTAGTATTTCTTTTTTCTAAACAAATAAATTATTTCTAAAAAAATGAAAAATATGCACATTAGAGTTCAAAAAACAATTAGTGCAAATTTTTTAAATAAAATCGTTAATAACAATTTATACAAGTTGAAATTATCAAATATGATTCAGTGAATTTGTGAAGAATGTAATGAGGAGAAAAATGAGCCCTAGAAACATAGAATTAATTGAAAATTAAAATTTTTTAATTATTTTTACATTCCTTTAAGCCTTAAAAAATTTGAAGAAATGTAAAAAATAATGAAAATTTTTCAATTTTCAATTAATTTTTTGTTTCTAGGGCTTATTTTATTTTTCATTAAATTCTTTACAGATTCACTGAATTAGATTTGAGAATTTCATCTTGTATAAATTGTTATTAACGGTTTTATACAAAAATTTAACTTTTTATCGAATGTACTTCTCAATCATCCTCAAAAAAAATGCAAAAAAATTGTCAGATGTCTGCTATCTTCAGTATTATCTAAAAATTCACCACTGAATTGATGAATTAAAAAAAATGTACTCAGAGCAACAATTTCCCCTCACAAATAATGAGTTTTTCACAATAAATAAAAGAACACATTTTCGAAAAATAAAATAAAAATAATAAAAAGATAGCAGCACATAAAAAAATCGAGCAAAAAAATAATTAAGTAGTGAATATAAATTGAGCCATTAAAATAAATTTATAAAATTAATTGAAACTGAAAAAAAAAAAAAATCTCTCTAGCTACGCATTTAAGACGGCATTGATTATTTTTCAACATTAATTTATCGAATTCTAAAAACTAAATTTCATTTTCCTTAAGTCACGTAGCAATTGTAAATGCATTTTTCCTTATTTCTTCGTTTTTTTTTCTTCATAAAAAATATATAAAAAACATGATCATTATAAAATATAAAAAATCGTGTTAAATTAAGCTAGACATCATGGGTAAAATGGGTGAAGTGAGGGGGGGGGGGGGGAGGAGCGAGGGGGAGGAGGGAATGTACTTGTCACTTTTTTTTTCTTTTTTTCGTCCACTTAACATCGCGAGAATTTATAATTCTGAATAGACTGTTAAAATATCTGTACGTTTCGTTATTTTTCATAATTAATTCATAATTTTTTTTTTTTTAATCATAATTTTCATCTTCATTATCATTCTTAATATCATTCTTTTAGAATGATTTATCTTATAAATTTATTCCGTATATAATTCTACTCAATGACAGACGGTGCAATTTATGTACACATAGTCGTGAATTCCTGGCCCTTGTATTTCCGCTTTTCTTTATTTTTTTTATTTTTTATCTCATTTTATTAATTAGTTTTCTTTTTCATTTAAAAAATAGGTACGGTTCTTTTAAAAATACGACAAGTCTTTACTATATTAAGAAATATTAAATTACAGCAATGACTCAGTGAATTTTCTTTTTTTTGTTTTTAATGGAAGTATTTTCTTTGAACATGGGTGCGGGGATTAAAAAATTAGATAAAGAAAAATATCGCGAATACTATTTGATCTCAGATAAAAATTTTGTCAATTGAAGAAAAAAAAATTAATTTCAACCAAACCAATTTCAGGAAATTATTCACGTATTTATTTAATTGTTTCAATGTTTTGTAATCTCAAGAGATCTAAAATTTGGCAAAAAACTTACGATTAATAATTCTTTTTTTTTTTTTTACTTTTTTTTTTTGTTCTTTAATTGGAGAATATAAATGAGTATTTATTTATTGTCCATACAGGCTGAAGGATTTTTTTTTAAAATTGTTCTTTCTCTTTAATTCATCTAATATAACTTTGAATTATTTAATTGTGAACTTTGCGAAAAATTTAAACTCTCAAATCTAATTAATTAATAATTGAGTATCAAAAAGATTCTAGGATTTGTAAATTCCTGTAATTGGATTGGTATTGAAAAATTAATTAATTAATGAAAATTTTTTTTTTATCAATAACGATTATTCAATGAATTTTTATCTTTTTTTTATCCGCTTAATTTCCAATTGAGATTTTTAATTGATAATTGAGGGAAGGATAATGCGATAAAGTGATTAGTTAACGTCAGGACTTTGTACAATTGCGGTATTAAGGGCCAAAGGACAACATTGCGTGCATTTTAACATACAGTGCTCTTATCCGAAATTATTATTTTCTCTTCACAGACATGTGCTTAACTCGTTTTGTGGAATTTTTACAAACGTGTTTTTTTTTTTCTTCTTATTTTCCACTTCATACATAATAGGCACCGTTCACCGTTCATTCATTCCCTCAAAATTCACATATTTTCTTATTCTTTTGCCGTTCATTTAATTAATTAATATAATTATTATTTAATTTAATCGATTCAAACCTAATGGCATTAAAATTCCTTAATCACTAAACTTACAACGGCCTTAAATAACTAAGTAATTTATTCCTTCTTCATCTTTTTCATTTAATTTTAATCCATTGAATTCAATGAATTTCTTTTTTTTTGCAACGATTTGAAAAAATTTTGTGTTCTCAGTAATTGTCATTTTTGGCAGTCAATTTTTTTGAATTTTTCTCAGTGAGCGGAAATTTTCATTACTCTGGGAATTGTTAATTAAATTATTCAATGCTTCCTGCGATTAAACAAGAATTGTCAAATACACACGATTTGCCGCTCTTTTTTTCCTTTTTACTTATGTGTGTCTGAGAGAATTAATTAATTCTTTGCCACTAGTTGACAATCTTTTATTTATCTTCATTGTAGAGTATAATACGAGCACTGAGCTGAATTTATCTTTACATAATTCAATCATTTGTAATTCTGCGTATTTGACTTGGCAGCGATTTTATTTTTCCGGGGTTTCCATATTTTCACGTAATTTTCATAAAAAAAAAAGCTTTTAATTCCTCTTTTTTTTACGTTTAATTTAATCTGTTTTCTCTCTATTCTCCCGAAAAAACGAGGAAGATAATTAAAAAAAAAGGGAAAAAACGATGGTTTGAGTACGTAGATCTGAAAGTTAGATGATGAAATATCAACGTCAGTCTACCTTAAAATTAGTAGCGAGATACAATAGAGGCGCGTTATTAAAGGATTTTCAAAAAGATTTTCCCACGTTTTTTTTTCCTCAACTTCTTCATTTTCATCTCAAATGAAGACATTTAATTGCAATAATGATTTTTTTCCATAATCCGATATGTTCCGACACGATTGACATTCACAGAGTAATAATAAACCACCAAGTCCCTTCAATCATCTGAATTTTTTCATTTGAATTAATAATGAATATATTTATTGGAAATATAATCAATTAATTATCTAACTCAAGAATATACGTTGAGACGAAGTCTACTATTTTTTTTTTCTCCTTTGATCTTAAAAACTCCTCGCGGCTCTATACGAACAAACTAAAAATATCACGTGCTATCGGAATCGTATAATATAATTATGTTTGTTATTTTTTTTTTTAATTTTATTAATTTGAAAAACCGATAGGCACGTAATTATTGTGGCAGTCTTGGTTTCGGCGCTCATAATTGAACGATTTGTTTCAATGTTTTTTTTTCTTTTAAATTTAAATATGCGATTATCTTCATTATTTATCAATTCTCGTGATAATTTCAATTTTCTAATTGATTAAATTTGTTTTTTTAAAAACTTAAACTAATGAAATAAGTCCTAAAGCACAAATAATATATATCAAACACTCTACAAATGAGCGAGAATGAAAATTTCCCATCTGATAATTACGATATCGCTGCATTTAAATTACACGACCAATATACAGCATTCTCTCTCTTTCTCTCTCTATTTATTTCATTTTTTTTTTCCTCTTCTATTCTTCATTTCTTCTTTCGGTTTCTCTATCCTCATTAAAACCATTTAGCTGTGTGACACGGCAATTTACAGTAGTTAAAAAACGCAATAACTACCATACACTCATTGTCTCTTTTTTTTTTTCTTTTTTTTTTACAGCGAGCTTGCAAAACACAACGATTATACCAGTAAATGAGCTCGGAATGGAGAGAGAGCTTCATGTTTTTTTTATATTCACAAGTGCCTTCTAATTTTCTTTCTCCTTTGGCTTTCTTCAATTCTCATTAACGTTTCACTCGTTATTATTATTATTATTTTTTTTGTCATCATTCTCATCTCTCTATTTTTTTTTTAAATCCTTTAGACACGTCGAACTTTTGCCCTTTCGCCAGTACTCTCGCGGCTTCTAATATGACGCTCTCCTCGGTCCCTCGTTGGTTCCCTAGGCTCGCGTGTTTCTGGTTGTCAGTTAGCGTAATGATCGAATGAACCTAAATATTCCAAACTTGCGCGATAACAGAATTGATATTGGTCCTGGAATTAAAAAAGAAAAAAAATTAAATCAATTTATTGATGTAAGAAAGTGGGATTATATTGATGTGGGAAGGGGGGGGGGGGCATATTCGATTTTAGTGGCAACGTTTATGGTTCTGAATCAGGAAAATTCGGCAAAAAAGTGGTGAATTAAATGAATTAATTAAAATTCATCCGTTATTAATATTGATTCATAAATAATCAAATTCGGCATTTTTTTCTCATTTTATTATAATAATAATGAATTGAAAAGTCTAATTGAATTGAATTTGACTTCTGTAATTTATTTTTAATTTTTTTAATTATTATTATTATTATGCAGTGACCAAAAAGAGCGGATTCGATTATTTGATGAATAGAATGAGTTTTACGAGAATTATAAAAAAAAATATCTTGATGATTTCTTTCTTGTAGTCCAGAGAATTTTCTAAGAAAAAGCTGTCTCGAGATTTTCGTCTGACTCTATCCGCTCCTTCACTACTGAATTTTTCATTCAACTTGAGTAGTTAAGGGGAGAGTAATGCCTGCAATATTTTTTTTCTACATTATTGATTACATTTCTTGATGAGAAAACTAAGCTCTCTTTTTTTTCATTCAGTGAATGGAAAATTCAGGTGTAAAATTATGGAGAAATAACTCGAAAAATGAGTGGGCTTAACGAAAAAATTGAGGGAAATTTTTTTTATAGAGAAAAGTAGTGGAAATAAGCGGTGAAATGGACACAATGCATGTTTAGATGTATTGTATTGCGAAAATAGCTCGAAATCATTGAAAATATGTGGAAATAGGTTTTTTTTGATGATTCCATTGAAAAATTGAGGAAATTTCAGTTAGAAAGCATATGTAAAAATTCATTTTTTATCATTTTTTCAACTTTTTCAGCTGAAATTCAACAACTTTATTTTTTTTCGAGGATGTCTCCGGTTTTTTAGCTATAGCGATCTGGGATTGATCTTGAATGGAAAATTAAATAAAATTTCCCATCAATTTATGTGGTTTAGAAGAAAATGATCGATTTTTGAGGTACTTATAGGACAAAAACTGATTTTTACAAAATATCTTGTACTAATCATTTCGAAAATCGATATTTTCCATTAGAAAACTACATAAATCAATGACAAATGATCTCACTTTTAATTCAAGAGCAATCTCAAGTCACTACGACCCATAGAACCAGAGATATTCTCGAAAAACTCGTAAAAATCGAAGACGAAAAGAGTTTGATTCCCCATTCGTGCCCAATAGAGTAGAATTAAAAAAGAAAAAAATCAGTTCTGACACATTTTCTCCACCCAAACTTTTCTCAGCATTCCAATGGAATTGTTGAAAAAATTCCATCTCAAGTGGTTTCATTAAAATATCCATTTTACCCATCTTTTCCCAATAGAATTTTACTCTCCCCAAGAAAGGTCTATCGATAAAATAGAAAAGATCTATCGATACTCTCGAAATAAACTCCATTTTCCCTTCGAACCTATCACCTCTCTCAAAGAAAAAAAAAAGAAAGAAAAAAAATATGAAAAAACATGGAATTTTACCTCAGTTTGAACCATAGCAGGACGCTGTGTGCGCAGTATTCTAACAGTCTGAAATATATCAACAACTCCCTCATACTGCATACGTTCAAGTACAATGCTAAGTGTAATAAAAACACCAGTTCTACCAACACCAGCACTACAATGTACAGTAATAGGACCATCCTGTCCAAATTGTTCTTTAGTTTTATGTACTTGTCCAATAAAATCAATAAAACCATCGCCTGATTTTGGTACACCCTGTTCTGGCCAATCAATAAATTGAAATTGTCTGACAGTACGACTAGCACCATCACGTGCATCAGTTACTTTAAATTCTCTGAGTATATACTGTGGCATATTGTATTCAGCAATTGGATCAACAACAAAACACTGATAACGTATTGAACGATCTGATGGCCAGTACTGATGGCACTTTTCTCTTCCCATTTCTTTTAATTTTGTTAACATAACAACAATAGTTGAATTATGCTCCCACAGCATACGCCAAAAATCATCAGTTGTATCATTCAATGGTCCTTGTGTAGCAATATAAGCACCACGATATCGATAACCATCAATAAGACTTGCATTAATATAATCAGAACCCTCAATATTACGCTGTGGCTGAAGACATACTCTTGTACATTCATAAGGCAATATATGTACAAGACGATTTTTATGCTTATTACATTGTAAATTAGCCGATATAAATCTAGTTGAATCAGCTTTAATATTTGATAATTTTTTAAATTCAAGCTCCATACCCGTTATATTATCCAATTCTGCTTGCATTAATTTTTGTATATGTGAATGTAAATTACGTGCTGGTACTTCAGTATTACCACATATAACAGCCTCAAGTAATGCATCATGTATGAATATATACTGATCCTCAGTTTGTACCATATAATTACGTTGTGCACGTAGACATGTTACGTGTCCATAAATATCAATCATTTTTTCATGTTTTATTCTTTCAAGCATTGAATCAATAACAATGAAACAGCCAGTTCTACCGACTCCAGCACTGCAATGAACAACGAGAGGTCCTGAATCTGGTACATTTAGTGTTCTAACACGTCTCAAAAATTGGAGAAATGGTGCAGGATGCTCGGGGACACCGTGATCTGGCCATGCAGTAAACTGGAGTTGCTTCAATTCGCGCCTCTCTGAATAACCACTTCTACAGACTTGGAATGTCCGGATACAGTAAGTTGCTAATTCCTGTATATCACTTATTGTTACAGTCATTTGTCCATAAGTATCAGATCCACGTGATGGCCAGTACTGATCGCACTTTATTCTCGTTCTTTCTTCTAGTTTCGTCATCATGACTATTGTACTTGTCCTCAGCTCCCAGCACATTCGCCAAAAATCGGCAAATGTTTCCTGCAATGGGCCCTGTGTTGCAACATATGCATTCTGTTTTCTATAGCCATCGCAGTAATTAGCATTGATATAATCAGATCCTGGTATACCATCAATTGTCTGCAGTATAACACGCGAATGATCATAAGCAATGACATTAGCATAACGATTTTTTGATGTATTAACTTCCATATTAGAATGATCCCATGTAAATTGTTGTCCTGGTTCAATTGATTCATACTCTTGGCTGAATTTAAGATTGTCATTTGCCTTAAGACGTTCAATATGATTACCAAGTTCACTTATTGGTATTGGTGGATGTGATATCATACCAGGAGTTTGAAAGTTTAATCTTCTCATCTCTACTGGATCTGACGGTGCATGATTTGAGCTTATATCAGCTGCCATAAGGGGACGTGTAACAGCTGCCTGATCTGGTGCCTTGCACGGCCTTCTACGTCTATTTTGATGCCAAAATTTTCATAAATATCATCATAAATAATAGATTTGAACAAATTTTTGATTTAATTAATATTTAATAATGAAAAAATTTTTAATTATAAATTGATAAAATTTGAATGTATACTTACTTTTTTATAACGAAGAGTAATACGAGACAAATGCTAACCATTAGTGCTGCTATTATCGGTGTTACAACCCATACCATACCAGGTTCCTGACCGCTGTTTGTTACGGAAATTTCTGGATTACCGTCTACTGGATTATCGGGATTTGGTCTGCTTGGTGGTTCGCCAGGTGGTACTTCTCTCATGTCCAGTGAAAGAGACTCGGAGAATGGTGACGATGTATACAAATGCTGGATGAATAGGGAAAAAAAAGAGCATTAAAAGAAGCATTAGAGGAGTTTTCTTTTCTTTTTTTTTTGTTTCTAAGCCAAATATAATGATGAATATTTCTATTCATCCATGAATACTGAAAAAAAATATGATATTCATCAAAAAGTTTATACCTTTTTTGGTGTATCGACAATGGCTCGTACAAATATTTTGTAGCGTTTTTTCGGCTCAAGTTTCTTGTTAACAAATCCTCCGATTTCCTCATTACTACCCAAATGAAATGTATATGGTATTGCTCTGTGTGAAAATTTAGCTGCAATATATGGTGAATTATCTGTATCCTGTTTTGTGCTTTTACCCGTAATCATATTTTCAGTAAATGAATCGGGAATTAAATTGGCAGTGTATTTATCTTCTGGTACAACAATCAAATAGTAATACGCAATTGGTCCATACTCTTCTGATGCCTGGGGTAATATAACTTGTATAGTTTCACCATTTGCAACACCATAAAAATCCGGTTCAACCATTGGTTTTGGTGCTGCCATTTCAGTTGTTACTGTTATTTTAGCTGGTGGCTTATATGTTGAGTCTGGTGGTACAGCACTAACATTAACATTATACGTTGTAAATGGTTGTAATTCATCGATTGTCTTTGTTGTTGACTGTGGATCAAGTATTAATACTTTACGTGGTACTATTTGTAATTGTGTTATACCCTGAGAATCAACAAATTCTTTAACAGCATCAAATGATACTTTGTAATTAATTGGATTCAGTCTTATTGGTGGTGTCCATGATAGTGTCATTGAGTGTGTTGATGTATCAGATGCACGTAAATTTAATGGTACATCCTCTGGTTTAACTTTTACCGTTACTTTTTGACTAAGTCTACCAAGTAATTCACGTACTTTACCCTTGTATCTTGCTGCAACAGCTATTGCATATTCTGTATCACGTTCTAAATTTTCTAAATCAGCTGATTCTGTCATACCAACTAATTTTTGTTTCCACTCATCTAAATCCTCGACAGCTGTCATTGTATAAAAAATTTTGTAGCCAATTATTTTGTCATAATTTGGTACTGGCTCCCACCAAACTTCAACATTTGATTCGGATGTTGCTACGGCTTTTACAGTCATTGGTGCACGACCAATGTCTTTTTCTGTTAGTATCGTTATTTTTTCAGAATATGGACCAGCACCACGTGATGTATGGGCTCTTACGTGAAAAACATATTCAGTTGCTTCTTCGAGATTTGTAAATACAGCACGAATTTGTGTTGTATTTCTGCTTTCAATTGAACTGTGATCATTTTTCTTGTGGAATTCGACGTCATAATGCGTTATGTGACCATTTCTGTGCTCTCGTTTTGGTGGATGCCACGTTACACAGACAATGTCAGGTGTTTGGAACTGATAGGACAGATTCGTGGGGGGTCCAGTTGGCTCACCCTCTGGACTCTCCCAGTATATAATTGTCTCCTGTCCAACGCCATTCTCATTTTCACCAGCTACTCGAAACTCATAGTGTACACCACGCTCGACGTCCTTTATCTTGTATGTATTTTGGTGTGTGTTGTTTATTATTTCTTCTTTTAGTGTGTGATTTTTTATGCCGTACTTGACGCGATAACCAATCAATTGTCCAGCAGCTTGGCTGGGCTTGCCCCACTCTAGAGCCAGGGTTATTGGGTCTTGTTTGCTGGTTCTGAAAGGAGGATAAGTTTTTAAATTTGGTGAGAAGCGTGGAAAAGGTAAATGTGCAGATTGACAAATTTATTCTATATCTCATTTAGTCTGTCTAATAAAAGAATTGAAATTTCTCATCATGTTCCTATTCTAAGAAGTTCATACACTTCAAATAAAACGCAAAAACTGCCACGTCTATTCCTCATTTCTCATTGGTTGACGAAAATTGCGCGCTCAATTCCAAAAACAATAGAAATGAAGGATACAATAATTTCTCGAAGTAATTAACGATCATTCATGATAGTTTTTGATTTAATTCGAAGGATAATCATCGAAAAACTTGAGAAAATAAATTTGAATAAATAAATCATGAGATCATTATTCCGTGCGCGATCGGTCTCGTTTTTCCCTTCATAAAAAGGACAGGGCATTAAAATCGAACATGGCGGATTTCATCTCAAATTGAAGGATAATCGAACTCGAAATGAAAATAGTCGACCTCGAATCGACAAAAGCGCATTCTGGTGGACATTACGGAAACTAATTTCTTTGAATTATTTAGTCATCAAAATACTTAGCAGATAGAAAAATTATTTTCAATTTCAGCTAATCCTAAACGTTTGGGAATAGTTTGGAGAAATTTAGGAAAGCATTTTTATAATTTGGGGAAGAGTCATTAATTTATTATTAATTAAAACTTTTTTTATGTATAGATAGCAGAAATAAATTTTAAAAATATTGAAATTATTTACATCTATTTGGAAGTCATTTGGGGATATTAAGAAAATCAATTTCATCCTTTAAGAATCAATAATTATTTAATTAAAATGAAAATTATGTCTCGAGCCTCCAAGCGCAAGAAAATCTATATGAAACAAAAATAGCAATTTATAATTGCTTTCCTAACTCCCCCTAAACTATTCCCAAACATTTAGGATTAGTTAGAATTCAGGCTCAGCCTGAATTCTAACTAATCCTAAACGTTTGGGAATAGTTAAGGGAAGTTGAGGAAAGCATTTATAGTTTGCTATTTTTGATGATGTAGCTTGGCTGAGCCCAGGCTGAGCCTGGCTGAGCCCAGGCTGAGCCTGGCTGAGCCCAGGCTGAGCCTGGCTGAGCCTGGCTGAGCCCGGCTGAGCCTGGCTGAGCCCGGCTGAGCCTGGCTGAGCCTGAATTCTAACTAATCCTAAATTCTGCTATCTCTGATAGCTATTTCTGCTATTTATACATAAAAAAAGTTTGAATTAATAATAAATCAATGACTCTTTCCCAAATTATAAAAATGCTTTCCTAAACTTCCCTAAACTATTCCGAAATGTTTAAGGATTAGTTAGCTTTGAAAATAATTTTTCTATCTGCTAAGTATACGGAGGTATCATTAAAATTTAAAATAAAAAATACAAATCTACACTAATCAACGGCTTTTATCGAGACTTTTATCTCGAATTGGAGGATAATCAAACTCAAAATGAAAATAGTCGAACTCGAGTCGACAAAAGCGAATTCTGGTAGACATTATGGAAACTAATTTTTTTGAATTATTTTTTCATGAAAAAAGTGAATAATCTTGAAATTTTATGTTATTATCAACTCATTAATTGAAGAATGAGAATATTTTTAATAACTAAAGTTAATTACAAGCAAATAATTACAGACATTGAAAAATAAGATTGTTAAATAGAAAAATAGAAGGGCATCAATGACATCGCTGAAGAAAAGGAAGGTGCCAGCGATGCATGATCATTCATGGTCGCTTATCATTAAAATTAAAAATTCAAAATAGAAATCTACACTAATCAACGGAGACAGCCACCGATTGCGCTAGCAAATTTGAAATTCCTATATGATGGACAGCGGAGTGGGGAGAAGACTGTTTGACTGAGATTTCAAGGCCATTCGAATAGAAATTTGGTATAGAACTGGATAGCTCAATCGGTAGAGATTGGATTCCGGGTTGTGAGTATCAAACTGAACAACTATTTCACAGAATCTATTTATTTAAGATGAATAAGTTTGTCTACAGTGATGTACAAAAAGTACTTTTGCAAGTGTTCACAACTTGGTGATTCACTTGAATCTGCCTATCGACTAAATATTCCTAATATTTAAATGTACGACTTCGGATGAGTCAGGAGAGATGAAAGAGTGGAGAGGGAGTTATTCCTGAAGGGTGATTGGTAGAGTAAAGGACGATTTGGTGAGGGCTCGACTCAGGAGAGGGTTCAGGTACTTGAGGAAATTCTACAAGAAACAGCTATTGTTTGTACTCGAGAATTTGGGACCAGGAATGCAATGAAGTAATTGCAAGGGTTTGCTTTATTGGGGATTATAGCGCAAAAAGTTATCAAAAGAGGAAAGAAAGTATTGGGACTGCATATTTCATATGCACATGGGTCAGTTGGAAAAAACCAGGGGGGAAAACCCCAGATTATTGGAGTGGGATATACAACATTGATTGCACGAGGATGGACCGCCAGTGCATCAGTGAACTCTCCACGAGAAACTAACGATTCGTTACCAAAACCCAGAAGTATTGGTACCTAAAGGACAAAGAGCCCTCAGTTCTTTCTCCCTATGAAATCATTGTTGATGTTTATGCTAGCCTCTCCGACTCTCGCCACGTCGATTCATTTTTGATCTCTTAATTCTAATTAAAATAAACAATAATTCCCAGTAACGAAAGTAAGTAATAATCCAATAGAAACGAGTAAATTTATGGGAAATTGTAAAGGGCCTTTTTTTTGTTGCTTCTGAAATTGTCTACAAAAAAAGATTTTTTCACGAATTCTCATAAATCTCATCAATTTTGAGACATTCTCGGGACAAAAACAATCCTCACATCTATCCTTCTTCACCACCCCTCAATTTCTTCCCCTCAAAATAATTATTAGCTACTGAATTTCTTCATTGATTAAAATGGATTGAGTTTTATTTTTCACTCTACTCCTCTGTCTCTCCGCCTATCTCATATTTTTCTACGTACCGTACATTAACTTGTGGTCGATTCGGTACTCCCCCGGGAGTCTTAACTTTCACTGGTGGTGAACGATCCCCATCGCCCTTTCTGGTCAGTGCTGCAACTTGTACGTGGTATGATGTGTCTGGTTGTAAGCCGCTGATATTGATTGCCAGCATAGCCTCGCTCACATCGCAACGTATCGGCTCATTCAATAGATCCTTTCCCTTTATCATAATTATTATTTTTTTTTTTTTCAATTTTTTTAGACAAAATGAATTGAACATTGAGAGAAAGAATTTATTGTGATATTAAATAAATCTGTATAGTCGGCACAAAAATAGATGATTGTACGGAATTCACATGCAGAACTAATAAGAATCGAATAGAAATTAATAAATTAGGGGTGTGCGAATACTTAGAAGTTTCGAATTATTCGTATCGAATCGAATAATTCGAATTATCACAATTCGGATTAATAGTTTCTTCAGGAGTTATACCACAGTAGAATATTTTTTCTTTCTCGAAGAAAGATTTAGTCACTAAATCTTCCTTCGAAAAAGGATCTGAAGAATGATTTAGTCTTTTCTAATTGATTATTATTTGTTCTAAATGCGAACTCTTTACAGTCACTTTTTTTTTGTGCCAACTATACAGATTTATTTAATATTATCAAATTTTTATCTCTCAGAAAATGCTTAAGTGATTATTATTAAGAAATTTGAAGATTAGGGGACTGGGGTAAAATGGGGGTTTTGAGAAAACGGCATTTTATCCCGTCTAATCCTAATTGACTTTATACCTCTTCACCAATTTCTTGAACGTGTACGTGATATCCTCGTATGACGCCGTTTTGATCTTTGACACGTGGAGGCTTCCATTCGACTCTAATTGTTGTTGAATTAATTGCCGTTGCTTTGACGTCCTGAGGATTTCCTGGCACTGTAACGCAACTCAATATTAATTTACTTCTGAATTCACTGATGTATCTGTAATTTTTTTTTTTTTTTTAAATCTATTGAAGAATAGATTTAATTCACTCGGTTCAAACATACGCGAGCCACATTTACAAACATTCATACACGATAAAACATGATAAATTAAATTAAAAAGATAAAAGGGAAATTTTAATTGGAATTATTAAAATCAGTTGTTATCTCTGTAATATTAAATCGTAATCTGAAAAATAAAAACATAATATGAAAATCATAAAATTAAAATGAAATCCGTACAAAGCTCTGATTATAAAGAGATATTATTATTAACACATAAAATGATATGTGATATTATTGAATATCGAATTTATTTATTAATCAAGAGCAACAGATAAACTGATATCATATTGAATAATAATAATTTCTGAAAATTAAATTGAAATTACTTTGTAATAATAAATTTAAAAAAGTTATTAATCAGTTAGTATGGAAAATGAATAATGAAGATCAAAAGTGATTTGAAAAAAATAATTGTAAATTAAATTATAATCACGAATTCACACTCAGACAGTACAACGTATAAACGATCATGAAGTAGGTCATACACCTTTGTATAGCTTTTTATTCATTTTTTTCTTTTTTTTTTTGCTCATTTCGACACATACCCCTACCAGCTAATAATCCCCCCATTTGAATACCAATAATTCTTTCAGCTGAATGGATACAGATTGACTTATTCAATTTTCTTCTTTCTCAATTGTTGAATATTAATTCATAATTTTTTTTTTTTGAATTGATTCAAAAAAAAATTGGAAAAAAAAAATTGTATGGACGATTAATATTCCTCACCGACGATACTATTGGAGAGTCCATGATGAGAACAAAAAATTAATAATCAGTTTTAAATTATTATGTTTTTTTTCAAAAAAAATATTATCTACATATATGACAATAGTTACATCATTAAATTT
The DNA here is from genome assembly GCA_963942555.1 of Aleiodes leptofemur. Taxonomy (NCBI): domain Eukaryota; kingdom Metazoa; phylum Arthropoda; class Insecta; order Hymenoptera; family Braconidae; genus Aleiodes; species Aleiodes leptofemur. Next base: position 1,232,653 of record OZ012613.1, read on the forward strand.
TTAAATAAAAAAAATTTAATAAATTGTTAGTAATTCGAAAAAAAAAGTGCTTCATAACATCGCAATAAGCTGTGCCCAAATAATTATATTCACAATTAAATAATATAATGTAAATATATTTATGTATAAAAAAAATTGATTTGCAATATTGTGCTGTCATTTTCATAAAAATTCTGTATTCATTAACAAAATATAAATGATAATAATATCATAGACAAATTATTTATTATCACATTTCTATTCATGCGATTATTTTCTATAAAAATAATTCGACTTAGTTTTTTTTTCTTTTTTTTTTTCAAAAATTTTATCAATACAACATTTGCCCGTCATGGACAATCCAGTATCCAACGTATTATCAGTGGGTTGCGCCGTTATTAATTTACAGTATTAAAATAAATAACGTTTATGTAAAGAACTTTTTGAAGTAAAAAAAAATTTTTAAACAGTTTAAAAAAAAAAATATATATATGTATTTATCAAAAAATCAACAGAACCAGCACTGCCACTGCCTACCTACAATTCTCTCGCGAGCAATCATGTCCTTTTTTTTTTTTTCTCAATAAATATATAAATAATAATAAAACACAGCTACTACGTTTAAAAAACCATTTCTGCGGTATATATAACAAGTGAATTAAATGATAAATTAATTGTGTTTATTTTAATTTATATATAATGTAGAGAAAAAATTAAGCAAATTAAAAACAATCTTAAAATGCGTGATTACGTCAATAAAACAGACATTTTTGGGGGAACTTGTTTTTTTTTTTTATCAAACAAAATTAGTAACAATCGCCTTTGCTGTGCGTTTATAATTACTTTGTACACACAAACAAACGTGTTTAAAAAAAAATTAATAATAGAAACAACGTGGTGAAACAATTGTTTAGCTAGCTAAAAAAAAAATTGTCAAAATTAAAAATTTGCTTCAAGATTTAAAATTAGAGAATTATATATATATATATAAACAGTTAAATGAATAAAAATAATATGGAGAACGTTAAAAAATATAATTTCGCGAGTTTCAGCATTTTACAGTGGCCGAACTTGCATCCTGCTGCCTCTTCGGAAGTATGCAAAAAATTACTTTTATATTCCTTTTTTTGTTTTTTTTTTTGCAAAGTTATATTTGTCTCAGCGAGACGGGTACATAATTATTCCACTCTAGCGTGTATTAAAGAAAATTAAAAAACATATATATCACGTTTTCCTTCAATTTCCATTGCTATCTTTCATTCTTTTGCGTTTTTAAATTTTTTTAGAATTATAGGTAAAAAAAGAATATATCGTTAGAGAACTCGTTTTTTTTTTTTTTTTTTTTTTTTTTCAAGGTAGAATGGATACTCACTTGCTTCATCTGTGCCCCATATAGTCGCCAAAAAAGTGGGAAAACAAAAAACTCGTAAAATTTCGTGTCAATTTCTCACGTACATGAATTAATTTACAAAAGATTTTTTTTCTTTAAATTAGATTAGAAAGAGGATTAATTGCGTATCAAAAAATTCTTTAAGAAAATTATTTTTTAAAATTTTTTTTTTTTTTTCTTTCATTTACGGGTAGCATCTACTCGTTTATTGTTTATGATCAGTGCTCTCAGTTTTATTATCAGACACACTTCATTCACTCTGCATGCAATTTGTTATTATTTTCTTTTTTTTTTTTTTTTTTTTCATTTCGAAAGTGTAATAAATACATTCACACTTCATGCAATTTAATATGGGAATTATCATTTGAAAAAAAGTTAATTTAATTATTTATTTTTTGGAAAATTAAATTATTTTTCATCATTGTAAAAAAAAAAAAAAATAGTTACAAACATCCATACATTCATGATAAACTTTCATACTTCAGCTCATTCTCGCGCAATGGACAAAAAATGACAATTTATTTTAATGAGATTTGAGAAAAAAAAAAATAAAATAAATATATTATTATTATTAATTAAATCGGTTTGTTATTGAATTTTTTAAAATGAATTTAAATAAAAATTAAACAATTGAAATAAAATAAAAACACAACACTTGTTGTCCTCTCGACTTGTGGTTGGTCACACAGAGAGGCGGGAGACGTGAGAATATTCAAATTATTATTTTTTTTTTTAAGAATCTTTATCTTTTTTTTTTTTATAAATTTAAAATTCAAAATTCTTTTATTTTCTCTTTTTTTCATCGTTTTGGCATGCGCAATCACTACTCCAAATATAAAAATAACTAAAGGCTCATGTCCATGCGTCTTGAATTATTGGAGATAACATAATTAATAAATTAATTAAAATATTAAGAATGATGAATAAAAAGTAAAGACAATTTAATTATCAAAGGAAAAAAAATTAATTAAATATTATTTCAAAGACTCTGGCATTCACTGAATATATTTCATTGAAAAAAAAAAAAACTCAAAGAAATAAAAAAATAACTTCATTCTCTTTTTTTTTTTTGTTTCTCCATTATTCTCTCCTTAATTCCAGACGCATCAAAAAGAAGACCTATTATTAAAATGCTTACAAAGAAATAAATTCATAAATAAGAAAATGAAATTTTTTTTCAATTAAAAAAAAAAAGAATATATGGAAACGATGGGATTCAATGAATTATGACAACGTTCAAGGGAATATAAAAGAGACGAAAAATTATGTAAAGTAAATGGATTAAAGTGCTAACGTATATTAATGATATTTTTTTTGTCCAGGGGGGGGGGGGGGGTTGGTGTTATATGATAAATAGCACAGGTATTTCGCGTCTCTTTTTTACTCTCCACTCGTACGTCAATATTTACTACTGACATACAATTGAGGATTATTTAAAAATTCAAAGTGAGTACATAAGAATGTACTTTACGAAGATGATAAAAAAAAAAAAAAAATTGACGAGTTTTATTTGGGCAAATAAATTGGGTACGTAGGGAAAACTTTGGGGGAAATGGGAGAAAAATGATTCTTCGTAGACAGCATGTGTAAAGCAGCATGGGGAAGGGGGGGGGGGCGAGCTCCATTCTATTTGTTTGTTAATTAATATTTTTTATATATATATAATCTGTCGAGTATTATTTTAAAAAATTGGGATTTATGCACCCCTCGCTCACGTTAAACTCACATTACCCAGTGACGACATCCATTCACGTTAAAATATGTCTCTGAAGGATATAATTATAAAATTTTTTTCGGTTAATTCTATACCGCTGATACTCCGTAATTGGCTAGCATTGTTTTTTATCTACTGGCCTTTTTTTTTTTTTTTAAATATACATTATCATTTATTATAATGAATTTTTATTATTTTTTTTGCGTAACTAAAGAATTCGGGCAGACCATGCGTATATTACTTTAGGGTGAATATAAAATGTTGACAGTTAATAATTCAATAATATGATAAATAAATGAAATTATATGAATATATTATAATGAATAATCACAAACGAAAGCCCAAGCCCTCGGAAAAAAAGGGGGAGTTTTTTTATTTATTTATAAATGGTGTGAATTAATGTTTTTGCAGCTACTAAAAATCTGCCAGTCCAACTTTTACAATACCTCTCAAAAATACATTAACGTTTCAAAAAAAAAAAAAGAAAAAAAAATTAATATGTAAAGAAAAATAATTGAAATTAATAATTTATGATAAAATACTTAATATACTCTATTATCGCGCAAGACGTGGTAAAAATACAGATGCGCAGTCGCTTTGTATGTTCAACATCATATATAGTATTTATATATGCTTTTATTAGTGCACAATATTAATGTGTAAGGTGAATTAAAGGCGGTTTTTTTAAAATTTATATATATATATTTATATATATATAATAATACGTACGATCTGAATTTATATTAAGAAAAATTATTTCTCATAAACTTACAGACAGAATTATGTTAAAAACTTGTCTTCATCCCATGCATAGAGCAATATTATTTACGGCAAATAATTATCGTTCAAACGATATTAATGTATTATTAACATTCCAATTTATTCATTGAATTTATCCATTAATAAATTCATTTCTTTCCAAACAGAAAAAAAAAAATATGAAGCTTTTGTGATTAAATTAAAATTAGAAGAAAAAAAAATTATTCACTCCTCAATACAAATGGGTGAATAACAAAAAAAAATCAAGAACATTTAAATTCTCATCGTTCAATAAATAATAATAATAATTAGGTGCTTACGACAAAATTCATCTTGCTTCACACAAATTTCTATGAAATTATGTATAAGTGAGAATATAATGAAGAATGGTGAGAAATAAAAATTTCATCGCCAAACTTTAGCTTTCTTTTTTTTTTTTTTTTATACAAAAATAAAAAGATGTAAAAAATATATATACAGGAACAAGCATCATTCACTTCTCCATTGAGAAGCGATACAACGCTTTTTTGATAACTTCAATGAGAGTTCCTTTTATATACAAAAAGAAAAGAATTTTTTTTTTTTTTCTGAGTAAACATATCGTATATACATACTGGCACAGAAAAGTTGCCAGTAAGTATACGAAAAAAAAATAAGGAGCTTCAAAAAATAGCGTGGAAATCAGTTGTATTGGTATTCAAATGTACCTAAAGTTATCACCTTGTGAATTCGTTGAAAAAATATATATTTATATATATATATTTCCATTTCTTCTGTCTAGATAAGAACGTACGTACACAATATTTTTTCTTCCCCCCTCTTTTTTTTTACCCCATCCCTTCGCGAATCCTTCCATCACCAATGAATCTCTCGCCCTTGGATTCACCCCACCTATATTTATTATTCACCTACGATATATATAATATTTCAACCCTCGAGATTCCCTTTACTCTCCACTTTTCATATTCCCTGAAGCAACATATATATATATATATATACATCTGCTTTTTGAGAAGACGACCCTTCTTCTTCGCCCTCTTCTCTTCATCGGTTTTCACTCTTTGCATAAACTTTTTTCCTTTTTTCTTTCATCTTTTTCTCTTCGCCTCTCATATTTTCCTGCGTTTTTTTTCTTTCCCCAACATCTGACCTCTTCTTATGATACCCGCACTCACGCACTCATTCACACAAACCTCTATCCCTCGCATCTGACGCCAATTCTTTAGAGTTTCTTTTCCCCCCCAATAGATTTTGCCGGATTTTAATGACATAGGGATGAAAAAAATATTGAAAACCTCAAAAAGTGGTATGAGATGCGAGGAATTCGAGATATCGTTGCAGATGACATTAGGGTGCTTATTAAGGGTGCTTTCGGTGCTTGCTCTGTGCTCGACACGTTTAATTAAATAAATATATATATATATATATATGTACATATATATATTTGTGCGTAAACTAATTATCAAGAAATCGTGAGTGATTTAGAATAAAAAAAACATTAATCATTATTGCGTACAAATACACGTAATCAGTTTTGAAATTACCCAAGCCTTATTCAATATACAGAAATTACACTGTCCACAAATGTTTATCTGATGCACATAAGTTTTCCATCAAATAGACCATTATCGACATTGTATAAATACACCAACCATCATCAACTCAGCATAGGATACAAAATGTTCCCATTTACCCTAGTTTTACGTGTGTTTATACACAATTGTAATTAAATATATATATATATAGATATATTATATATATATATATAGTGGTGCAATGGTGCTACCACGAAAGTGATTGAAGTGCCCGTACGCAATATTGCGGTATTAATTTGGTGCTTTTCAACAAAGTGCGAGTTTAGTAACCACACGGTGGGGTGCTTTCAGCTGTGCTTTATTATATTTTAGTGTCACTTTCTCTGCCGAGTCTGCATTCGATTGATTTTTTCTCTTTTGCAATTTTCACTAATTTTTTAATTTTATATGAACTCAATGCTTCTATTGAGGCGCTATTCATTTGGGAAATGACTGCGTCACTTAGGACTAAAATCACACGAAGTCACATGAAATCAGTGAAATCTTGGGATTTCATCGATTTCAAGTGATTTCAATTGAAATTACTTTAAATGGGTGAAATCACATGAAATCAATTGCAATTGTTGAAGAAAAATGGCAAACAAATTATTCAAGTCTCATCGTTTCGATCTTATGACATCATCCCTTCATTCACCTCTCTTACACAGAGAAAAATGTTTTCTTGATTTAAGACTGTGCAATCACTTAATTTAAGAATGTGCAGGTCACTTAAATTAAGTGACTTTTCTCACTTAAATCAAGTAACTTTTTCTTTCTTAATTTAAGAAAGTAAAAATCACTTAAATCAAGTGAGTTTTGTCACTTAAATCAAGTGACTTTTCTCACTTAAATCAAGTAACTTTTTTTTTCTTAATTTAAGAAAGTAAAACTCACTTAAATCAAGTGAGTTTTGTCACTTAAATCAAGTGAGTTTTGTCACTTAAATCAAGTGACTTTTCTCACTTAAATCAAGTAACTTTTTTTTTCTTAATTTAAGAAAGTAAAAGTCACTTGAATTAAGTGACTTTTCTCACTTAAATCAAGTGACTTTTTCTTTCTTAATTTAAGAAAGTAAAACTCACTTAAATCAAGTGAGTTTTGCGACTTAAAACAAGTGACTTTTCTCACTTAAATCAAGTAACTTTTTCTTTCTTAATTTAAGAAAGTAAAAGTCACTTGAATTAAGTGACTTTTCTCACTTAAATCAAGTGACTTATTCTTTCTTAATTTAAGTGACCTGCACATTCTTAAATTAAGTGACTGCACATTCTTAAATTAAAAAAACATTTTTCTCTGTGTATAAAAACTACTATAACCTTTTTTGCATTAATATAATGCGTTTCTTTCCTCCCAAGTCCCATCCATATTCCCCCCTCCCTTATCCCTCTATCTTACACAAGATAGATGAAATCGAAAATTTGAAATAACTTGAAATCATTTGAAATCGTGAAATCACCCAAAAATCCCATGCAATCACATGAAATCGATGATTGCATGAAATCACGTGAAATCATACTGAAATCAGGTGATATCAGCAATCACTGTGTCACCGGATTTCCAAATGAATAGCCCCTCAGCTTCTATCTTTGACGGGAAATGTGAAACTCTATTATTATTATTATTTCCTTTTTTTTTTTTTTCTTTAGACTTCTTCTGTTATTGGGATGTGGGGGGAATTTAATTAATTTGGAATTGGATACTCGGGATTATTTGGAAGAGGATATACGATCTGTTCTATTGTAATTGTTAATTATTCTTTCTTTTTTCTCCACAAATTTCAATTTCTTTTTTAATCAATATCTTTCTTTTTCTCTCTTTCTCTTGTTCTATCCTCCTAACGGAAATGTGAATGACCAATTTTTTTGTATATGGTCTCTTTTTTTTTTTTTTTCTTGTCAAATTGCGCGTTAGTGCGTGAATTGTGATTTTGTGTTATGAATGAATAATAATAATGAGAAAAAAATATATATATATATGTATGGTTTACGTCGTCGAGGGATATATATCCGGACGACATGCGAGACCGGTTAAGTGGAATACAGGATAAGGATTTTTTTCGATTTTTTTTTGTTAAATTCAGTTTTGAATATTTCTTTCATTGTCAGGAAGGATTTTTTTTTTAAGCGAAACGTCTCATGCATCGGCATGCCATCCATGAAGATTCGGGATTATGTTTTTTTTTTTTTGGTTTAAATAAAATATTTCAAACATATTTGCCACATCGATATGCACCAGATGCATTTTTTCCTGGTCAATCGATTTGGCAAAGAAAAAAAATAATAATAATAAATAAATGGGAAATTTTTATGTGTCTCGGCAGACTCGGCCCAGTTTTCGACGACGACTATGCGAGAAATGTGTGTTAGGGGTTTTTGGGTTGCACAAGACCAGAGGATTTAGTGTAAAAAAAGAGGTCAGAACAGAAAAAAAAATAAGTGGATTTAATTCCTCTTATAAAGAATGATAAAAAAAAAAATAAGTAAAATAAAGAGAGCTCGGTAATCGGGAAATTGGGTGATTCTTTGGGGAATTTTTTTTCATTTTTTTTTAAACAAACGTAAGCATGCTCTAACATGTGCAAACGATAGAACTAAATCTCAACTAAAGACAGTAGAGCTTTATTATTCAGAGAGATTAGAAATATATGTGTAGTAATAATTTTCAAAAAGATTTATGAGATTTTTCTTTTTGTCATTTTTTTTTTGATTCTTTTTTTCATTTTTATCTGCTGTGTGTTTTTTCTGTGTGGATGAGAGAGTCACATGCCAGTGTTATGATTTTATAGTTTTATTATATTTTTGTGAAATTGTTTTGTAAATGAATTTTTGCAGTTTGTTGTCTCTTTTTCCATTGGCAATTGCGATATTTTTCTTGAGATTTATGGAGTTTTTTTTATTCACATTTTTTTTTTTGATTGAAGATATTTTTTTAGAGAAATTTACCGATATTTTGCCAATCGCCAATTTTTTTTTCATAAAGAGACCACTAACTGCACCTGTTATTGTCATTTTATGTGCCAAGAATGAGTGAATGAATTTTATTATTATTTTTTTGCTTCTGTGTATTTTATAGTTTATATATATGAAAAAAATTTTCTTTCTGATTAATTAATTCAGTAAAGAAATGTAAATGAAATGAAAACATAGAAATTGTATTAATTTTTTTTTTTTCCTTGATTATTTGTTTTAAAAATACAAATAATTAATCAGGTTAATTTTTTTAAAAATGTTAATTTGTTAATTAATTCTTAAGTACTAGCTGTATGAAAACCTGGAATACATCCTCCTGCAAATGCATTAAAGGAAAAGAAGAAAAAAAACACGTGAGCATTCATTATCGTGTTTAAAATCGATTTCCTGTACTTAATTTTTTCAGTTTCAATTAATTTCTTTTTTTTTAATCTTTGAATTAACTGAGGAAAGAAATGAAATAAATTAAATTAGAGAAAACAAAATATATCCATTAAAATAATAATTGTAACGGTGGCGAGTCACGAACACAAAGGTAGAGAGTACCTGTGAAAAATTTCATTAGAAAAATAAATAATAATAATAACAACAAACAAAAAAAAAAAGAGGCATATCACTCTTTTTTCTCTCTCTTAATAACTAATTAGCTGAATTTAAATTAATTAAAATAATATATTAATAATACAGCATCCGACACAAAATCCGTTGTACTCCGGTTGGAACCTGAAAAAAAATATCTAGACGCATACCATTGGGAGGACGAGGCTGCATTTCTTTTTTTTTTTAATGTAAAAACAAAAATATCTAAAAAATTGGCAGAAATAAAATAATACTTTATGGTAAAAAAAATATGAATTCATGAAGTGAAAATAATTTAAACCGGTTTTCCTCGTCCTCCTGGTTTCAACGCAAGCATTCCAACATAAAAATAATAGACAGTACAGAAAAAATGCAAATACAAAATGAAAAATAAAATTTAAAAGAAAAAATTGATATTAATAAATGAAAAAAAAATATTTTGAAAATAAAATTTTCACCGAACACCAAAGTACGAGGGACTGTTATGAAATTAACCCGAATCCTCGTACCTGTGGTTTTTTTTTTCAACGCTACAAACACATTCCAAAAATATAAAATCTCGCCAGCCAAAAATATTGGCCCCACTACCTTTGTTCTTTTTATTTCTTTTCTTTCTCTCTTATTTTTTTTTTTTTCCAGTTTATTTCACTCGATAACCAATCGCTACGAGTATCTCACGCGAATATATTTTTTTCAACGTTAGTTTCGTTTTTTTTTTTTCGCGGTCACCGTGCACATTCCGAACGAAAAAAAAAGAAAAAAAATTGAAATAAAAAAAAAAAATAAAAAATCGTAATTTCTGAAATTTCATCCAATTTAATCCGGATTTTTCTGTCTCATGCCAAAAATTATATCACCATAATTTGCAGGATGTTCTGAATCATTTATCTACTTTTTTTTTTTTTTTTCATTTTAATTCCTTTTGAACAGTTAATTTTTTTCAAATTTATTATATGAAATCATTTCACATTCTTTCTCTCTCAGTTTTGTTTTTTTTTCCAATAAACTGAGTAATTATTAGTGTTTTACTTATGAATTGAATTCCATGAATTAGGTATTTATATATATATATAAGTGATTGTGTTGTGGATGGGTTGGTTATGGATTTATGGATTATTACTTTTTTTTTTCTTTTTCTTTTTGAAAGGATAAAGATAGGATAAATTTGACGTGACATCTCAGTTGTGGCATATTACATCTGAAAATACGTTTGGATAAAATTTGACGTCAGAATATAGATATATATATAATTTCGGCCCCGACAGTGACTTGAATGATTGATTTGAATAAAAAGTTAACAAAGAAATGAATAATAGAAAAAAAAGAAGAAGAAGAAGTTGTAACGACGTAAAACTGAAGAGGCTATTTACAGATGAACGAGAGACCGTTTGGCGGGCTTTTATATTTTTGGCTCACTGAAAATAATTTACCGATAATCATCGCTTATCTGCTTCACGAAAATCAGTTGTTAGTTAATTTTGAGATTGGTCCATTAAATTTATAAATACATTTTTATTCCAAAAATAATCAAATTAATATTATTCAATTATTTCAACATAAAATGGACCATCTCATTATTTCCCAAATTATGATGCCCAAATACCGCAAAAAAATGGAAAAAAAAATTTACAAAAAAAATATATTTATAATACACATTCTCCATTTGGTTTTTGCTTTTTTTTTGTTTTCATCGAATATTGATACATACCGTCCTCAAAAGTTCTGACAGTGATAGGATAACTCGGTGGTCCATCACCTACGCTGGTCCCAGCAGCTACCCACATACGATATGTTGTCCATTTTTTCAGCTCATCCAATGTGAATTTAGTATCAGTTAGCTTGATAACACGTGCTTCTGAATCAGATCTTCCAGATTCAACAACTTGTAGTTTGTAGTATGCAATCTTTCCATTGGCGCTTTCATTTGGTGGTGGTAACCATGATACCTCAATTGCAGTTGTGCTGATCGCTTTGCCAGTTACATTGCGAGGCGGAGCCCCGGGTACTGTATAACACTCAGTTATAGGAAAGAAAAAAAAATCCCAACGAAAAAGATAGTGGGAGGATTGAAGGAAGGAAAGTTTCAACGAAAAGAGAAAAAAAAAAACAAGTTTCGTTGGAGAAAGAAAGGCAAAAGGAAAAAAGAACTTCAGCCACTGATAGTCCAAAAAAAAAAAAGTTCACCTCGAGACTTCACATTAAAGATTAGCCAAAAACCTCAATTTCTTTACCAACTCATTATTTCAACAGTCAATTTCTGTACATCTACGAGGGTACTATTTTTAGAGTGAAACAGAAGAGAAAAAAAAAACAGAAATTTATCCTGAATACTACAAACTGCAAGCTTCTGGCCTATCTTTAACTGAATATTTCGAATGGTGAACTTTTGCTCCAGATAAAGGATCATCGGTGGCTGTACAGTTTAAACAATTGATTTTTTTTTTTTTTTGAAATGAAGAGGAAAAGATATAAATCATAAAAGATAAAGATAAAAATCAATACATCTAGGATTAGTAGAATTATATATAACTTATAAGATAGAAAGATAAAATTCCTTGAACAATCTAAGAGTTCATTATTAATGAAGATATCAAGAGATTAAGAGTTTCCAAACGAATTTTTTCAATATATATATAGAAACAAGTAATGAAAGAGTTTTAGATAAAAATAAAGAACGTAAAAAATTAAAACGTTTGAAATATCTTTCACTTTGGGCATCAAGAATAATCTTATGTATTATCTCAACGAAATAATTAATGTAAATATTATATATCGTTTTGAATTAAATAACGATCTTTTTTTTTCAATTAACTATAACTTAATAGATGTTTATCAAACAATAGAATTAATTCAAGAATGTAAAATAGAGGTGCTTCAAAATGCACACATATATCGATGCAGTGCTTAGTGCAATTTATATTTATGATATATACGTAATATATATATAGATTAAATATATATAGTGGCATCCAAAAACGGCTTTGTTTTTTGCAACACATGCAGTCATTCTCACTCTCCCACACTGTCGTATTTCTTTATTTAACGCCAAAAGTAATTCAATAATTTTTTTTTTTTTTTTCGATAAAAATTTCTCTTTCTCGCTCTAATTCCCGAATAATTTGAGTAATAAAATCAATGAAAAAAAATCAAAATAAATATACAAAATAAACCTCGTCAATGCGATTTATCTCAAATAATGATAAAAAAAGAGTTATTTTTCATCAAATATTAAGTTAAATGTATATAATTGGGTAAATAACTCCTTAGCTTACGCTACTTGCAGGAGTAAACCTAGCGAATTACATTACGGCTTATTTCCTACCTGCTGTGCCACTTGTTTATACACAGTGTTATCATTAACCCCACAAGTACACACAACCAATCAATTTAATTTGATTGTAAATTATCTAATTATGTACTTGAAATAAATTACTATCATGTTAAATGATAACACCAAAATCAACCATATCCTAAATTGTGGCACTCCTTGCTGCTTTTATTAGTTAACTTTCGTTTTTTTTTTTTTTTTTTATCTTTATTTCTTGATGTTGCACATTGCTTACCGTACTGCTTGGTGCGAACTTCGTAGGGTATTGTTGTAGCTCCCTCTCCTCTCTGACTTCTAGCTGCTAACCATACGTAATAGAGTGTATTTGGATAGAGTCCAGTTAATGTGTAGTTCTCCATAACTGGTATTCTACGATGATGCTTTTCCTGTAAATATAAATTTCAAACAAATTGTTATTTTTAATTTGAAAATGTTTTAATTGGACTTAGCATAGGCACTTTGTTTGATTAGAAAGTTAAATATACAAGAAGAGAAAGACTGTTTTATTAGACGCTCACAAATATTTACTTTTTTCTGGAATCGTGGGGAAAAGTTTTAATGACAATGTCAATAAAAATGTTTCATGCTTTTTATGGAATAATATACAGTTGAGTAATTAGAATAACTACATGGAATGGCCTGAGAGGTAAAAAAAATCAGAGATAGATCAACAGAACGTTGGTTCGATGATGTCAAATTATGGGGTTTGAAAAGGGCAGAAAGAAATTTGTTAGTCATGAATATTATAGTTCAACATAAAATTTGAACTGAGGGAGGGAATTATTAATAATAACTTAAAGTTAGTGGTTACTATGCATATCGTTGTCTTAGAAACAAAGGGGCTTAAGTGTTGTGTATGAACATAGCACTTATGCCCCTTTATTTCTAAGACGACAACATGGTACAATCAACGTTTGTTAATGTACAATGGTATATGTATACCATATATACTTAACCTTGTTTACCACTTCAATAATGAATTATATCTTCACTAATAACAATTGTCAAATTTACGCATTTGCATCCACAAAAATTAACAAAGGCAAAGGATAGAAATAGGTGGAGAAAAATAGAGGAAGTCTTCGCTCACTAGAAAGATCCTCAATAATAAAATGATAAAGAAATGATGAAATTCTATATTAAAAAATTCATGTGATTTAAAATTTCTATTAAAATCCTCTACTTTATTATTCGATATCACTTTTAAATTTGGAACGAATTCGTGAGAATATGTACTGAGGAAAGATGAGGCTTTAATAATCATGATAATAATTGAAATAATATTTTACAATATTTTTACCTTGGCATAAGTATCATTCCAATATAGCTCATAGCTCAGTATATTTTCAGCGCTATGAGCTGGCTTGCTCCAACTGAGCGTCACCGAATTTTCCCCAATATCGACAACCTTAAGATTTTCCGGTTGGCTTGGCACCCCTTGTTGCGTCTTTATTTGTATCGGTTGGCTCAGTGGTCCAGGCCCAACACTAGTAAGTGCCTGTACCCGTATTGTATACATTGTATGAGGTATAAGATCCGATATAGTGGTTAGTTGATTGTTGTTAACAACTTGTGACTGCCACGATGCCATTTGTTGATTTGGATCAGTCGTGTAGTATACTTTATAGCCCTGCAACAAAGTGAATATTGAATAGAGAATAAAGTACTTGTTAATAGTACTTGACTATGTATTTTTTTTAAGAGGATGAAAAGTTTATGCTTTTCTTTTACTTTTATTTTATCTTAAGTTAAGTTTTGAATTGATTTTTATCCTCGACAATTTCGAAAAGTAATATTGTGTTATAGAAGTGAGGAAATGCTTGGATATTCGTATTATTATTATTTTCGTTGAAAGTATTCGAGACAAAAAGTTTAGAGTCCATTTGTCATTGGAAAGTTTTGAACTTAACAATTAGTTTTATTTTTATGGGTTTTTTCTTTTTTTTCTAGTACCGTCACTTGGCCATTTGGTGTTTCTGGTTCTTCCCACTGTATAATCATGGTACTTGAACTCAGCGGGCGTACTTGAAGTTTACGTGGCGCAGAACCTGGTCCTACAAAAATAAGTAGAGTTTTTTTTTTTTTTATTAATTAAGAGTTAATTAATGAGTGCTGTTTTATTTGCAAGTAAATGCGAAAAGTCGAATTTTGTTGGATACTTCAGAATCGAAAGGAGACGAAAAATTTTTAATGAATGCCTTTTTTTCTGTAGCAGGATAAAATCTGCATGAAAGGTACTCATGAAAAACTTTGTATTTCCATTAGTTTCATGAAATATTTCGACAAAAAAAGACAGTATTGCAATCAACTCGCTTCGTTTTACTTCTTCACTACTGAATTTCCAATAATAAGTACAAAAGAAAAAATGTGCAAAAATCAGTGAATCACAGATGTAATTTAATGAGAAAACTGAGGACGTGACTTGTTTCATAATGTGAAAAACAAATTATTGATAAAATTCAATGAAATAACATTGTTTAATGAAAATGAAATACAAGCAAGGACGAAAGTGCAATTATGATATGTATTCAATTGAATTTCAAGCATCAAAATTATTAATTTCTGCTGAATGGAAAGAAAAAAAAAATAACAATGAAACTACCACTCTGTGATTTCTACCAGCTACTCAAAGCTACTCGTGAATATTTATAGTGTTTCAATGTGTCATTTACAAGTGCACTGAATTAATAAAGTTGTAAATAAGAAATTTCTCAATGTGTACTGTGCAACTACTTTGGGCACACTTAATAAATTCCTTTTTTATCCGGAACTTTTTTTTCTCAAACTTACTGGAACCTCCATTGGTTGATTCCGCTATAGGGAAAATTTTGATTTAGTAACTTTTCAATATAATCATTTATTAAAATGTTTTCATTTCAAATCTAATGAAGATAATTCATTAATAAATAAAACTCAATGAATGTGAATATCTAATCTTCATTAGAATTGTTTTTAGACATTTCAATTTTGTCCTTCAAATAAACAGTCTACAATCAGCGAATAACTTCTTTCAATTTGAAATTATGAATTTGTCCGCCGATCATAAAGAAAAAAAAGAAGTTAAATTGCAGGAAAATCACGTTTTTTTTTTGTCACTTACACGAATTATAAATGTGGACACGCAGAGAAGCATGAAAAAATAATAAATTTCCCTTAAAATTTTAATCAACAAACACACAGTTAAAGACATTAATATTCAAAAAATCAATAGTATCGAAATAAAATTGAATTATTGAGTGATGATGACGCAACATGATGAAGCTTTGATAAAAAGCTTTTTGCAAAAAAACCTGTGACAATGTAAATTAAATGATGATTGATCACGTTGATTATGTCTATTTACAGAATTTACATTGTTAATTAATTTAATTTCAATTGATGTATTTAATTTGATAATACTGACTTGTTTCACCAGTTGTAACCAATACCGGGTGACTACGGGGACCACGTCCAATTGAATTAACAGCAATAACATAGAGCTCGTATTCAGTGTATGGACTGAGATTTCTGATGTGATAATACATTGTAGTGATTCCTGATATCTCAGCAAATGCCTGATTAGCCTGTTTGGGTTTGTGCTGAATAACGTAGTACTGTAGTTCATCAGGACGTTTGTATGACCAAGTGAGCTTAACTGATGTTGCTGTTATTTCAGAGACTTGAACATTTTCTGGTGCTCCGGGAAGAGCTAAAAGCATATAGAATTTCTCATTGCAATTATTTCTTAACTCAATTCGGGAGCGAAGAGGTAAAAGGAGTTAAGTCTATTTTTTTTAACAATTTCCTTTAAATATCTAGGAAGCTTAATGGAGATAGGTCCTTTTTGCTCTAGTCCTTTTAGGACTAAAGAAGGGCGTATCTCTATTATTTTCCGAGATATTCTGATGAAAAATGGGCAAGAAAATTGACTTAACCCGTTTTACCACTTCACAAAATGAACTAATTTGTTGAATAATTTAATTGAAAAGTGTTAATTACATTGGACTTTAACGGATGAGATGATTTCAATAACTCCTAGATCACTGGCAGCAATGCACGTGTAGTTAGCAGATTCTTTGATATCAGTAAGCATAAGTACATTTTTTCCAATTGGAAGTTTATCATCTGGTGTCATATCAGTAGCTGGCTCTTTTCTCCATTTAACATATGGCATTGGTGAGCCAACAGCTACACAAGTGAGATTCAATGATGCACCCATCATGACTTCACTAACTGCGGGCGGACGGATTGAGAAACTTGGCGGCAAACGTCTCACTAAAATTTTTGAAAAATTGTTTGTTAGGGACGATCGATACCTCCACGAGCGGAGGATGATAAGAGGGACAGAGGAACGAGGAATGCACGACTCGAGTGTGCGAGTGTTATAATCTCTAATTAATGATTGGATACATTTCCATGTTAATGATAATTTGTTTAAAATATCATGGAAAATTGGAAGGTTTCTTTTAAAAAACAATACTAAAACATCGTCAATTCGCGATGTTTCGATTATAATTTAAGCTTCAGCAGGCTTCTGATACTGTTATTGTCAAGAGCCTGATGAAGCTTAAATTATAAGCGAAACGTAGTGAATTGACAATGCTTTAGTATTGTTTTTTGAAAGACATCTTCCAATTTTCCGTGATATTTCAAACCAATAATCTCTAATATTACAAATGTGAATCAAATCCAATTGAATTTGACGAATAGATTCATGTGGAGTACAGTAATATGAACATTTTTAATTTTGATCAATTGTATCGGTTTTAAAATTAAGATTTAAGGGTAAACATAAGCACTTTGTTGATTAATTACACAAAATTAGCAGGATCAATTTGCTTAAAATTATACAGTTGACTTTAGAATCAATTCAAGAATTCATGAGATTTTTTTTTTTTTTACGATCAAAATTGGATTTTCTTCATCCCAAGTATTGATTCTCCTCAATTGAAGTAAGAAAATGAAGAGTAATGAGTTAATTATTAATTGAATATTACCTCTGACGTAGAGTTGTATGGCTCCTGAATATTCAGTACCAACTGTATTATTAGCAACGCATTCGTACTGTCCCTGATCCTCAACTTCGGAGTTTGCAATTTGCAGTGCACCTGAAAAATAAAAATAAATTCATTTAAAAATCCGTTAAAAAAAAATAGAATGAAAAAGAGAGAAACGTCGACTTTAATTGGATAAATTCACGTATATGTGTGTGTGTATGTGTGTCTGTGTATCTATGTTTCCTCGCAGTTACATTCTGAAACGAATATAAACCGTTTCTTTTCATTCACATATCAAAAACGCTAATAGAGTTCGTGAAAATGGTTTTACGAGTAGTAAATTTTAGTGTATAGTTGAGAGGGCGTGTAAGTTTTCTATATACAATTTTACACTGTACTCTTCTCTCTCTTTTTCTCTTTCTCTTCACTAGTGTATTATCGTGCTTCGCGTTTGCCCGCGATGCATCATCAACTCCTGCACGATACCAGTTGCCTGATGAACTGGCTGTGCTTGCAAGCCGTGTGATTATCTTCGCCTACGTCACTCCACCTGATATAATTCAGCTTAGCTATCCAAGTGTACCTAGAGAGCCCCTTTCGGTTCATCCCTCGAATCCACTCACTACTCCCCATATCGACTACTACTACTATTACTCTCTCTCTCTCTCTGTTCGCCTCGCTTCTCACCCTCAGCCACCCTATCTATCCGACCTAAAACAAACATACAAGTCAGTATACCGATGGGGCTGGCCAAACCCCGTTGGGGAGTTTTTCAACCCCTTCCCGCGTTACCTGACATTGCACTACGCCCATCGTTCGCGTTGATAAAACACGCGAATTCAACCAAAATTCTGACATCAGCCATTGCCACACAGGCATGCCTATTTTTTTTTTTTTTTGCTATTGACTGAAGGGGAAAAAAACGGCGAGTTAATGAGGAACATCCAGGAAAGTATAATTTCGAGAGTAAAAGGAAATGACAAAAAAAAAACATTTGGTAATTATCATGTTTACTCTTCATTATCAGAGAGAATTCAATTATGGGGTGATGGAAGGCTTCGTATGTATTGGATTTTTAAATCAATTATTTGATGATACTTTTTAATATTTTTTATTATAGAGAAATGTCAAAGACTGGGAAAGGAATTAAGAGGTCAATGATTTTATTTTATTGGAAAATTATAATTATTTCTAAACGATGGTTTTGAAAATTTGGAATTTTCAGGGTCTTCCTTTAGGCCTTAAGGTGGGAACCCAGAGTAAAGTCGATAAAATAGGAGAAAATGAGGATTTGTAGATTAGTTTCTAATTAATTGCTAATAATTCGGGGAAAAAAGTGCTTTAATTTACCCGAAAAAGTGATTAAACTATTCGAAAATAATATCTTCAGCTTGTGAATATAATTTTTTTCTCTTGAATTTTTTTTACATTAATCTCCTATTACATACATGAAATAGAGAGAGAGAGAGACGAATAGTTAAGACTACCTTCTAATTCAAATTTCTCAATAACTGTACGGTAAATTGAATATTTTTTTCTTCTATTATTTAGTTAAAATGCTGTTCTCTTCGACAATAGTTTTTAAATAATGGGTCAACCCTGTGGTTTTTTTTTAGTAATTTCGTTATTTCTGTCCGATTTAGGGCGTTTCATCCCCACCACCGCTATTTTCAGTAACTTTAATAATTCATATCGATCATCGATGGGGCAAAGGGCAAAATGAGCTATATTAACTGATTTTTTAATTCATTTCTCAATTAACTTTTAATTTTTAATTCATATCTTATAAACTACACGGGCAAACATTATGAAAATTTCAGAAAAATGTAAAAAAAACATCATCTTTGATATGGCATCAAAAAAATAAGGAGTTAACTGTATTCAAATTCGCTGGGTTACCCCCCTCAACGTATTTAATAAAATCTTCGTGATTTCTTCCATGAATTAATAATTTCATTTTTTCCCTTCACTTGAAGTGAAAATTAATTTTCAATAAAACACTAAAGGCTGCTGGATAAAAAATTTTGTTATTTATCTCCTGATATCAGTATTTTGAAAATAGTATTTTCTCCTGATACATTTGATAGTATAGAGGATGGAGAAGGTTAACGTAGAAGCCTTTTTCACCTTCCCTTTCCATTTGCACGGCCCCAGCCACAATTTTGGTATCGCCTAACCGTGCTCTCTCTCTCCGGAGCGCAGAAAACACTCCATCACTGGGTGTGTGTGTGTGTGTGTGTGTGTGTGCGAGGGCAAAGTGGGTCGGTATCGTTCGCGATCAGAATACATAATCGTGCCTCATCTACAATTTCCCAGGGTGAAGCTATACTATAGGTATGTATATATATATGTCTCTCTCTTTGCCCCGGTCTTTTTCAACCCTTTATGCTTGGTTTGGCGGTAGGGAGGAGGGGGAGGGGGATAAAAAAACGGCGGAGAAGAAATAAACGAGAGAAAATGAATGGAATACTGTAAGACTGTGTGTGTGTGTGTGTGTGTGTGTGTGTGTGTGTGTGTGTTGTGCCTGAGAATGACATTCACGTTCTGCATGCTCTGGACAAATGTGATCCTGTGCAAGAATACAAGGAAAAAAAAAGAAAAAGGGTTAGTAAAGAATAATACAGGAGTGTAAAAAAAAAAGAAGAGAGTGTCAAAGGACAGTCCATCCCATTTAATCCACTCATAAATAATTAATAAACGACACGCGAGATCATTGCCTCTAATATTCTCTTCGCTCTCTCTCTATTTTCTCTCCTTTTTTTTACAAAATTTTTCCTCTCTATATTTTTCTCTCACCCTTCTTCTACAACGCCAGTCACGAACACACTGTGGCAGGTGAAGAGGTGGCTGGTGAAAAGGAGAAGGAGAAGGGGAGGGGGTTGGTGTATACAGTACTGGCCCTGTTAAAATTCACCTTTTTCGCTTTCCCATTATCCACAACTCTTGCCGCGTGTTTGTCCTATCTTCCCTTCATACATACAGATATACATATTTTTTTTTTTTTTTTTGTAAAAAAAAAGGGAAATTCTTCTTCACTCGCTTGGGATTAATTCTTTTTTTTTCCCTGTTTGCTCTTGACTCCTATGTTTTTTTTTTTTTTTAGTCATCCCCATGGAGATTAGTATCTGAAGAGTAACTATTACGTTGAGGGACTAAAAAAAGAGTAATTTACACGGTGAAAATGGAAAATTGCTGAGTAAATATATGGTAATATCGTTTTTTTTGTGAAATACAGTTGATATGCTTCAACGAGAGATATTTTTAATATTTCTTGAAGAATATTTAATATTAAGAGTGAATGGAAAATATAAACAGTATTTGATATCACGTAATATGAAAAAGATTGGTTCTTCAGATGCTGTATTATTTTCTTCTTTCTCTCTCTTCCACCACTTTGTGATTCATTTTTTTTTTTTCTTCTTGTTTTTCATCTTGTACGTTGCATGTTTATGCTCATTTCTCGTGTAGTCTTGTCCCATTGCCAAGCAGACATATGGCCCAGGAGTAATGCTGCATTTTGCATATACGAAGGAATACATGAAAAAAAAAAAGAGGGAGGCTCAATTCGTTGAAGAAAAACCATCGAACCTCTCTCTCTCTCTCTCGTGAAACGGCAATGGATTTTATTGAAATAGAATACAAATAGAAAATATGTTTACACTGGGAGGTGTACGATGTTCCTCATATATATTCGTTTTTCGCAGAGTTGGAACATAAAAAAAAAAGAGGAAGAATTTGTCTTTTACATTCTACCCTTTTTCCTGTGATACATGGATACATGCTACCTGTGTGTTCGATTTTCATCGTCTATCTGTTTATCCAATTTTACTGTTCGATGTTTCAGTTATTTTTTTTTCACATTTTTTTCCCCCTTTTTTATCAGTCTTTCGAGTTTTTTTTAATGAATATAATGATACAGCCATTGTTCCCCGATTTTGTATCTATTCGTGGGGAAAAAAGGGATTAATCTTCTAATTGGAGAGAAATAATTGGGGCTCAGATTTTTCTTTGTTTGATAGTGAAAAATGAAGTGTAGGGGAGAATGGGATTTTTTTTGATAATAGAGAACTCAATGAAAAAATTTGAAAAAATTCGACAATAATGGGGATATGTTGTAGCATGTTCTCAATTTTTTTACAGATTTTTTTTTGCAAATTCACTCACTAAAAAAACAATCCTGGATCATTTTCCCCCGAATATTGCATTTATTCTATTCTAAAAAGTTCATACACGACGAATTTAATGTTAAAACTGTTACGTCTATTCCTCATTTCTCATTGGTTGACCAAAATTACGCACTCGATTTAAAAAACAAAATAATAATGAAGGATACAACTATTTCTTTAAGTCATTATCGATCATTGATAATAGTTTATGATTTAAGGATGATTGGGAGATACAATCGGAAAAAAAGTTAATTTTTTGTATGAAATCATAAATAACAATTTGTACAAGATAAATGTCTTAAAATTAATTCAGTAAGTATTTGAAGAATGTAATAAGGAATAAAATAAACCGTAGAAACCAAAAATTAATTGAAAAATGAAAGATTCTTACCATTTTTTACATTTCTCTGAACCTTGGAAAATTTAAAAAAATGTAAAAAATCCCAATTTTTGACTAATTTCGTGTTTCTAGAACTAATTTCATTCTTCATTGCATTTTTTACAGACTTACTGAATCAGATTTGAGAATTTCACCTTGTATAAATAATTATTAACGATTTTAAACAAAAATTGACTTATTTTCCGATTGTACCATCCAAACATTCTTAACTGGAAGAACAATCATCAAAGAAAATTTTTTTAAATAAATTTGAACAAGAAAAAAAAAGAGGATACTTTTCGTGCACTAGACCGCACGATTGATCACCTAAATTAAAAAAAATCCATCATTATCATAATTGAAAAAAATGTGTTAATACGTGATGAGTAATAAGTGATTCACAAGAGTCTTCAGAAATCAATATCTGATTAATTGCCATGTGCAGTGGCACTTCAGTTGAGCGAATTTACGTTCAATTGGAAATTGACTTTTTTTTTCCTCTTCGTATTCGCACACGAGGAATTCCTTTCAATGGCCTAGTACAGGGTGGATTGCGTGCTCGACTCATCCCCTTTTTTTTCCCAGTATTTGCCCAGTGAGAATTGTCGAGAGCTAAAAAAAAGCATACTTGCATAATAATTTCCGTTCGAATGTGCAGAATTTCTTCCGCTTCTTTTCCTCATTCAAACACATTCACCTCAATTCGTTAATTATTATCTCGTATAATAATGAGTGACTAAAAATTGAAGCCAGTATATAATGTGACAGGTGGAGTTAGTCCTGGGTCCATTAATGGGGCTCATAGTACTTTCGCCTTTAAAATGTAGGGAAAGGGGGGGGGGGGGGGATGGGATGAAAGCGATGACACGGTGAAAATTATGCGGACGCAGCCACTTCAGCTGCGGAAGAAAGGAGTAAAGAAAGAAGGAAAAAAAAATAAAAAATAATGAAAAACGGAAGAGTAGTTTGAGGAGTAAAAAAACATCTTTGGCTAAAGAAATGCGGCATTGGAGGTTTTTTTTTCTTCTTTTTCTTCCTCTTTTTCCTCGGGGGCTTGGAATGGAACAGATCTCTCTCTCTCTATCCCTCTCTGGAAAAATTCTATAAAAATCCTAATATATATCTGTTCTCTTCTCGTCACATCGATTACCTCCGGCTGGATCATCCAGCGCGTTTATTCTCTACGCGTGTGTTGGATGAAAAAAAAAAAAAAGGAGAAGAATGAAATATATTGGCGAACGGAGAGAAAAATGACAGGGCCCTTTAAATCTTCACTCCTGTGTGAAGACACGGTCCGTGAATTTTTTTTCACTGCGAATACAAATCGTCGACGATAAGAAAGTTTCCTCTCCTTCGTACTATCCTCTCTCTCTTACTTTTACTCGCTTTTGAAGGTGGTTACAACGAGGAAAAATCTATTCTCGTCACAGAGAAGGGGGGCACCGTTTAAGATAAGAAAATTCACGTCTTGTCTACTCGAGAGATCACATGATGAAGTGACTGTTTTCATCGTACTTATTCAATTTCTATTTCAAATATATTTATTTGGATTTTATGGGTTTTTTTAAATTTTTTCTTTATAAAATTCCGAAATTCGATGGGAATTATTTTGTGAATATCTTGGAAACCATTGGATTTATGGGAATTTATCAAGAAAGTTTTTTTGGAGGTTATGAAATTCTCTTTAAAAGAAGGTTTTCTTAGTTTTTTTTCTTCTAAATCCACTTGTTCCAGAGATATTTACTGAGTAATCTACATGTAATTTTTTTTTTAAATTGTCTCTTTTTATTAACATTACTCCGCAAATATTTCTAGAGTCACTGGGTTTATGGGAATTTATCAGGAGACCTTTTTTTGTAGTCTATGAAAGCTCCAGGAAAAAAGATCTCTTGATATTCTCCCCTAAACTCACTAGCTTTGCAGATATTCACGATAAAATCTGAACCTTTTGTGAATCATCGTCTTTCATCATTTCACGACTCGTTTGTGGCCTGGAACGTGGAAAATTGAAGTTTTTTCTGCTGCAAATTAATGTTTTGATACGTGGGAAATGGACACATTGAATTGGAGGCATTGCGTAATGAAAAACGGTAGAAATGATTGAATACATGTATTCACTCTTTATTTCTTTGATATCGTATGAGAGATTGCATTTTTTTTTTATATTTTTCTGAAATTTTTCATAGCTTTTGTCACGAGCTGAAAATGTGGCTTTCGAATAGTTTAATCACTTTTTCAGGTAAATTAAAGCACATTTTCCCGAATTATCAGCAATTAATTGGAAACAAACCTACAAATTCTCATATTGTATTCTTTGAAAAGCGGTGATGTGTTCTTTTTTTTTAATTTTTGTAAAAAAATATTTTTCTTCATTCTCCTGTTTCTTTCACAATTCTATCGACAGATTTTCTTTGGTATGATAAAAAATAATTGGGTAGACAGAAATTTTTCCATACTTTCAATGGCGAAAACCTCTGAAAATGGCCAATTTTGTTATTAATAGTCTCGTATTCTAAAAGTTCAAAAATTCCAAAACTCTAGGATTAATTATTAAAGATTATTCTCAATGTATAAACAAAATAGAAAAAAAATTGATCAAAAAGTGGTATTACGTTGAAACTACCATAATCTTTATATATTCCATGAAAATCCTAACTTTCCAACCAAAAATTGAGGAAATTCTCCAACCCAATATCTCTCATTCACTCCAAGAAAGACAATTACTATAATACTATCCGAAACATCATCAAGTTTTAATATCCCAAGAATATCACTTCATTATAAAACAGTACTTGTTCAACAAAATAAATACAAGACTTGTATCAAGAACCAGATGAATATTGAAGTTGACACAGTAACTCACTCTTAGTTCATACTGTACATTGTATGAACGTCATGAGTCAACTAACTCTGGTCTCAAGGAATGGTCTAATGGGCCAACTGAGTGCCCGCATAAGAGAGAATACACTATCTCAGTTGGCTAACAGTGTAGATACTGAAGTAAGAAAGTGGGTATTCTCACAACAGTACAATGTACAGTTATAAGGAAAGAGCAAAAGCTGCTGGTGAAGGAGAAGGAGGGGGGGGGGGTAGGGTCCTGGAAAATGAGGGGTAAAAGCGAGTGTGAATTTTAGGATCCCGCAGGTGTTGAACCCGAGTCAGTTTCTCATTGACTCTATCTCACTCTTACTCCCTCATATCTTTGCAACCAAGTACCTTATATCCATAGTTGTTACGAAACTTTAGGCCAGAAGCTTAATGGACACAATTTTACGAGTCTTGACGAAGCGTTAACCCTTTCGCCTGCAAACACACTTCAGGCACTATACATTTTCTCATAGACGAAAAGCCTTGCACTCAGGGTGTCTCTCTCTCTCTCTCTGCTAGTTGTAAAATATAATTTAATGACTCACGAGGTTTACTGTTTATAAACTTTTCATATACATTCCAGAAAATTTTCCTCGTGAATTTTTCATTCTGTCTGTTATTATTCTCCTCTTTTTTTTTTTTTTTTTTTCCATTCTATTTTACTCAGTGAATGACATTGTTTCACTCATTAACATCAAAAGCCTCTTTTTTTGGCTGGACTTTTTTCCCACTATTATTTGACCTGTTTCGGTATTTAATTCATACTATGTTATATGTATATATGATGATAAACTCAAATGAATTCCTACATAAACTCTATGTTTAGAGTGTTTTCTGTCATTGAATTTTTTTTGTTAAAAACTACTTTTTCATTGAAACTCAATGGAAATTAAAAAAAAAAGTCATGAAAATGGGTTGCGAGAGAGCAAAGCTTTGTAAATAATAGGCACTGTACAAATATTATTAGCGTTAGAATTTTTTTTTTTGCTTTGCTCAAGGCCTCCAGGGACACAGCATTTATCTTTATAATGTGGATACAATTTTTTTTTTCTCTGCTCTTCCGTGGGTCTATATTATATCACGTAAGTCTTGAAACAACTCTCCTGAGGCCCAATATAAAAGCGCGGAGATGTAACATACCCAAGAGTCCCGAATGACCAGATGGGCTTGCGCCTCCACCTTTCCTCCCTCTCCCCCTCCCCCCCCCCCCCTTTTCCGTGAATTTTCTTCCCAGAAACTTGCGTTTTATCCCAGGCAAACTTGGCAAGAATAACCAGAAAATTGAAGTAAAACTCATGGAACTTTTGTTTTTTTTCCTGGATTTTTTTTTTTAAAGAATACAAAGGAAGGAAGAATGATGTGAAGAAGAAAAGTGTGTGTGTGTATGTGTGCACCTGTCTCATTTTCTCGCTTTACATCCCTCTTTTCACCCACATATATTCTCATACAGTGCTTGCATTTTTTTGCACCCTCTTTTCTTTTTTTTTTTTTTTTCTTTTTTTTTTCGGCTGTAAAATGTGCGACACAACAACATCGCTATATTCTTTTTGTAATACATTATGCGAGATATTTTATGGAACAAGAAACACGCTCGGAGTTGCAGAAAGAAAGAATGAGAGAGTGAGAGAGAGAGAGACATTACGAATGAAAGAAAAAAAGGATAAAAAAACACGCGAGGAACAAGATAAAAATGGAGTAAAGAAGAAGAAAAGGGAAAAAGAGGAGGAGGCAAGTTTCTTCAGCGCTGAGGACACGCGAATGGAGTTAAAGTGCGCTGCGTGAGGCGCTTGTCAACGACCCTCACCCAAAACCCTCTCTTGTACACCCTGTTTCAGCTTCTTTTTATACGGTTATACTCCGCACAGGTGTACTTTGGAATGAAATTGGGGACAATGGGGAACTTTGAATTATTAAGAACTCGAGCGGTGCAGAGTAAAACGAATAACGTGAAAATTTTACTACACACACACATACACACATGTTTACATTAATAAGAACGAACACAAGAATTCTGGGCAAAACTCAATTTTTGGAGCAACTTCTTGTTTTCATTTATTTTTCTGTTTTCGCGCATTTATTTCATTTAATTTCATACAAAATTGGTGCATTCGTTGGAAAAAATTTGAAAAAATTACTCAATGATGAAGACATGTTAGAGTATTTCCTTGAATTTTTTCAGATTTTTGCATGAAGTCCTTCACTCCGAAAAAAAATCCTGAATTATTTGACTTCGGAGGTCCATTTTTCAGAATCAACTGGAATTTTTTTTTCTTTTCGCTTAGGCCTTTACGAAAAAATTTGAAAAAATTACATAATTAAAGGGACATGTTCGAGTATCTTCTCAAATTTTTTTCAGAATTTTTCATGAAGTGCTTTACCCCCAAAAAAAAAATTCCAAATTTTCTCACTTCTGAGGTCAATTTTCCACGGTTTCTCCTGATGGAAGGAAGAAAGATGATAAAAGAAGATTTTCCGTTTATCAATTTAGGAAATTTACCGGAGATTCGGTACCAGAATAAATTCCAAGTAAACCCCAATTTTCAAAAGAAACTTCTTGTTTCCATTTATTCCCCTCTTTCCTCAAATTCATTTAATTCCACTCCCTACCAAAAAAACTAGTGCATTCGTTCGACATGCTTCCGGTTTTTTTTTTCATTAGTCTGTAGAAGAACTGTATTTTCGATGTGTATTCCTTTTTCTTTTTTTTTTCCGTTTTATTCCCTCAATCTTCATTGAGGCTATTTCATTTTATCCAATTTTTCTACCTTTTTACCCTATTTTTCCCTCCATCCCTCCACCCCTCTCCCCTCCACATTACATCATTGCCTTAGGAACAAAAGGGCATAAGTGCTGTATATAACCATACGCACTTACGCCCTTTTAACTCTAAGATGACGATATAAAAGCGCACGCGCACCTATCGGCTTTCTGGTCGAGTGCGTCTTTACTACCGAACGAGTTTTCTTGTCGCGTTTTCTTTACGACAATTTTCAGGAAAATTGCAATAGCGTATACGTTAACGTACATGTACCATCACTACTGCGAGAGAAAAAGCGAGAGAGAAAGAGAGAGAACAGGGAGGAGAAGGACTTGGTTTGGTTAGGCAGGGCTAGAAATCTACGAGTAAAAGGAGAAGAGGGGGAAAAGGGGGGGGGGGGGGGGGTGGTCTGGAGAGGGTTGAACGAGACGACTGTACATACACAGTCGGCCCATAGAGAAATGCACCTACAGAATACACTAGCTGAGAGACTCACTCAGATGCATCGCAAACGTAGTACGTTCACGTACTTTGGTATATATGAGCATTTTTTTTTCTTTCTTCCACTCTATTTTCCTTTTCCTCTTTTTTTTTCATCCCTACTCCTCTCTTTTTTTCTCACCAGTGTCATTTTCCACGTCGTGTCAGCCATCACGTGATGACTTTCAGCGGTGGTGTGTTTTATCGATCATACACACACACACACAAATGCCGATAGTATCGATAAACACATGGAAGGAGGGAGGAAAAGGGGGAGGGGGAGGTGGAGTAAGAGAGGCAGTAGAATGCAAAATTACTATTTGCGATGAAAAACAAATGCATTAGGCTAATGCATTTAACGAGTAGTTGGATAATTATAGTAATTTTGTCAATTAACAAATAAAACCAGTGTAATTTCAGTTTAATTTTACGTTATCATAAATATATTAAAATGTAAAATCATTTGAATTGAATTTACGTTGGAATCAATGAATATTTATTATTTGATGTGGAATGAAAGTGATAGAGCGAGATAAAATAAGAGAGATTTCGAGTGAAAAGCCAGTGGCTAAATCATAGTTGAGGGGAGGAGAGGGGAGGGGGGAATTGAAAATAATCATGTGGAAAATTAACATATTCTCTTTATCTCTATCTCTCTCTCTCTCTCTATTCGAATGAAATTTAAGTGGAAAATCTGTTGTATTTGGTGTTTGCAAATGTGACAATTAAAATATACGTGTTGAATTGAACTCGACTGCTGCTACTGGTGTATGAAAATTTAATAGGTCTAGACAACTCTTGGTTTTTCATATAATACAACGGATAAAAATGGAGTATCACACTTGACAGATTGAAGTATAGGGGAGATAGATATATATATATATTTAAAAAAAAAGAGATTGAGGGAGAAAACACAAAACGACCTGAATGATAATGGAAGAGTGCACAATGTTGTACAGCTAGAGTACTTACATTTGAGTGTCCTCAATTATTAATAGCAACACGATTACGTTTTGAGTGGCAAAGCCTCTCAACTGTCCAATCAGTATCCATAAATACGAATTAATGAAGCACGAATAGAACAGCAAACAAATTTATACAATTTGATGTATTTGATTTTTAATTTTTTTTTTTAATTTTAATTTTTATGAAATTCTTCATTTTACTTGTTTTCTCGTTTTTTGCTGCTTCTTCAAATATATTGAGTGGTATTCTTCAGTAGTAAAAAAAAAGGGGGGGGGGGGAAGCGTTGACATGGTGGCTGCACTCAATGAGAGCCAATGCAACCAGACGTGAAGGACACTTTGTGTTGACCACTATAGATGTGCATTGAGGGGGACACGGTGTGATGGCGAATTGTTTGAGGGGGGGGGGGGGGGGGGGGAGGAGGAGGGTTTGCAGAGGAGAGAGAGTACGTGCGTTAAGCGAGATAGATACGATGAACGGGCACCGTATCGCGTGACCACTCGATCAACACTGGCAACATATATTTTTGGCATTCTATCTTTTTCCCTCTCTCGTTGGTGTTTTTACCGCTTTTGGAACTACTGACAGTGACTTACGCATTTTCGAAAAAATATGACGTGCACCTGGACCTACCCGTGCTTTTAACCGCGAAATTATGAGCACGAAAAGACGGAGTGATGCGGTGAGGAATTTTAAATGGAGAAAATTGGGGTGAAATGAAGAGGAATTTTTTTTTTGGGTTAAATTCTTCGCGAAAAAATTCGGAAAAATTACACAATAAGGGAGACATGTTGGAGTATTTTTCTGATTTTTTCCAGATTTTTCCATGAAATGCTTCACTCCGAAAAAAAATCTTGAATTATCTTACTTCAAAGGTCTATTCTGTACCGTTTCTCATAATCGGAGGAAAAAAGATGATAAAAGGGGAATTTTGGATTATGGATTGGCGGATTTACTTACTAGAATGTAGTGCGAAGTATCGGGGATTCGATACCGAGATAAAATGGCTACCGGGGTAAAATGTACCGGAATTGTTTTTTTTTAATGGAAGAAATCTACGAAAAAATTTGAAAAAAATTACACGATAATGGAGATATTTTAGAGTATCTTCTCAAATTTTTTCAGATTTTCCCTCAAAGTCTTTCACCCCAAAAAAAATTCCTGGATTATTTTGTCCAGTCTCCCCTAATTGGCGGGGATAGATAATAAAAGAGGATTTTTGGATTATATATTGAGGCATTTACTTACCAGAATCTAATACGGAGTATCTTGGATTCGACGTGTTTATGGGGACCATATTGCGTATCCATGAAATAATTGGAGTTGGTGAGCCAACTGCTGTGCAGGAAAGTACAGCATTGTGTCCCATTTCCACGACTTTTGTTGTTGGAGCTTGTGTAATTACAGGAAAGCCAACCGGTAGATTTCCAGCTGTAACATAGAAAAGAAAAGAAAAATTATAGACGTGTGTGATTTTTGTGAACTTCTTGATTAACTTTATATATTTATATATACATTCATTAAAATCGATCAATTCTCTCTCTCTCTCTCTCTCTTTTTCTCTCTCAAGAGAGAATGAACTAAAGTTTTTCACGTTCATTTTTACGATGATGGAAATGAAAGCTATGAGAAAACTTTGGCGGTTGCCATTTTATCCATCGTGAAAGAAAGAATGAAAAAAAAAAGGCGGTTGGAACGAAAAAAAAAAAAGAAGTGAAAGTTGATGGTTTATATA
This sequence comes from Aleiodes leptofemur, assembly GCA_963942555.1. Taxonomy (NCBI): domain Eukaryota; kingdom Metazoa; phylum Arthropoda; class Insecta; order Hymenoptera; family Braconidae; genus Aleiodes; species Aleiodes leptofemur. Next base: position 1,263,273 of record OZ012613.1, read on the forward strand.
CTCTATTCTTTTTTCTTCTCCTCGAGACTATTTTTTTCTTCTTTTTTTTTTTTTTTTCTTCGTTTGATTATAAATTCGGAACGTGTGACGGACACCGGTGTCCCAGGGGTTTAGTTATGTACAGCTTGAGTGAAAGGGGAATAGCAAAATAAAGAAAAAAATGACGAAAAAAAAAAAAAAAAGAAGAGAAGAGGGATGAAAAACCACGGGATTGAAGAAACTCGAGAATGCCCCTTTTGTCCCCCTTGGGATTCAAAGTTGTGGCAGAGTAGTTTTCCTTTCCCCCCCCCCCCCCCCCCCCGTAATGTTTCTGTTTCGTATCAAATTTCGTCTCGTGAGTCTTTCCACAGTTACATAAGTATCATGAAACAATGTTTTATTTCAATAAACCACGAATTAAACGATGAGAAGAAAAATTAAAAAGAAGTAAAATAAGAGGAAAAAAAAAAAGGAGGAAAAACGAATCTATAAAAACAACGATAATCCAGCAGATTCTCCTCAAAGTTTAATGTTTTATACAGTAACTATTAAGTTTTATGATTTCTGAAATGATGTTCTTCTCACTCGAGTTAAGGGTAAGGGCCAAGTACTGGCAGTTAAATTCACGTTTCAACGTTGAAACTCGTGAGTGCATTTTCGCACCAAATAGGGAAGAGAAATGGACAAGAATGAAAGGGTGTAAGAGAGATAGAGATAGAGAAGGAAGAAAAAAAGGCAAAATAAGAAGTAGAATGTTACGATACGGAGATAGTTGCATACTGTAAAAGGTAGATACATACGTCATGTGCAATGTTATCATTCCAACAGTAGAAAGATTTAGTTCAGCAAGGAAAAAAAAAGTTTATCCGTTTATATTTCTATTAGCATTTGGTCTAGAGGGCTACGAAAGTTTTTCCATGCCTTTTTTTTTTTCTCCACGGTACTCTTTCTTTTTTGCTTTTTTTTTTTTTGCCTCTCTTCTCTCTGCCTTTCGTTACTCGTGAAAAATACCACAGAGGATTACGTATTCCCAAAGGTACACTACTGGAAGAGAACTCGGATTTTATCCTGACCATATTATGCAAGATACTGTGTATAACCTACTTGTGCCCCTAACAGTACAAACATAGCCCCGGAAATATAAATAATTTTTAATGTCCTCAGCAAGTAGTCTCTCGTATATTGCATTAAACAGGAATAATTTCATCAAAATTTATTGTAATATTTCCCTGAAGAAATTACAAAATTTTTTTACATTTTATTTTTATTAACATTTTTTTTTCACTTCTAATTAGGAATATTTTTTTGGTGGATTTTGAATTATTATTTAATTTTATTACTGAAAATTATTATTAATATAAATTGAAATTATGAGATCAATAACGAGTGGTTGTGGAGGGAGTCGGAGAGGCCAATATAAATAGGGAAAATCAAGACAAAATGGACCTGTGGAGCAAAATAATTTTTTTCTCGTGAAGACCTCTGCAATCAAATTTGAAAAAATTCGACAAAAATGGAGACATGCAAAAGCATCTTCTCAATTTTTTTCAGATTTTTTAATCAAGTCTTTCACTCCGAAAAAAAATGCGGAATCATTTTCTAGGCAATAAAAAGGACTTAAAAAAAGAGTTGAAAAAACCATAGAAAACCGAAAGATATACGTAAATGAAAAAATTAAAAATGATAAACAGGTTAATTCGCAGTGTTTTGAACGTATTTATCCAACCCATTTCCAATAGTGGTTAATTTGTTGGTGAAATCAATTCGCTGTGATTCTTTTATTATTTTTTCTCAAAAAATATCGTTCATTATATTATTTCCATTGTTATCACCATGTTATCCGGCTTTACGTCAATTATTCCCATTGAAAAAGAAAGGTACAATAGAAATCGAGTGCAGATCCCCTCAACAGAGTTCATCCCCCCCCCCCTCCCAGTTTCTTTCACATCAAACGTTGTCAATTTTTATCTCTACAAAAGGCTTCTGCTTCAGCCAAACCATAGAGATATACATCGAGCAGTAAGTTTTTCTCCCCTTTTATCTATCGTTTTCTTCAAAGTGTCTCCTCTTTTCTCCGAGCTATTGAAAAAAAAAAAGTTTTCATTCTTTGTTTGAAATTTTTTTTGCTTTTTCATCTTTTCTTTGTGATAACAGTCGATTAGCTCAATTGATTTCTATCTGTTTTAATGATTTATTGAATTAAATATAGCACAAAGAGTCATTCAAATATAAATAAATGGAGCTGAAAAAACTCTTACACAAAATGACGACGTAATACGAAAGCAATAACCATCATTTTTACCGTAAAAAAGTACTTAAAGACGTAACATAAATCTAGTTATATCATTTGAAACTATATATATATATATAGATATATATCTATTATATAATATTTGAATCACGCTTCTTCATATCGTTCAATGTCAGAAACCGAGTCAGTGGGCACGATTTGGGCTTTATGTATTCCTCATGCCTGGAGAACAGATCACAAGTCAGAAGACAGGGGTCGTGTGTTCCGGCTCTACTTGAAAGGGAGAATCGAATTCTCAAACCTCCGGCACACATCTTGTCCTCGGGATAAAAAAAAAATGCGTGGCCAGAATATGAAATCTTTTGGGATAGAGAAAAAAAGGGGGATCAAATTGAGTGGGTGTACGAGCGTGAAAAAAGAAGCGGCTGGGGAGGAAAAAAAAATGGATGAACAGACACTGGTGGCTTTGAGCTCTTGGTGGAATTTCGGGGGATACCTTAATCCTGATTATGATACTTGGACATGGGAATATTAATAATTCATGAGTTATCAATGGCCTTGATAATTAGGGGGATATGAAGATAACTTTATAAAAATACGAGAAAAATGGACCTACAAAGCGAAATGAAGTTTGGATTTTTTTTAGAGTGAAAGGCTTTATCAAAAATTCTGAAAAAATTCACAAATAATTTAGACATGTTGAAGCATCTTCTCAAATTTTTTCAGAATTTTTGGCTGAGTCTTTCATTACCAAAAAAATTCCTCAATCATTTTGCTACAGAGGTCCATTTTGCCTTGATTTTCTTAACGTTTTGTGTGATACAGTGAATGATAAAATCTCAGAAATTACGAGAATAAATGTGAAACTACTGATGCTTTTAACATTCATCTGAAATTACAGAAATACCCTAATAGTTTCATCCAGCCAAAACTTTAATCTCAAAGATTGTATGTATAGTGGGAAAAGCTGGCATATTCTCTGAGTCTTTAGGACTTTTCTTGCTTCAGAGAAAATGGTAGTATCCATTTTAGGTAAGTAAGTGTCCTTGCATACAGAGGGATAAGAGAGTCACGTCGTAAAGATATACATTTGGGGATAGTAAGACGATCAAAAAGTTTCTTCAAGTTGAAGGAATGAAAACGTGTTATACGTAGAAATTTTCAAGGATAAAATGTAAGATTTCATCCAAGAATACAGTATGACACGAGTTGAATAAGTTAATAAAGTACAGATTCACTGCAATTTTATTACATATAAATATATTTATATACATGTATATATATATATTGATTTTTCCATTAAAATTCACTTGTCACTCGAACCATCTACGTCAACGTCATAAGTTAATTTTCCTCTTCCATTATTAATTCGAGCTGAGATATTCGAGCTGAAAGGTCTGACATGCAAAGAACGTGGAATGGTACGATCTTTCTCCTTTTTTTCCTTTTTTTTTTTCCTTCTTTTTATTATTCCTCGCATCACCGAGTCCTATTTCTAAGAGGTACTTTTATGCGCTCCAAACGTCACGCCACATCTATCCAGTAAATTTTTTAGAGCGTAAATAACATCACAGAATCTTGATATCAGTGGTGGGTTTTGTGAATGAACTATCTAATTTCGAATATCAATTTTACTCGACGTAATTTTCAAACCCACTCCAGTCTCTTGTATATACACAGGACTTTTTTTTAGGTAAAAGTTGGAAAAATAATATTTTAAATTCATGCTTATTATTATTAGTCTTTTAAAAAGAGTATTTCATTTGTGTGAAACAGGTGGTGTTTGTAATATGAGAAGGTATTTAAGTGCACAACAAACGAGAAAACTGGGTTTCCATTTCTCCCTATTGTGTGTTTACATGCCCCAGGATATTTTCTAGAATAAGTTGATGGATAAGGGTTGTTGAGACGCAACACCCTCAACTACCTACATACTCACTGCATGTTTAACCTTATATATTTTCACGGAGCTTTACCACCTCGTATTAAACTTTGTGTATTCTATTACTCCATTACGTTAAAATGAATACTGGTAATTCTATTGATTAAAATATTTGAAGATTCGACAAATGGCATTATAATTATTATTTAGATAAGGCTGTTTTTTTCTCAGTCCTAATTATGATGAAAGGATTCAAGAAAGATGGAAGAAACTGAATTTTGGTATTGACGTTTACATTTCACTGTAGAGTCCTCTTGAGACCTCAAGGGACCTATTTTGAACGCATGAGAATCAGTTTTCGTCGAACGAAATGAGATCCGTGATCGATTCACGATTCGTTGATGAAAACATTTCATTGATGAATTTAGATTCACTTTCCCAAACGAGATGCAAGTTCTCATATGGAAAAGCTTACAAAACAATTTTAGAAACTTAAAAGTGAACATGTCTAATAGCACTGGAGTGTTATTGAAATCTTGTGAATGGAAAGTGAATCGCGTTCATCGCTTTTTGGAATTTGAACTAATGGAAAATCTGGAGCAATTCAATGAAAAGTATTACTAAATTTGCAAGTTATCAAATCCGGTTTCTTTTATGGATTAATTCGATTAGGAACGTTTTCTGATCATAATTGACATTTCCGGCTCTCATCGCATTTTTCTCTGGGATTTTTCGCGGTCTTCTCCACTTTTCTGTCACTAATTCAGTAGTGAAGTGGTAAAACGAGTTAAGTCAATTTTTCGGAAGCATCTCCATTAGTTTTCAAGTTATTTTATTGAGAATCATGCCAAAGACAAGTCGACTTGACCCATTTTACCACTTCACTACTGAATTATTAAATCAACTCTTAATGAATTTAATAATTATGGATATAAAACAATTCTATGCAGTTTTTAAAAATTCTCACATGAGAAAGTGACATCCATTAACAAATCACAAAGCTGGTCCATCAACGAAACTCTTCCACATGAGAATATCTTCACGTGAACAGAATGTTCTTGAACGAAAACACAATATTCATTTACGGATCCTGTTCTCATACGTCGAGAATATACCCTCAGGATACATTCATTCAACACTAAAATTGAGTTTTTCCTATTTTCCTTGAATTCTTTCATTATAATTAGCAGTAACCAAGAAATAGCCTTATCTAAATAATTATATAATTGATGAAATTTCAACATAATTATTCCAAATGAGTGAATAAAAAATTCATGAAAAATTATAAACAGAATTTTTAACTAAGAAAATTCTCTCTTAATGATTTGCAAATAATGTTTCTCATACAAATAACAAACTTGATGAAATTCAGTTGATGCAATCTCTGTAATTCGTCTGACGTTATTACACAAACGAAAAATAAACTTCACTTGTGCTTGAAGAGAAAGAGAAAGAGAGACAGAGAGAAAGAGAGAAAACTGTACAAACACGCACAAACACAACCATAACTTTGTATTTTCCAATTATTTCTGTAATTTCATAGCACAAAGTACAACCATAAGTCATGAAGAGTAATAATACGTTGTTTTCCAGTCGAATAATAACCCTTTTCTCTTCTCTCTCTCTACTACCATTTCAAATATCAGCTGAATATGAAAGCCACCCTCTGTGTGTATGTTTCTATGAATCCCTCACCCATAAACTCATTTGTCCATTAGTTAATTGATCCAAAATACCACACAGTGGTGAATATATGGAAGCTCGTTAGCGGGGTACTGAGTATACTTCTCTCTCTCCCACTTTGTGATTCTCTCCCTTTATCATGGTACCAACACCTCCTCTTCTCCCATCTACCACCCATCTGGCCATCTACTTTCGAGCTCATGCATATGACGAAGGGGGGGGGGAGGGGGAAGTGTATGTCTTGGTGAGTGTGCTTGCAGAACCCAACGCCAACTAATGGACGTCCGGTATTTGGGGTATTTTCGCGGTGAATTAAGCAGGCACCAACGAGACCGGATATGCCTGGAAAACTCTCCAGACCTCACCCCCCTCTCCTCTCTTTCGCCCACTGTGGAGAGTAGAATTAGCTATTGAATAACTATGTGCATTATGAACAGCTGAAAATAATCTCATGATGTTTTGCTTTGCCAAAGTTTTCTGTACTGTTCTCCAATTTTCATGGGGCTTGTGTTTGTGAATTCGGGCGACTGGAAAATTGAGTACCGGAACGAGAGGGATTCCCTTTTTTAGGGGGGAGGGACTACGGTTGTCTTGAATTTCAGGGGATTTGAAGGTTTTTGGGAGAATTTATCAAGAGGCCTTTTTTGGAGTACACTAAATTCCACTAAATTCCGCAAAAAGAGCTCTTGATAGGGGAGATAAGGGGGAAAATGATCCAGTAATTTGTTTTGGAATGAAGGATTTTGGAAGAAAAAAAATCAGTGAAAAATGGTTAGACGTCAGAATAACTAAAGCAACAATGACTTGGGTGAAAGTGGGGGGAAATGGACACAAGGAGTAAAACGGACACTGTTTGGTTTTGGTATTTTATACTGTGGAATTTATTCGAAATGGATGAAGATATTGGAGATAGATTTTTTCTGATGATTCCATTGTCAAAATGAGGAAATTTCTCATGAAAATCATGTCAGAAGTTATTTTTTGTAATTTTTCAAAATTTTCATTTTTTACACAAGATTCCAAGGTGAAAGTCTTTTATTTTTGAAAAAATTCCATTTTTTGAGGATATTTCTGGTTTTATTGATTATAGGAAGCTGGGGGTGATCTTAAATGAAAGGTGAGCTCATTTCCGGTTGATTTATGGGGTTTAAAAGAAAAAATATCAATTTTTTAAGTACTTATGGGGGGGGGGGAAACTGATTTTTAGGAAATGAGGTATAAATTTTTGAAAAATTGATTGAAAAAAAAATTGAACTACAGAATTACAATGGGAAATGAGCTCACGTGTCATTTGGAATCAATTCCAGGTGGCTACGACCAACATAAATGGAGATATCGCTGAAAAAGTGAATTTTTTGCGATTTTCAAAAGGGAAATCTCTTCAAAACTTGGCCAAAAAAATGAATTTTTTTAAAAATTAAAAAAAATTTTGACACATGTTTTTCGCCCTAAAATTTCCTCAGCTTTTCAATGAAATCATTAGAAAATTTCAATCTCGAACCGTTCAATTGGAGTGTCCATTTTACCCACCTTTTTCTATAGCGAAAATGACATAAAAAAATAACATGAACCAAGAAGAATACACCAAAAAAAATGACTAAAAATGACACTCATCTCATCAAAAAATCATGTTTTTTAAATCTATTATCATCAGCTGTTTTTCTGTTATGTATTTTTTCTGTTATTATTATTATTTCAATTTTACTTATAAATAATTTCATAATGTTATCTTTGTTGTGCGTTATTTCTGTCAGTATTATTTTAACATGACACCGTAAAAAAATTGTAAAGATGCTCCAACATGTCTTCATTGCGGGTGATTTTTTTCCCTCAATTTTCACTCTCAAAAGCAATTGAAATGCATTTTACCCCGGGTTCCCCCTATTCTATTGTGTTTTTCAGTCTAATGAATTGATCATCGCAAGCCATCAATCCCCAGGACGAATGAAAGGAATTCTCCACTTTTGAAGAATTTATTATTTATATTCACAAGCGATTCAATGCATTTTGACAAACTCATCCATCTAATAATGAAAAAATTAGAGTGAAAGATTGTTTTTGTTTTTTTTTTTTTTTTTTGAAAATACTGGGAGACTCGAATCATGCCGTAATGGATTTTCCCCGGAAGGTCTCATTCGTACTCTGACAATGAGTGCCACAGTATCAGTTTGTTCGTGTATCCATATATACACGTTGATTCGTTTTTTTTTGATCCATTGAAATAGAAGAAGAGAGTTAACGACTCTCTCAGTAAAAACAAAAAAAAATTGTATTTTTTTTTTAGTTGAATTCAAATGTATTGAGCCTGCGGCATTTTCGTTCGTTTTTATGATGAATAAATTGGTAAATTTAATAGATATTTTCACGATATTTGATACTCTCTAATTGAGGCTTGTTATTCTCACTGGTTATTTATATTAATAAAAGACTGTGTTAAAAGAAATGTTTGAAAATATTCAAACACTGAAATATTTTCGTTACAATCTTCATTGGATTAACTTCAACGAAGTCGAAATTGTAGTACTTCAATTATTTCCAATTCGAGAGATTTATTTTGAAATTCAGGTCATGGAGAACTCGTCGATCTTTATTTTCACATCGTTTTAATTTGACCCACGTTAACAACGATTTTTCCAATATTCTCGGACGAGTATTTGGAAGCTGCAAATTATCCCTAATCGATCATCATTAAAGTGAAACTTCAACAAATGAATCGAGAAAGGAAAAAAAAAGAAGATTAACCTCTTCAAGCGATTTTTTGAATAGTAAACTTCGAATTTCGAATCAAATTCATTTCATCCCCTTTTTTTTTCCCTGATAAAAAAAAATAGAGTTTCCATTTTATCACCATGGCAATAGTAGAGTTAATCATGAAGTACCCAGGGCAGTTGAAGTCAATGGCAACTTTCTAACCGACATTAACCAGCAATTGCCCAGAGGTGAAGCACTAGAACTGTGCACGCATATAACGTTAAAAGGATAGATACTGAGGATAGAATGTGTGAGTTTGTGTGAGATACATTGTGGTGGTTGTTGGCACGACCTCAGAGTTTCGTAGATTTAATGTCACGATGCAATTTGGACGAAAACGAGTTATGGACAACGATATTTCGCTCGGTGGGTGTTAATGAAATTTGCGGCTCATAGCTTCTCTCTTTCCCCTCTCAGAAGTTTCCACGTCTCATTCATTCAGTAGATAGTGTGTTTCTCACTGGTCTAACAGACAATGGTTCGCCTCTTTTTTTATTGATAGTAACATCTTTATCTTGTTTCATTTCTCATCCATTAATTAATCTGCGCAATTTTCTACTGACATTCTGAATTATCTCGGTGATGCGAGAAATTTGTGAGAATTTTTATTGATTAATTGATGCTTAAATGAAAATAATTGGAATAAGAATTTTAGTCTAGTTATGATTGTGGGTAATTTATGGAGAAAGAAGTGAAAAAATTATTTTTTTTTCAACAAAATTTTTATATTCATATATATATATCGGAATTTTCTGGAGCAAAGTAAATTTTCTATAAATGCATCAATTTACTTGCAAGAAGTTTTTTTTTGTGTATTAATATTTGATTAACAGATAATTTACTTTCATTTATGTCGAATTTTATCATTTCTGTAAAATTCTCATTTATTTAATTTCTATTATTCATTGTTCATCTCAGACGAATATTTAATTTTCAATTTTCAAGATTTTTAATTTAAATGGCTTTACGATCAAGTGAATTTTGAAGAATTACATCCCACCCTTTTAATTATATACCGAGATTCAAATTATCACGTGACATGAGGGAATTTAAATAATTAAATTAATTGATTTAATTTTTAAGAATTAAATCAATTAAAATGAATTAAATGCACGAGTTTTGAAAAATATTGGAGAAGCTCGGGATTGAACAAACGCTCCCTTTTTATGAACGCAAAGCCATTTAAATTAAAAATCTCGTAAATTAATATTGAACGATCAATAAAATCAATTTTTAATTTTCAATATTAATTCCAAGTTTTTCACTGAAAAATAGATAATTTACTTTAAAAAATAAGAAAAGTGAAAATATTAATTCAATAACTAGTTTTATTATAAACTGAAATAGGGGAAATGTGAAACTGCTCGCTTCAACAGTGCGATGAAGCGAAAAATAAGAAACGATTACATCGAACAATGACAAGAGTCCGGATTCCCACAGAATCTCTTCCATCACAATGACCCCCTCACGAGAGTCTGAGGGACATTTTTTTGGTCAAGTGTTTTTCAAGAATGCCAGCTAATGTCTGCAGTGTGTCAGCGAATGTTCGTAAAAAAAAAAAACCAGAGGGAGGATAAATAAATGAAAAATAATAATAAAAAAAAAATAAAAAAACGTGAAAAAGCAGAGAAACGAGGATCGAGGGAGATACGGATGCGAGAAAAAGATTACATCTTTGCGGAGTAAAGTATCAGAAGAGAGGAAAGGAAATGCGAATCATCCCCCTTGGCAATGGTACGATCCACTTGATACGGAATATGAAATAATCGATAAGTTCCTACAATCTCTCCCTCCTTTTTTCCCTCTTTCTCCCAAACTATTTTCAACGGCGAATCGGTCATCCGTGAAAAAGGGAATTTTCGTGGAATTTAGGATTTTCTTTTTTTTTCATCGAGAGTAATAAAGGTCGCTAGGCTGCTGCTCTCCGTGTTTTATCAAAGGGTCAGGAAAAAAAGAGGGATTGTAAAATAAGACAGAGAGAGAGAGAGAAGAGACGAGCATCAGTAGGATGACTCTTGAGAGCTTAAGCGTTTTTTAAGACACGATGATGGGAAATGCTTTCAGAGGCCTATGCTATTCTCTTCAAGTGCGCAGTGTAGTGGGCCTGGGGCCAGAATATTTTTACTAGAAATGAAAAAACATGCGGTATATCCCTCTCCTCGTTGACGTATAAAAATGATCGCAAGGGACGGAGGCTAGGGCACTTTGTCCCTTTTTATTATTCATGAAGCGGTATGGAAGGTACGAGGATAACCGGATGCTTCTTCGATGCACAGCCTAAGAGATGCACTGGAGCAATACTAGTCTCTGTCTTTGTTGGGAGAATGGAGAAGGAAAAGGAGGATGAAGAGGATGCATATATATATATGCATAAATATATATATATATGCATGCATATCTTTTATATATATATATTCATGTGAAGTAGAGTTTTCTTTGAGGATCGGTCCTCACTTCGTGAATCCGGCATTTTCACTGAACTTCCAATAATAAAATTCTCGTTTTTTCTTTCAATGAATATTTTTCTTTTTTGACGAGACACTCAAGGGATTGAAGAAAGGGAAAGGGATTTTTTTCCTCTTAATTCATTCTTCGATGAATTACCGTGGGGAATAGAATGAATGAGGACAAAGTATTTCAAGTGTTTGCTTCGATGAATTCTGCTAATGAATATCTTCATTTGAATTGAATGAATTATTAATTGAATGGAGACCTAATTTATTTGCACCAAACCCACTGGCAAGTGGCACTGATAGAATTATCATATTATCCAATACATTCAGAATTAATTCACAATTTGAATGAAGTGAACGAGCGATATTTTGATATATCGTTTTAAAATTTAATTTGTCCTGTTCGAGTTTTTTTTTTTACTTTTTCATTGTTCGCGGGATTACTCAAACGTTTTATTATAGAGCTGGAGGGGCAAACACAAAGAGGCAATACAGAAAATATTACAAATATTTAAAAAAAATCCTTGGAGAAAATTTTGCCTTTGTGGAGAATTCAAGAATTGCATTGTTTGATGGAATCAAAGAAGAGTTATTATAAACCCGACAAATAGAATGAAAGAGAGATTTTTTTCTTTTCTTTATTTATTTTCTTCCTTTTTTTTCCACTTCTTTGACATAATGCAAATTTATTTCATCTTACTTCACGGATTTTTTTTTTTCCTTTCTTTTACAATATCTTCTGTATTTAAAGAGAAAATTTACATTTTTATTCGAGAAAGATGAATTGAAAATTTTCTACGGTCTTGACTTTATTGATTTTTTTTTTAAGAATATCAAGTTCTTTTATATGGCATCTGGGACAATGGATTTTAGATAACGATTATTCACTGTGAGAATTTAATTTCATATATTCATAAACTATTAAAAAATTATTTTCCAAAAAAAAAAAAATTTGTGAAAATTACTCTTTTAATGGGCATTTTGGAAATATTGAGCATTTAAAATTATTAGGATTCTTCAAAATTCTACAAAAAAAAAATCATAAAAATCCATTTTTCATCGGAAATTTCGTACAGTTTTGCACTTAAAATAAGAGAAAAATACCAATAATCTACGGTTACACCAGTAAAATTGCCTTGTTTTTCATCTATTTTTATCAATAAAATGCTCTCACTTGTATTCTGTTGTTAGTAGGGGTAAAAACAACTGGTACAATAATAATTATCGTTTCCTTTCATTGCAGCCAAGAGAGGCAAAAGCGATTCTTATCGGTTTTTGTGCGGTAGTTTTGTGTACAAAGCGAGTGTCCCGTTTACAAGCAGAGGTTATCTCTCGATCACGAGACAACACGGTGTAGCCGGGTAATGCTGTTAAAAGCAACAAAAAAAAGAGAGAAAAATTGAAAAAAAAAAAAAAAAGAGAAATGAGAAGAGAAAGATAATAAAAAAGGAAATACTCAAAAATTGCCAGTTATTTGAAACTTTTACTCGAGTGTCTCATTTAAGGCATCACTCCGTCGAGACCCAAATTCAGAGTAATGACCGTGGGGAACTGTGATCGATCGTTCGGTCCAGAGTTCCCATGGCAGGGTGGGTTAGAGTGAAAGAGAGAGAGAGAGAGAGGTAAAATTAAGGAGGACAACATCGACAACGCGGAGAGACGAGAATAAATCGGCTGAGGGGGAATGATGAGGGTCGATTGAAATAGATCACGGGTAATCGATGAACTTTATTACGATATTGCGGTCGAAAAAGTAGAATAAAAAAGGTGGAGAGGTGAATTAACTTCTATCAATATTAATTCGGGTGTCTGCGTCATTCCTCGGATGGGAATATTGAGGGAAAAAAAGGTTTTTTTTTTCTCAAGAAAAAGAAAATCAGGTTTATTTCAATATTTAAGACTCTTCAGGATTTTTGAAATTTTTTAGAATTTTTTTTTGCCATTTTTTTTGCAATTTTCTGAACTAACAAAAAAAAGAAAAAATTGTGAGATGTTATTTTGACTATTTCATCTGCTAAAAATCAAAGTGGCGCAAGTGCTATGTATTAGCATAGCACTTACGCCACTTTGACTCTAAGTTGACGTTATATGTTCGAATTGAAATGAACTCATTTTTCATGAATTAATTAGAAGAAATTGGAGATTTTTCAAGCAAATGCTTAATAACAGATGAATTTTTTAATTATTTAAATTGAAGATGAAAATTAATTCAATTAATTCAATTCAAGACAAAATTTTTTTCTTATTTTTCAGAATAATGAATTTTTGCAATAACGATATTCTTTTAATTTTCAGAGACTGACTCATTGAATTAATTATTTGATTTTATAATTCACTGACTAATTCATTGAATTGACGTGGTTAATTTTAAATTTGTTGAATGATGAATTTTGATGATCAGAGAGAAAATGTGAAAAATTTAAGATAAATCTTTTCAACTAAACTCTTCAACCCAGATGACTGTTGATAATTATCAATCTTTTTTTCTTCAATTCAAATACGAATTCTTTAATATTTTCTTTTTTCATCAAAGCGCAAGAGTTTTTCACTCTATTCCACTTTGCCCCTATTTTAATCACGTAATTACTACAAATTCCCCAAGATCCTTCGAGATTGTAAAACCTCTGCATCTCTCAAAAGATCTTAAAAAAAAGTGCATCAACCAAAAAAATTAAAAAAAATTATATTCCACCGTGTAAATAAGGATGCTACACGTAGATAATGTCAACGTATATATGCTAGTTTAAACCGTTCAAACAACATGGTCGCGTCACTCAACGAATTCTCGTGTGCCAACGTCTGTCCTATGTATTTGCATCGTTAGTCTAAAACCGCTCCATAAACCCTAAGCTGTGTCGAGCTGTCGTGACAGAGCACGCGGGTAAGACATTACATTCGAGGTCCCTCCTCTTCCTCCTCTAGCCCACTATCCTTGTATAATTTCAAGACTCAACGCTCTACCCACTCTCTTCATCCTCTCCCCCCCTCCCCCTTTCTCCACCCACTCGTACAGCAAGACCTCATAACTATCCTTACACGTATATATGCGAAATCCTTTAACACAGCTGTCTCACTTTGCTTCAGCGTTGAATTATCAACTTCAACGTATAACTGCATTTTATATACGTATACATATATATATATATGTATAATAATACAGATACGTTCCAACAATTTTACTTGCCTAAAATTCACCTCTCCCGCAGCATCCAACCCTGATAATTAATTTTACGTATCCAGTTTACAAACGGGCGTGTCTCGTGTAATCACATTTTCAAAACCTAAAATTGGCAGGGATTGTATTTTCTCTCCTCTCTCCCATGTCTTCGTAAAACACTTGGGATTTTCCGTGATTTTGATGAACAAATAAAGCACTTGAAGCCCCTATATTCTCGAGATTCCAGAGGAGAGATTGATACAGTATATACAGTTCCAATGTGTTGGATTAATAGAATAAAAGTTTTGTAACATAGGAAAAAAGAAGAAAAAAAAAAAAAAAAGAGAATTGTTTCACCTAAATGTCACGAAAATACATAGCCTTCGGGGTCTTTTTTTTCTGTCCCCAGAATTATTTTTTCTCATGCTTTTTATCACTCTTTTTCCCTCTCTCTCTCTCTCACACAATACCTTTGTTTACACAATACACAGTGTTTATCCTCAGACTCTGTTGATTTGAGGACAAAAGAAAAATATTAACAGTAAAAATAAAGGGAAAGGGGTGGAGGAGGAGAAGGAAAATCAAACTCAGGGAAATACGAATGAAATACATGAGTGACATAGGTGGAAAACAATGTGTCGTAGTTGTTTGTTGGACAGACAAGTAGGAAAATGGGTAGATAGAGAGTATATAGTGCGTGGTTGTGCTTTGTGAAGCACTAACTGTGTTATACATTCTGCACTTTGCGGACGATAACTCTATTTTGAAGTTCCAAGTGTATGAGGTCCTGGGAAACCACAAAATACGATCTATACATTACATTGTATGTATGTGTGTGTGTGTGTGTGTAGGTTTTGGTTATGTGTCTTTGGAGTACAACTTGTCTCTCAATATAACCACTTTAAACAGAATTAAATCATGGATATTTGGAAAACTTGAAGATGCTGTGTATTGATTAATGTTTAAGTGGTTTCTCTCTGTGTGTGTGTTAGAGAAATAGATTTATACACGTATCTTCAAAATGTTTATGTACATTTGTGCTGTGAATTGTTGGTAATAATGTGCACGCAACTATTATGTGAGAACCATTGACAGAGAATACGCACATAGAGTAAGAGAGGTCTGTTGCTAATGGATAGTTCTCTAGAGGTTATATAATTCCAGTACTCCTTGTGAAACACGTGGGGTGAAACACTGGGAATAAGAGGATAGAAAGGCACATGGGAATATATATATATATATATATATGCTCAACGAGTGGACCTTTGACACTCGTAAATGCCTCAGCAGTGATAATACAATAGGTGTAAGGCTATATTGTGTCTACAGTATTTTGATCAGATTAAATTTTCAATGGTATCTCACAATGCTTCGTCGCTTCTCCACAAAATTTGACAATTCTCCTGGTGCACTGAAGTTTCTATTGTTTTGAATTAGCTCAAATGTCACTTTTGTGGCTAATCAACTAATGGCTGATATAGCATACAACACAACATTGTCTGAAATTTTCTGGCTGCATTAACACTGCCAAGCATCCTCTTTCATACAGGAAAATTGTACACACAATGTGAAGGATTTTCACCTCCTCTTCACTCCCACACTAACACCACCCCTCCCCCCCCTCCCTTCACTCGTTGAATGTGTCACTCGCAAATACCCATTGGGAAATACTCAGGAGGTCATACATCAATTCAAAATACCCAAGTGTAACAAGAATCCCCGGTAAACTGCCTCCTGTCCATCCATGACAGTCTCTACCTCTCTCTCCCCCCGCCCCTCTCTCTTCCCCCCCTTGAAACTCTGTGGTTTGTTTCATGGCAGTGAACTGCCCACTATCCTGATTTATCCTAGTTTGGCTTTAAATTATCGCACTGTCAGGCCTATAGATCATATCATTCTGTAGTCTGTAGGTAGGAGTTTCCTGAATTGCTCGGCATCTCTCCTATCGCAGTTACCTCTCCCCCCCCCCCCCTCTCTACTTTTGCCTATGTATATCTTGAAAATCCTCCTTTTCTCTAGTCAAACACCAGACACATGCATAGTACACAGCTATACATAGAAATTGGGGTATATTCACTTGGAGAAAACTCGTACTTGGGAGAGGGGGGGGGGGGTATCTCCATCCTTAACAGGGGTCATAGCTTCAAATGCAAGAGAAAGAGACGCACATGGACTGTACAAAAGGTCTTCTTTGGGGTTTGTGCACTAGCAGTTTGGTCCGGTAGTTGCTTACATTACCATACGAATGGTCGATCGATCCACAGAGAGCCCCAGCGACCCATCCAACCTCAACTCTACACTTCTCTTCTCTACTTTGGTTGCCACTCAGGATCTACAAAATTAGAGAGCTATCTAAGCTACAGGATGACCTTTTATGATCCACTGTTTTGTGCTCGTCCACGACGTTAATCATGGTTATTGGATAGTATCGTTGAACAAACACACACATACTAGGTTACTTTGTGCATGAAATACACACACACACACATACACATATACACACGCATGTGTGTTTTATCGTCTCTTTTATCCTCGTTTTTATGTATTTTCATAATATTAACGTCGATTACGTTTAATCTTGGTTTTATTCACTCAACAGATGGGACAAAATTTCCTCGAATAAACGGAAATGGAAGGAGAGAAAATTCCAACATCTCGGAGGATAAAGGCGTGTGTTACTTGGAGGAGAGGAAGAGAAACTGCTGGTGAAGGAAAAAAACTCAATTCAGGGCTTTATGTTGAATGGGGGAAAAGAGGCCTTCAGATAGACGAATTTGAAAGGAAACTCGGTTGTATAGGGTGAGTACTGAGTGAGAGGGCTACTACTGAAAATACAAGGTGGCACAGTGAAAAGGGTCTGGATTAGGTCAGACGTGGGAGATTATTTTTTATCTTTTATTGAGAGTGAAAAATATTTTTTTTGAAGAGTTGTGAATTTGGGAAAATATAAACCTCTCGAAAATATAAACCTCATTGTTTGACAATTTTCATTGTATGATAAAGAAAGGAAGAAATTAGTACACAATATCAATCTAATGCTTATTATGCATTTTCTAGAAAAATCTAAAATTAAAGTATGAAAAAAACAGAATCCTTATA
The DNA here is from genome assembly GCA_963942555.1 of Aleiodes leptofemur. Classification (NCBI taxonomy): domain Eukaryota; kingdom Metazoa; phylum Arthropoda; class Insecta; order Hymenoptera; family Braconidae; genus Aleiodes; species Aleiodes leptofemur. Next base: position 1,280,528 of record OZ012613.1, read on the forward strand.
GAGGAGACCGAGGCAGAATGATCTGGGAATTTTTTTCATAATGAAGGACTTTACGAAAAAATTTGAAAAAATTCGAGAAGATGCTGTAGTATGTCTGTATTATTGGTGAATTTTTTCAAATTTTTTTACTGAAGCCTTCATTCTAAAAAAAAATCCTGAATCATTTTTCTCTGTATATCTCATAAATCTTAAGGTTTAAAGCCGAAATTTAAATATATATAGCGTAGTCCTAGAGTGAAAAGGGCCTAACAAGATGGGAAATGCGTATCATTTACGTCCTTTTCACTCTAAAACGACACTATATAAATATATCATTGCCTTAGAATCAAAGTGGCGTAAGTGCTTCGTTTATACATAGCACTTACGTCACTTTGACTCCAAGCCAACAATATATATCCTTCATGAAAAATCTTGCTGCTCAATGAAGTTCATTCGTTTCTCCATTGAAAATTATCTAATCTCTTTTTTTTTTTATCTCTTAACTAATAAAATAGCGACAGACATTATCGCGTGTAATAAGTGAATTGCTTGGATTAGATTGCCTCGAATTGCATCAAAACATCACATACATTGACATTTGATACTTGCGGAGGTCACTAGAGAACCTTATTGCTCCATCAATGTCTTCACAATGTTAGTAACATGCAATTGGATATACCCCAGGGGAAAGGAGAATAGAAGGAGATAGAGAGAGAGAGAGAGGGGAGGAGGAGGAGGAGGTGGTGAGACCACGAAACCTGGTGGTAATGCGAGAAGGTGAGGTTGGCCAGGAAACAACAGGGTGTACACTATCCTATGGGCTTTAAGTTAGTGAGATAGTGAATGAGAAAGATGGATGAGGAAAATGTGGTTGACTGCTTTTTTCCCCTCTCCCCCTTCGCTTTTTTTTTTTTTCTTCCTTCCGCCATGTATTTCAATAGTATAGCCCCCATACTGAGAGTGTCCCTTAACACATTGGTATTGGCCAGTTGATACAGCTGGTAAAGTGCATTGTGTATGCAGATACCCAAGTGCCTCACTAGAGAGTCCAAGTGTGTTTTCCATTTTCTAGATAGATTGGTTAAAGCCCTCTTTTCCAATGCAACTATACTCTCTCACCTCGGAAATGTGCAGTTTTTTTTCCTTTTTTTTTTTTTCAATACAATGAAAATACATTGGTTTAGATTGTGGAATCGGATAGACGTTGAAAAAAAAAAAAAAAAACATTTACCTTTTTTCTTTCTCCGTCTCACTCTCACTTCTCTTCACTCGGCACTATTTTTTTTTTTTTTTTTTTTTTTTATTTCCCATTACTCTTTAGATGGTTGAATGAAACGCGCGTGCATGGCTTACTGGATTCTTTCAGCCTATTTGAGTAAACACATTCGCAGTATCAATGGGCATTCTCAACTGTGCTAGTCGACTTCATTTACATTTATCTCCCACTGGGAGAACCACCACAAACGTCGAGGCCATTACCCTACACCCTTGTATGTAAGAGGGGAGAAAAAAAGGGGGAAGGAGGGGTAGAGTTGGTGTTTCTTCCCTTTTTCAAATATCGTGAGGTGTATTTGTCTGTGTGTAGCTGCTCTCGTACTCTCGATACTTCAAATAAACTCCGAGAAAAATTTTATTTCCCGTGAACACAAGTTTTATTTGAAGTATTCTCGATGTATCGTTTGATCTAACGTTGATTTTATCCACTTGTGCAGTGGTTATGGGAGACGCTTGGTCAGACAATGTGTGATGAGGTACTGAGGGTTTTTCAGGAGGATAAAAGCGGGGGAGGGGGGGGGGATGGAATAAATGGAAAATCTATGATTCTGTGAGATTGAAGATGAAGTGAAGTTGCAATGGAATTGGCAAATTCATAGAGTTGAAATTGCCAATTCACACGACAATGATCTAAAATAAATGAATAATAGGATAAAAATTAATAGAGTAGAAGAAATGACTGATTACAAAAATGAAAATAGTTCTTTCTTCATTTAATATAGTTTAAATGAATATTTTATAAATTATATATACTGAAAGTTATGAAAAAAAAATGGCAAAATTCATCACTAATTTAGAAATGTTGGAGGATGTCTTCTGATTTTTTCAGAATTTTATGCCGAGTTTTTGATTACAAAAGAAATTTCCGGATAATTTAACCGAAAAAAATGAAAAATTTTGATTATTTTTTACATTTTTTCAAATCTTGAAAATTTTTAATAAATGAAGAAATAATAAAATTTCTTCAATTTTCAATTAATCTTTCGTTTCTAGGGCTTATTTTATTCTACATTAAATTCTTCACAGATTCACTGAGTCAGATTTGACAATTCCATTTTGTATAAATTGTTATTAACGATTTTATACAAAAATTTAACTTTTTTTCCCATCGTGTCTTTTTGTATTATTCCTTCATTGGGAACATTTTCAACTCTGTCTTTACTCCCCTCAACTATTTCACCTAATTGATTGGTAGATGACCATACGAGGCTCCTTTTGAATAAAATAATTTTAATTCCACAAAGTGCAGTGATTTTATGGAATTGATTTAAATAAAGTGCGCATAGCTGATATCAAATTAATTCAGAATTAATTTGATTTTTACCAATTAAGTTGAATTAGTTACATCCAAATAACTGAATGCACTTATTTTCAATGGCATTTACCTCTCTATTCATGTATTTAGAAACTTTCATCGTTAAACGAAACATTCATCAGGTGATATCAACCAAAATGCTGTATTATATACCAGTTACATCGCCATAATAAGCTCGACGTTACAAAATTCAGTGTTATTTAATTTTCCATTTGCATTAAAATTAATTAATTCGAGGTTTTTTTTTTGCACGCGCGCGCTTTTTACATTACACTTTTCAACCATTTCCAGTTATTAAATTCAACCACATTACGCATTACACCGTAATAAATGTCATTTTATTCTGTAAATTAATTTGCCGAGAGAGTAAAAAAAAAATTTCAGTTCTTTTAATGGGGAATTTCATTCGGTCATGGAAATGAATATAAGAGAGGGGGGGGGGGGGGGTCGAGGGATTTTTCAGTTTAATTTGTGTTGAAGTTACAGAATCAATAATTTGGTTATCAACGATATTTGGAAAATTCAAAAGGTATTTCAGAATAAACAGTGAAAATCACATGATTAATCTCATGAAAATATCAATGTTAGGTTGATTGGAAATTTTACACTTTAAAAACGAGATTTTTTAAAATATTTTCAATGGGAAAAATCGAGTCAATTCATGATGGTATTGATGTGCAAATGTTTTGATAGATTCAACTCATTAATTACAGCAAGAGCTTTAAACCAATAATTCTTTAAATACATGGATAAAACATCGTAATGCAACTGCCTCGTCAATGAGACTAATTTTCTGCTGAATGACCGCAATATTACGAAAATTCGATGAAAAATTTAATAATTGAATTTACGATTTAAATTATATTCATGAGTTTTTTTTTATCATCGGTTCGAGATATCATTAAATTTATTACAAACAGCACTCAACGCCATTATTTTTATTATTATTATTATTATTCGGTAGATGGAAAAAAACTGTTTTGTCATTTGTAGTGATGCTTGAATTAAAAAAAAAAAAAAAAAAAAAGAAAAACAGTACTTCATGACTTCTTGAGACAGTAATAACGTGAGATCAAAGTTTTCTCCACAGACCAGAGTATTTCTACAGTTAAAATATATATAAAATACGAATTGGAATTTGCATATTTTTCCCTTGTTTTTCATTACTTTATCTTTCTCATCTTTTCCAAGTGCCCATTGCTCGAGTAGCTCAGCCTTCTGTGCCGATTTACACAGAAAGCTATTGAGGAGCTTTTTTCTCTCTCTCTCTCTCTCTCTCTCTCTCTCTTTCTGCAGAGAAGCACAAAACTTTTTCAATTGGTTAAACTCATTTTAATTTTCATCTCAAATTCTGAGAAAAAAGAAAAAATTGAAAATAATTATTTGAGTGTTATGAAATTTTTGCCATTACCCTTGAGAGAGAAAAAAAGAACTCAAAGAAAGAGCAATAGAAATAAAAGACATCTTGTACTTTTCTGTAGAAATCTATGAACAGCTTTCTTCGAGAGTGGCTGGTTTCTTGTTTTTTTTTTTTTTAACCATTTAACGTACTCTCTTTCATGGTCTTTTCCGGAAGTCATTCCATGCTCTTCCACTAGTCCTCTTCCTCCCCCCCCCCTCTTCTCCACCATTCCCTCTCCACCTCTATTAAAATTGATAGCTGCACTTGATTTGAGTACACAAATCGCTGAAATTATAGTTGGCACATGTTGAGAGTGAACGATAAACTTTTTATTGTTGACTTTTGTAATTTCGGGAGTTTACCGATACGAGAGAGAGAGAGAGAAGAATCTTTGGGTTACGCGTAACATCTCACAGTAATAGCCGGATGCTTCAACGGAATTGCAATGGCATTTAATAGTAGAGACGAGAGTGAGATGGAAAGATTAAAGGGTAGTGAAGAAGAAGAAGAAGTCTTAGTAGTAGTGGAAGTGGAAGTAGAAGCAAGAAAAGGAAAAAAAAAAGGAAAAAAAAAAAATAAGAGAGTAAAGTGTAGCAGGGTGCGCGTAGTTGAAGGCAAAACTCCTGATTATAAAGGTTATTGCTGGAGTTGGAAGCCATGAGAGTATACGGTGAGAGCGATGAGGGGAAAAAGGTTTGGATAGCTGCAGCAGCAAGGTTTCTCCCAGTTAGAGAGAGAGATTGAGGGTAGAAATTTTTGCTCTCACTGGTTAGAATCCTCAGCTAGAAAAAGAAAAAGAGAGAGAGAGAGAGAGAGAGGATTGTGAGAGTGAGATAAGGATTGAAAGGAAAAGAGAGAAAAGCCGCTGTGGCCACTTCCGGTGCATACCCGCCAGCCTCACAGTCTCATATATTATTTCGTAGGAAACGCTCGACGACCGTCCCTGGAAAATTGAGATCGTACGATTTCGCACGAGAGTGGAAAAGAAAGAGAGATGAAAAAAAAAATAGAGGTTTTAAAAAAAAGAGAAAAAAAAACGAAATGCATACATTGGAGACAGTTGGAAGAGAGAGAGAGAGAGAAGCGAGTTACAAAAGGTAAACGCGACCTTGTTTGCCACGCGAGTCATTTTCCTCTTGGTGCATATACGTAGACTCAACGCTAATTCCCTGCGTGATTTCCAACAATGGCCCCAATCACTGTAAACAAGCTACAAAAGAGAGAGAGAGAGAGAGGGGAATAGAGGCAGATAGAGAATTGCACTTTTGTATGGTACGGTAAAAGTGGAAATAAGCATTATTATACGCCATAAGTGAGAATTGGCTTTCATAACAGTTACGATCGAAAAACATGCTTTTTTCCCTCCCACGACTATGAAATTCAAAAATAACGAATTTTTTAAACATTCATTTAGCAATAGCAATTTAGTGAGTAGAGTTTAATTGTATTATTATCAGTTTTATCATTTATTCTACTTTTTTTTCTTCACTACTTCATTAGTAGAGTATTGGAAAGTTAAATGCAAAGAAGAATTTTTTTCAAAAAGTTTTGAAACAGTAGAAAACACAAACGAATCGTGAGGGTTAAACGTGACTTTTCAGCACTTGTCGCTAGTTTGTTTAGGCTAGTTTTTTTTCCTAGTCTCATCTTTCTCAGCATTTTTTCCTCCATTTCTGTGCAAAAAAAAATTCTTTACGTTTCTGTTTTCATCCTCATTTTTTCACGCTTCTCTTTTCTATTTTATCCAGAAGAATGAAGTTCCTAATGCCACATGAACTTTCAAAAAAAAAAAAAAAAAACTCGAAGAAATCTTTTTCTCCTTCTTTATTTCTTTCTCCACTTTTTGTTCCTCCCTCTCCCTTCACCACCTTCATACTTCGTAAATGGATAGATGTACGAAACTTTTATTTTTCTGAATCCATTTTTTTTTTGCTCTTCCTCTTTTTGTCTCTATTCTTCTCTACAATTTTCGTTTTCTCGGTTCTTGCGAGACTCAGCAACACTATCATCTCTATTTGTCCAATTGGATGGGTAAACGAGATATAGAAAATAATATCAGCGAATTTTTTTTTTTGTTTTTTTTCCTACCTCACCCCTTATAGAAACAACAGGAATAGACTGTGTCTAGAGTTTACGGGTTACACACACAAACACACACACACACACACACACACAAAAAAACATAGTAAAGTCGAATAAACTGGTCTGGAAGACCAGTAAGAAAAAGCTTTTATGTTCTCCTGTAAGAGATAAACCAATAACCCTGTTATTTTTACAGTAGAGAAGTGGAGGAGCAAGAAAAGAGGAGGGGGGCGGGGGAGGGGGAGGGGAAACGTTGAATGAGTTCAGACGTATTTTCATTATGGATTTTCTTATTGTATCAACGGAAAATAAAATCCTCTACGATTCAGTGAAAGACGTAAATCAGTTTTACGTGCCTCGGCAGGAAAAAAAATGGAAGGAACTAAATAGAATCAGTGCAAAAGGGGAAAGGGGAGGGGGGTGAGGTCGAGCTATGGAGAGGACACAAAAAAAAAAACACAACTAACCATATAAATCTCCGTTCAACTTGTTCGTCTCTTCGAATCCATTCAGTGGTTATATCACATGGATTTGTGGAAAGAAACCGTCCAGGGGCCCCGGGAGAATTTGATTCATCGATTTAGTATAGTGAAGGTAAATTCAACGTAAAAGTCAGGGGCTATCGATCTTTATTGAGGACAGTGTCCATAGGGACTTCTTCATTGTTGGTTGACTGAAGTTCTGCACAACAAGTTTGCCTTTTTTTTTTCCTTTTTTTTTGGGGGAATTTTCTCCCGTTGCGGCGTTTACGTATCGTCGTGGATGAATATATCGAAGAATATGGAGAATCTGCAGGACCATCAACAGAGAGAGAGAGAGAGAGAATGCTGCAGAGGAAAAATATTCAACGTACAGACTTTTCCAACTGCCTGGAAGTTTGCCCAGGTATATATGCGAGAGGAAAAAAAAAAAGAAAAGTGAAACAGAGAAATGCACAGGGGAAAGAAAAAAAATAGTAAATAAAGGGAAAATGAGACCAGAGATGGGCGGAGGATGGAAAACAGTGCGAAGCAGAGTGGTGAAGCTAACAAAAGGATTGGAAAGAGGTCAGGCGAAGAAAATGGGAAGGGGAGAAGAGAGTGAATGAAGAAGTTTTCACCCCAAGACTCAACTATTTTTCCTACCATTTGTAGTGTTAGAGAATACTTTCCATTGCAATAGCATGCATAAAAATCACCAGTTCATTTGCATTCCAGTTGTCTTTTGGAAGAAAAAAGAGAGGTGTTCAGACGATAGGGAATTATCGTATTTATTATACATTGAAGAAAAAAAAGTAGTAAAAATGATGAAATGCATTGTTTCAAATAATTGGTTAATAAATAATTTTTTCCAACAATTATTTTCTTTTATTCTAAAAAAGTTGACCTAATTCATCATTTGTTTTATTAATTTCGAACGAATGTTTGTTTCCAACAATAAAAAAATTAGCAAATTTAGCAAATTCGTAAGTTTTTGAAAAAATTATTTATTAAGGATTATTGAAATAATTAATTTCATCATTTTTATGACTAATTTTTTTTTCAGTGTTTAAACTGTAAATTTTGGAGTAATAATGAGAGAACAGAGAATTGAGGAAATATTGTAAAATTACGGTAACACAAGAGTGTGATGAATACTTCAACTATGTAAAGTTTCTTGAGGTTTCAAAATTTCATGAAATTGAATAAAACCCTGAGGCACAGTCTCGGAGTGAGTGAGAGAGAGAGAGACAGAGACAGAGACTTTATCAAAATTGAAACGCAACACCTTTTGTTTTGCCTGAAGGCGGAATATGTGCTTCTCAACTCGTTTCATCTGAATATAATATAACAATGGAGAATGAGAAAAATTGAAGGAAGAAGTGTATGAAAGTCTGTGTGAATGAAGAATAGAGGAGCTTTGAGGCTATAACATAGTCGTCAAATCATGAATTTTATTCGAAATATATCGAATAAGGTGAATTTTAACTGAAAAAAAAAATCTCGATAAAATTTTTCGTAGCTACTATTTTTTCAATAGCAATATTGGAATGAGTAGAAAAATAAATACGGGACGATGAGGATGGAAGAGATTCGACATGACGATGGAAGAATTGTGTCAGAATTGATTGATTGATTTTTCTTGTAAATTCGACAGTTTTGACTTGTAATCAAAGCCCTACCCTTTCAATTCCCGAAAATTTCCAGTTTTTCTCGCGAAAAATAGAAGTTCGATAACGAGTGTAAATGTGAGATTATTCATCATCGATTCATGTGATTTTTCTTTTTTTTTTTTGTAAAGGAATTAAAAAGCTTTTTCTTTTATAAAATTGTGCTTTTCCACCATATTTTCTGAAGAAAAAAAAGCCTATAAAAATAAATGCAAAACCTCACGAATCAATGGCAAAGGAGCTCATCTCTCACCTCCATTTCAAATTTTTCACGCTACGATAATTAGAAATTTCCAATATTTGCAAAAAAAAAAAACTGAAGAATTGAAGGAAAAAATCCTCGAAAAATCTCAAATTCCTCATCATGATCCTCTCAGATATCCATTGGAATTATTAAAATACCTTTACCCCACACTATTCCATAAAAAAATACGCACTATATCACACTTTCCCCAAATAACAAAAAAAAATGCCTCGTGTAAACTCCAGAATGCATTACAAATCGTATATAAAAATCAAACTACGTGAATCGAAGCGACAGGTTATCCGCAAACTAAACGTAATGTCAGTCATGCTTGAATCCAGTTTTGTCGCTGGCATGTACGTGACTAGAAGTGATAGAAGCTTTTTGGTTAGGTGGAGAAGACCAGAGGAAGAAGTGAAACGAGAGTTGGGGGGGGGGGGGGGGGGGAAAGTTGGTGAGAAACAGTGGAATGAGTAACTTCATAGCGGAAAAAGGGTACAGTAGTAGCGTCCAGCATTCCCCAAGGAGATAGAACTACACGAAATGAGGGAGAAAGAGGAGGGAGAGAAGGAGAAGGACACTACTCAACATATATACACGTATATATAGACGTGAAGATAGAGGATACAAGCGTAAAACCAACGCCCGCAGTTTGAACGTACAAGGTAAAGCTGGCATATATATATATATATATATATATGTGTATACAGTGTAGAATCGATATTCCGGGCGAGGCAAAACGCGCTCTCTCTCTCTCTCTCTCACTCTCTCTCTGTACGCTCCGATAAATCGAATCACGCGTACCCAGGGTTGACGCCCAATTGCACGTCTAATTATTAATCGCGGGCTATGCAATTATGCTAGGATGTTGGCTACGTGTATGGGGAACTCTGTTGGTTAACTCTGTTTTGGTTCCGTGGCACGATTCAATGGTTGTATGGAAACATTAGTACAAGAGGAAGAGAGACAGAGTTTATGCACGAAGAGATGAGGAGGAAGAAGAGAGGTAGGGGGGGGGGGGGAAGGGTGGTGGTGGTGGAGGATGATTCGATTGATGAAAAGGATGGGCAAGCTGAATGCTAGAACAACAAAACCCCATATACCCCGTTCTCTAATCGTTACTAAACGAGATGATATGTCAAATCATCGTCATACGTTATTATTAGCAGACGAAATCAACAGATAGATGAGTAACACAATCATACATGTTACAGTTGAACTAATGAATATGTGATTATCTTGGGAGGGAAAAAGGAAATTTGTCCAATAATATCATGTCAATGAGAATGAAAAAAGAGTAAAGACATATGTGGAAAGAGTCATAGGTTATTTTAATGAACATGCACTAATGACAAGCTTCTCGCAAGTTGAGCAGCTACCAATGACCTACTCTAAACCTTGGTTAGACTCCTTTGGATTGCTTCCTCAAGCCAACTAATTGAGTGTCCACTATACCATACAGTAATACACATGTACAAACACACATATACGATATACACAAGTACAGAATGACAATAGTGTGGTTTTCTCAGAAGGGTTCTCGTGACTGAATTGTATGTGTATTGGTGAATTCTGTGTTGATGTTTGTTTGTGTTTGTGTGTGTGTGTGTGTGTGTATGTGGTGGATGTACTTAGAAGGGTAGCTCGAGCACCTGGGCGTGGCAGGTGACCCCTTGCTGTGTATATACACTGTGGGCATGAGAAGAGAAAGCTCAGGCGTCTACTCCACGGGACTTTGGGTAAGGTAAAAGGAGCCATGGATGAATGTAGAGAGTCAGAGGTTACCTATTGCTTTGGACCGAGAGATGGCAAAGAGTGGGGTGCAATTGAAAATGCAATTTTCATGGAGGATAGGAATGGATCAGGATGGAGATGTTGGTAAAAAGGTAGAGTTGAGTAGAGATGAGTATAGCAAAAGGTGTCATGGTATATGCTCGTGAGCTTATTTGCCTTCTCCATCTTTCCTCGCTGTGTCTAGCTCCTTTTATTTTTTATCTTTCAAGTGCAGGTAAGCCAGGTAGCAGCTATAAAGGGAGAAAAAAGGATCCTTTAGTATTGATCCTTCCAGAGATGACGGAGATATGCCATTAGGTAGAGTAGGTTTTGACTTATGTCCTTTGGCTGTGTGTGTGTGTGTGTGTGTGCACCACTGGATCTGTGTGTTTACTGAGAGGAAAAACTGATGCATAAATTATATAAACACAGTTTGCCATAATGTGCGCCATCTTGAGTGGCTCAATAAACTATATACTTCATGGATGATAATTCATGATCCCGATCACACTGGATCCCCGAGAGATGCGATGAATATAAGCCAGCTTATTTCAAACACAGTATTATTTTCTGACGAGGAAAATCCAAGGATAACCACTATGTGTCGATTAGTATAATAACCGATTGAATGGAACACAAGTGGTCATCTGGCTTGTTGGTTATCGTATCGAAGCCTTGTATGTGTTCCTCCAAAATACTGACACTGTCACTCCATCACTGTTATCTGTCTACATATTATCGTATATACAGCCTCAAACTCCCAGTGTTATCCGCAAGTCGTTATCGACTGTATTGTGGTAGGTACAGTGTATAATAATAACTAGTTTTGATAGAGACAGAACCTCTTAGGGATTCACTAGACTATACTATTAATATAGAATCCAAAGTGATTGACGTTTTAACCACATGATTATGCAATATCCGGCTTTCGAAGTTTTCAAGTGGGAAATTGATGAGTTAGAAGTCTTGCAACGATGAGGCAAGCTTAAATTTGTGGATGGAACACTCTCTCTCTTTCTCTTACTGGGAGGGAAAACGGTATTCAGTACAATGAAGCTCTGTGTATTCTGATACACAAATTACTTCAATAACGTATGCGTTTATCCCAATGGGCCTTAAGCTTAATGCGTTCAAACACGTGCCTGGGTGGATCGGCTTGTTTCACCTCATTAGCCTCAGCGGCATACATGCATGAAGGATTTACATGTGATGGGTGTATGTATGTATTGGTAAACTCAGGTAGGGTGGATTTTGGACATGAGACTCCTAGAGTGTAGAATACAGCTTCCCCACACATAGTGCAGTAGGATCCGGGGGGTTTCAGTCGCCTGAACGCACCAACAGCGTTTGACAGTTGACGTCTAGGAGCCGTTGGTGTATTTCCCTACTGTTGCGGCTTCTCTGCCGATCAACTGTGTATATCCAATAACATATATATGTATATATATATATTGTTAACAGGGTAGGGTCGATGCTCAAAATAGACTATCTTTGGTTCGAGTTTGAATGCATGAGTTGGATGTAGGTACTTCTGTATGCATTACACTCGGAATATTTTTACATCATGTCAATAAAAATGATTTTTCGATTCTCGTAAAATTTCAAGATGTCAGAAAGATTTGACATGTTTGATTTTTATCATGAATTTTTCATGATTAATTTGTGAGATACTCTTGCAGTGTGGAATAGTTCACCACTGACTGGCTCATTCATTAATACTCTTCTTATTTTTGGTTGATACTCAACTCACAGTATATATATATAAAGTTGGCATATACCCATGGGCTTTTCTATAGACCACCGGCGTCTCCGCTACTCATAGATAACCCTGAAAGCCACAATCTCTCTTTCTTTTTCTCTCTTGCAGGTGAAACTGCTCACTTTTTACTGGCAAACGCTACTCTTCTCATTCCACGGTGTCTTCGTCATTTTTTTTTTTTTTTTTTTTCTTGTTGCCCCTCTGTGTCTCTTCTTTGCGCTTCTTTTCGTTTTCCGATCTCCATTAGTATAATTGCCGGAGAAACTACCCGTATCATGGGACTTTAGCGATGCGGGTCGTGAAATAGGAGAAAAGAGAAGAGCTCAGACGATGAGGAAAAATAAATATTGAGAGGAATTTAAAAAAAAAAAAATGGAGTTCTTCATATTTATCTAGGGTTTCACCAGGAAAAATCGTGTTTTTCTGTATTTACGAATTTCTGAAGCATCTGCAGTTCTTTTAGCAAGTTGATGAGTGTTTATGGAATTGACGGAACAACCGAGAATATCATTGGCTCTTTGAATATTCAATCATTTGACTCATAAAGATGCTTTTAGAGTGTGTTTGTCTTAAACTTTATTCAAAGCGTGTATGCTCTGGCAAAAAATTAACATTGACAACTTTTTAACTGAAACATCTGACGTGAATTCCCAGAGGCAAATGTTGGGATAACCATCTAGTATAGGGTGAATATTTCTACTCTACGAATAAACCAATATTATTTGTTCATTTGAGGGAAAATTTTCAAGAATTTATCGAATTTCATTAACTCTTCATGGTGTACATTGCAGTGGATGAACTATCTGACCAGAGGCATTTACAAGTCCAGACAGTGATATTGGCAATTTCATTACTGAATAGGAGTACTTTAATTGAGGAGAGAATTCCAAGTGAAGTAATAATTGAATACTGTTGGATTATTTCATACAGTTCATATATGGTTGGTCGAGCGATTTTTAGGTTGTGGCTTTTTTTTTCTCGAAATCTGGCAACATTGCCCTACGCGAAAAGATTGCAGTAAAACGCGCATGCGCAACAGTGAAGAATTGACTGCATTCTGTTAAATTAAAAATCGTACAGTGAGAAGAGAAAACGAGTGAAAATCATGAAATATTTATTTCAATACTCGTTAAAAAATCATTTTTTTTCCAACAATTAAGAAATTCGTTGGTTTTAATCAATTTAACAAATCTTTAATCTCTTGAAAAAAAAAGTGTTTAGAAATTCTGAAACAAATGTTCAAATGAATTAATTCATTTGATTATTTTCACTATTTTTTTTTATCCAGTGTACTCTTCAAATCCTTAATTCATATTATAATGAGAAATGTTAATTATAAAATTTTGCAATTAATTGAAAGCAACGAGTCGAAATGAGAAAGGATACTCTTGAGAAGGAATCACTATCAAGGAGACTACTTGACAGAGTTTCAGTCTGACTGAGTGAAGACCTATGTAACCTATTCAAACCTTTGAGCATGCATCCTTGACTCAGCCTCAAGAGCTTACTGTCTCGGCAATTTCGAGATTTAGGAGCATAGAATTCGATTATCACGATGGCCCTAATCAGAAATGATCCCTATCTCTCATTGGCCAACCAAGTGAATTTCCATTTGCACAATATTATCCATCAGCTATAGCTAGCAAATGATTAATCAAATTACGGCTAAGCATTTCTCTTATCTGCATTCTCAGTAGACGATATAAGTCCTTGACTTTTCATTTCAGTGATAAACCAGAGGTAGTAAAAAAAAAACAAAAATGCACGAATAAACGAGAGAAAAAGGGGGAAAAAAAAAAGTTGAAATATTACAGCTGCTATTCTATTTTCACTGGTACATTCTAAAGAATATACAAGAAAGAAAAATGATTTTGTTGAGGAGACTTTTGTCTTGATATCCCACCGAGCAAATAAGAAAATCCAGGAGAAAAGATTTTTGCGGCCAAGTGGAAAATCTCCAAGCAGAATAACTCGAGCTGCAACCGAGAAAATGCCGTGTGGTTTTTTTTTTTTTTTTTTTTTTTTTTTTTCGTTTTTTTTTATCCAAGACCCAAAAGAGCTCTACCAGACTGAATGCCAGTTGAGTCTCTAGTTGCATATAAACATGAGAAACTACGTGTATATGTAATTTCACGTACTTCAAAATGTTGAACCTGTGCAAAAATGTAATAATACTGATAATCGAGAGGAGCTTGATAAAGATAATTGAAGCTAATCAGCATTATGAGGTATTCCACTTGTTCACTGCATTATTCGATAATTAGTGGTGCATAAAGGTAGATTACTTTGAGTATCATTGCAACATCGCTTTTACGAATTTATCCGCTGGTATTAATGGATACTTGATACAATGATCGGTTGTATTAGTGAAATACCATCCAGCACGATTATCCTCCAAGTCCTTTTGATTGACAATCTCAATTTCAAAGGCCCTCGGCATTCCAATTGATGGCCTTGAACCGTATTGATACCTAAATTCATGGGCTTATTCACTCAGCGTATTTGCTGAGAATGTCGAGTTGCCTTTCAACTAATTAAGAGGAAATTCTGATATGGAATTACAATGATTTTGTACAATCGAGCGAATATTAAATATTTTTGATCCTTTGAAGTTGTAAATTCCAAGGTTTGTCCTATAAAGATTAATATTAAAACGATTGTTACTACATACTGAATTAATTCGGTAGTGAAGAGGTAAAACAGGATAAATCGACTTATATTAGTAATCATTTCGAAGGAAATATTCCGGAAACTAAGCGAGATAAGTTCATATTATCCATCTTTTTTGGTAGAGAATTTCAAGAGTTACAAAAGAGGTTCAGGGCAAAATTGCTCTTTCTCGGTTATTTTCTAAAATATTTTAATGTTTATAATAATTGTTTCAAATTTCATTGAAGATTTGAAGTTTAAAAACTAAAATACCAAATATTTGTCAATTTACGACGTTTTATTCATCATTTAAGCTTCACTCATAGCTTAAATAATAAGTGAAACGTTGCAAATTAACAATCATTTAGTATTGCTGTTTTTAACCTTCCAGATCTTTCATGAAATTTGAAACAATCTTCTTAATCGCAATTAATGTAAAATTACACCTAATAGCCTTTTGTTTGAGACAAAAACATCATTCACTAACTATTAACGAATTCAACCATTCGTTGAATATTAACGAATATTAGTTTCCTTACAGTTCAACTAAGCCATTCGTTAGCATTAAATGAGGCTCGTTCTAACCAAACGAATCCTTTTCTCAGTACAATGGGAATGATTCACTTGGGTCATTCTCATAGTAAAAGGTCCAGTATGATTTTCTCGGCTTCATACACTCAACCGGAATTCTGCTAATGAGAGCAGAGTGAGGACAAAAAAATTCACATGGTGTGGAGAGAAAAAAAAAAACTTTCACCACAAAGACTCGTTATATTTGATTTTTCTGTGTCACATACTCACAGGTAAATTTTAACATTGTATTTCAATGAAAAATATGACGAGAGACGTTTTTTTTTCCAGAGTCTGATGCCGACCATTATCTACATGGCATTCTCACAACCCCAGCACTCTCACTTTGATTCTAAATTGTGAGTCGTTGAAATATGCCATATTCCTATCTTTCACGTTTCATGGATCTTTTTTTTTTTTTTGGTCTCTTTTTAAATTTTTAAATTTTTTTTCCACTCCCAAGCAAGTCATTTGTTTGCCACTGACAAAGAATATCCGGAATTCGATTGTTCACAATTTTTTATTTCTCTCTCATCAAGTCTAGAGCGTATTCTCATTTTTTTTTCCTTACCACTGTCTATTATTTTTTTTATAATCTTTTTTTGTTGTTATTCTCTCTTGCTCTAACTGCATACGTCAAACATGATGAGTATGTAGGCAACAAGCCTTTTGAAAATTCGTACGATTTAGTTTGAAAAAAGTTGAAGGACCAGGGAGAAAAATTTTTATTTCCAGAGCACAAGCGTGGCAAGTTGTTATGAAAGTTTAGCACATCTATACGTACATTTGCCCCTTGAAAATTATACTAGCGTACCTCGATGGTTTTTTTTCTTTTTTTCTTTCATTTTTCCCCCTTTTTTTTTTTTTTATTTGGAAGAACAACATTTGAAGAGAAGAGCGTTTGATAAATTAAATTCAACCATAATGAACAATTTGTAAGCGGACAAATACCAAGTTTCAAGTTGAAATTCAGAAAAAAAAAAAGAGGAGGAGAAGGAGAGAAAGCAAAACTCTGAGTACAGTGGAATCAAAGGAAAGTTCTTGCCTCCGTTGAGACAAAGGTGTAATGGAAATGGTGCTTTTCTGTTTAGTTTCCCTTTTATTTCTTCTTATTTCTCTTGCTCTCTCTCTCTCTTTCTCTCCCCATTTTTTTTGTTACTCTCCAGAGCACGGTACGCCTCTTCTGGCGTGTTTGAGGATTGAAACGTTCGAAGAAATGAATTCTAATTTTTAAAAGTGAGCGAGCCCTTTTATTCTTCTCTCTCTCTTAAAAAAAAACAGAAGAAAAATAGTACAACGATCTGGCGCCCTCGTTTATTCTGAAGTTGTTTCTCTATGAGTGTGTGTTATTATGAAAAAAAAAAAAAAACACGAGAAAGGAGAAAAGGAAATGAACGATATATACACAGCCTTATGAGAGTGTTTTTCGCCCTCTATTCG
Organism: Aleiodes leptofemur; assembly: GCA_963942555.1. Classification (NCBI taxonomy): domain Eukaryota; kingdom Metazoa; phylum Arthropoda; class Insecta; order Hymenoptera; family Braconidae; genus Aleiodes; species Aleiodes leptofemur. The sequence goes on from OZ012613.1 coordinate 1,297,144, forward strand.
CGCCAAGAGTTACGCGAGGAGCTCCAAGGGTGGAAATTACATTTTCTCGATCGTATAATTAAGAAAGATGATTTGCCCTTTTTTTCCTCTCTCCTCTAACCCTCCCCCTCATTTTTTACTGCACGAAACACATGACTTGCTACAAGGTCAACAATTAACTGGAGGAAGTGACTCAATTACTTTCATAATTATTATTACAGTATCAGTATTATTACCTTTGAAGGAACAAAATAATAATAATGAAAAAAAAAAAAAAATGTAATTAAGTTTCGCGTTCACGGAAAATGAAAGAATTTTTTTTCTGCAGTGAAAAAAAAAAAAAAACACGATTTAGAAGTGATTGGCTGGTGTAATTGAGGGGGCCCACCTTCAATGAGATTTTTTTTCCATCTAAACTCGAAGCATGAAATTGCGGTTCACGTTGGAGAAAAAAAGTTAGAAAAATAGGAACGAATTTTAAGGAAAACTAAAAATAAAAATGTGCGCAAATAGCGTATGGAAACTCATTCGATCACTATACTCTTTTTCAATTCACATGCACATTGCGTTGAATAAATCTGTTGCCATCTCTCTCTCTCTCTTTCTCTTCGTTCCTACTTTTACTATCGAGTCTTGCGTTGTATCGCACGATTACGTCTCGCGTCATACGATTTACCCCACAGCCTGTATTTTTCTACTCTTTCACTCGTTTCAATTGCACGTTATGTGCTCTATGTATACATTAGTTTTTTTCCCTTTCAGTTATATCTCTTCTTTTCCACTGTCGTTATTCAGTCGTCAATTGATAGAAGACAATCGGTGAAATGGATAAATTTCTATCTCACTTCAGCAGAAATAAAACGGCTGTGGGTAGAAAAGAGAGGAAAAAAAAAGAAAGAGAGAGAGAGAGAGAGTGAAAAGAGATACGACTTTCACACGGAATTTATTTCTGAGGATACGACATCTCGACACTAGAATACAGTATAGATAAAGAAAAATAAGAAGAGATACAGATAAAGTGTGTTACAACCTCTTTTTCCTCTCAGTTTCTATTTTATTTCCTTTCGCTTGTTCTTTCGCGTTTAATTCTCGAGAAAACGCGATTTTCCAGCCGATTGGTTTTGTCCTTCTATTCTATCCTTCTTTTTTCACTTCTTTTACTTTTTTTTTCTCTTCTTTTCTCTTCTCTACTTTTCTGCTTCTTTTTTTCCTTCTTCTTCTTTCAATTTCTCAAAGCGTGTGACACACAATGGCTAGAGTCTTTTCACGGTATTACTTTCAAAAGTTACTCTTATAACTCAGTAAAAATACTTTCCAACTTTTTCTTTTTTTTTTTTAATAAATTAATAATGTACTAATAACGATATTTTTAAAACAATTTTCCACAGAAACAATTGAATTTAAAAAAAAATCCTCAAATTTTTCAATGAAACTTTAATACTTCATGCAATAGTAAACGTTCAAAATTACAATGAACTTCTTTAAATAGATTTACTCTTAATCTTTCTTCTATCTCTAAAATTTACCTGAATACAAAGTTAACTCTTGAAAGTACCAGAGGTATTGGAAATACGAGGAGAAACAGAAGATGAAAGTGTAATGGAAAAAGAAGAAAAAAAAAAAAAAAAAAAAAGGATGAAAAGAATTAAGAAAAGTTTCACACTCGTCTTACGTACGTGTCGATTGGTTCAAGGTATATCAGGCAAAGTAACATTCAAAGAGTCTCGACAGTAAAGATAGTACTCTCCTCTCTTCTTCTTCTTTCTTTATCTTTCTTTTCCATCAAAAAAAAAAAAAAAAAAAAAAAAAGAGAAGTTTCAGTCAACTTCAACACGTTCACTCAAAACGATAGCATCCGGATGACTCTCGCTTTGAATATCCCCACCCCCCCCTCCCCTCCCCCACCCACCCCTTAGTCTCGTCCTCTGCATAATAGAATGACACGTGTCATTTCAATAATATCACACCCTTTCTATTTATCTCTCTCTCTCTCTAAAGTCTCGCTCCAGGTTTCATTTCTTTCAACACAAGAATCGAGAAAAGATAAAAAGAGTTTAAAGATTAGAAAGACGAGTTTGAATTGAAAAAAAAAAAAAAAAAAAAGGAAAGAGACGCATCGTTAGCATTCCCCGGGGAGTCTTTTTCTCAGAGTCCCTGTGCGCATCAAGGGGGTAGTACAGGCACTCTCTATATACTATACACCATAGAGAAAAGAAGGGGGGGGGGGAGTGGGAGGAAAAAGGGGAAAAAGAGTACGAGAACTTTAATCTTCTCGACGACTTAACCTCGCTTTAGAGCCGACAAGGGTTGCCTATCTAATTTCTTAAGGGCCGAAGCGTTGCATGTCATGGCATTACACTCTCTCCTAGCCCTCTTGACTAACCCCCTCACTCTACTCATCGATATTTCAACCTCACTCTTCCACTTAAGACCTCCCACACTTCTTCCGCGTTATGAGACATTCGCGCACTTCACCACCCCTCCCCCCTCTTACTATCCTTTCAATGAATTTGTATTCCCTTGATACACCGACGTTGATTAAAAAACCACTCAGCTCATAATAACAATTATACCGTACTCAATTTTATTAATATTATCATGCTATAATTATTGTCATGAGAGAATTGAGGGAAATAATTTTATTTAAAAAAAAAAAAAAAAAAAAAAAAAACGTTTCGACGGTTTTAGGATAATTAGAATTTTCTCGTGAGTTTTATTGGCATCGATTTTTTTTTTCTTTTTTTTCTTCTTCTTATTCTTCTTTTTCTCTCTCGACAATTCAATTTCGGTTAAATCCGTAATTGAATCATTTTGAGGAAGCTTTGCAGTGAATATAATGATATTGGATGAATTTGAGGAAGTACTTTTGCATGGAGAATCAGCGGTAATAACTAGATATAGCCGGTACGGGAATAATGAAAAAAAAAAAAAAAAAAAAAACTGAAATAATACGATTGGTACAACCAGCAGTATATAGGTAGCACGTATCGGGTCCTTCTACCAGGCTAAGTCTGCACTCAAGACTCTCTTCCGTGGTTTACGAGACGGAAGTTAAGGCGGTGTTATACCACTACTAGTAAAAATTTATCCCCTCCCCTTCTTTCTTCCTCTTCACTTCCACCTCAACCTGGCACACCGTGTTGCTTTAATAGTCACTTTCGTGGCTTATCGTTGGATTACGAGTGACTTTAGTAGCAAGGTAGTCGATCATTTTATGTTTCATTCTCTTTTTTCCGTTTTTTTTTTTTCGGCCTCTTTCTTACGCGTTTTCTTCCCACTCCAACATTCACCATTCCGTGTTTTTTTTATTGCTTGATTTTACGGTGTATTGTTGGGAGGGGGTTTTTTTCTCTTTTTTTTTTTTTTTGAACATTCATTTGCATAATTATGTGACATGTGACCGTACATAATTAAATAAATTATTGGGGCTGAAGACTTGGCGAGAATCGTTGACCTTATTTTTCTTTTTATTGTTATCATTATGTACGAGATGTTCATAAATTGATGGAAAAGCTTTTGATTTTCTGCAGAGTAATGTTCAAGGAATTTGGGAAAAATACTGAAAAAAATCGTATCACAGGCAATTTTGAATAATCGAACATTATAATAAGCCAATAGTAAGTAATTCCATAAGTAGAGGAGGAGGAGTGGGGGGGGGGGGGGGGGGGGGAGATTGGGAGTAGAGATGGAAATGTGGTAAATGTTGGGTTTAAATGTAATTCAATCAATTTAACTAGTTAATCTGTCTGAATTAACTGAGTCCAGTGAATTCAATAACTTTTCCTAATTATTTCAAGAAAATATTTGCCAACGACCAATATTCTCAATATCTGATAGTTTTTACCATCTTTTTTTTTCTCAGTGTATGATTGGCCTATTATAATGTTTAAATGTTATAGAAATCCCTCTCATTGCAATTAATAATCGGATTAAATAAGTGTCATGGGCGATTGGAAAGTTATGAATTCAATACTAAAATATTGTCAATTCGCGACGTTTCGCTTATAATTGAAGCTTCATCAGGCTCTTGACATTCCTTAACATTTTAAGTGTAATTTGACAAAATGCTTAGAAATATCAAGAGTCTGATGAAGCTTAAATTATGAGCGAAACGTCGAGAATTGACAATATTTTAGTATTAAATTCATAACCTTCCAATCTCCCATGACACTTATTCAATTAATAATGTTTAATCATTAAAAATTGACTGTGAAAAAAAATTTATTTAGTATTTTTCCCAGATTCCTCGGAAATTGTTCTATGAAAAACCAAATGGTTTCCCATAAATTCAGAAACACCCTGTATTATTCATCTGGAGATTCTCGTAGTTTTTACACACAAAAGAACAGATGAATTAGTAGAGATTCAACATCTTAAGTTGTTTAATTCAGCGTTATTTCTCAGCATTAATAGCGCGCTTTCGTGAGATTAATCAGATGATGGAATTTAATGCAATTAACAAATAGCAAAGCAGTGCTAAACTTTAAATTATTACGAGTACTCTTCTTGCGCATGTATATTTCATTATTTTCATGAAATTGATCAATAATCAGTGATTAAGAATTCATTGAAAAAAAAAAATAATGAAAAATTCCCGTGAAATTAAATCGAGTTGTTGTAAAAGAAGTAAAGAATAATAGTCATTATTTAATGACAGAATAAATTTAATGCAGTCAGGAGGATGGAAAGATGCTGTTGGTGAGAGGCTATTAATTTATGAAGTGACCTGTAACCATTTAGCTGAGAGGAAAAACTTTTTTTTTTAGTTTCTTTAATATTCAACTTATTTTCTCTGTTTTTCTTTTCCACGTCATTCGCTCTTTTTCTCTTGTATTACGAAGAAAACGTTCTGTCGCTGTCTGAGTAACAAAAATAGATGCCCTAGCAGCTTAAGCATTTCCAAGCGCGACATTCAACACTACTAGCCCAAGCAGTAGAAGTAACATTATATGTATATATATATATATACATGTATATATACATCCCCATACAACGTGAATTCATCCGGGTAAATTCGATTAATCCTTAACCTCACGGAATAAAACTCGGCAAATACGCTGGCTTTGATCACACAGACGAGATAATTTAATTGATTAATCCCCGAATGAAAAAAAAAATATATAAAAGAAAGAAATGGCTTGATTAAACGTATAACCATTCACGTCACGTGATTTTGAAATTCGCTCTAACTTACAATTATTCTACAATCACAATTCCATTAACGATTTTTTTCTCTCCTCCACTCTGTTTCCTCTCTCTTTCTGTGTCGTTCACTTTGGAGTAAACGAAATTAAAAATGGCGCAAAAAAAAAAAGAGGAGGGATGAACGTGAATTTTGTGAAAATACAAAGAATGTCTTATTTTGAGAATAGAAAATGGAGGATGCACATGATTTGAGAGAAATATCCGTTGAAAATTGTCGGTAGAGGTAGAGGCAGCTGTAATGGTGCATGAAATGATAAAAGCATACGATTGTGCGTTTGTAGAATGGGATGCTGTGAGAAAGGAGTTTGATGGTGGATGGTATTTTATATTAGTACTGAGGAATGAGGGAAAGGGGGGGGGGGGGTGAGCAAGAGTACAGTGACTGCGGTTTCTGCACATTCAAATTGTTGAAGAATACCGCTGGAATATCATCGGTTTCAATAAGATGGAAGACGCGAAGAGAGATGAGACGATCGGGAGGGGGGGGGGGGGGGGTTGAAGTAGGAGAAGGAGGAATGAGAATCAGGGAAAATATGGGCGGAGAGAATGAGGGTGGAATGGGTTTAGTCTCAAAAGAGAGAAGTGAATGAGACTGCCTCAAACACTTCCACAATCATTCCAATCCTTTTTCCTTTTTTTTTTTTGAGCTATTCCCTCGCTTTATCCTTCTTTCAGCAAACACAGCAGCTTATGTTCCACGCTTGCATTCTCTTCATTCTTCCAATAGCTCTATAAATTCATCGTAATTCTCTTGAGCGATTATACAGTCATTTTCACTATCATTGCGAGAGCATCAATAGGGAACATGCATATATATATATATATATTTTTTTTTTTTCGTTCATTCGACATTTTTTTGAGGTTGGGGAAAAAAAATATTCATATTATATTTCATGATTATTTCATATATCATGGAAGTACATTTAACATGTATTTCCATCCGAAAAGTGGCATATATGTTGCATATATGTAACTTATTACATTTTTGGCCGCGCATATATTTCTTATGGCTCACATATATTGAAAATATATTTCCGTATATATTTTAGAGTTCTTCCAAAATCACGTAACCTCTTTTTTTGCATTTTTTATCCATTATTCACTGCAAATATTAAGAAAAAATAAGAAAATGAAGATCAAAGTTCCCTATTCATTTCTGATCGTGTCATTGACCTTTTTTTCTATCCAATCGTTGGATTATTATCCTCCACTGATAAAACGGCTCTTTTCTTCTACGTTAAAATCACTCACAGTTGAACTTTTGACAAGGGTATAACTCTCCGACACATTGAAAAGAATGAATGAAAAAAAAAAATAAAAATACATGCAAAGAAGAAAAATGTAGAGGCAAGATAACAGGGTTACATTCATTCGTTCACTCGGTCTTATTCTCTTTTCGTAGTTTCAAGGGCTTTGATACGATTTGCCATGTCATTTTTCTTTTGATCGAGATATCAATTCTCGTAGTTGAAGTGAGTAATGTAGGTCATGAAAACTGAGGATTGAATTACACTGTTGATTATTATACTCCTCTATTTGATTAATTTAAATTAATAATATTACCGTGTCTCATTCGTTATATGAAATTTCACGTGACGATGAAAATGAAAGGGGAGAGGGGGAGGGGGGGGAGGAGGAGGAAGTTTGAACATGGAAATCGTCGTGCGTTGAATAATATTCTTCATTTAAACGATTATGCATCTGCAATATCAACAAATTGAATTAAATAATTTTACCACGAGGAAGTTTCTTCGATTACACGTAGTAGAGAAATGGGAGAAAATCTTTTCATCTCTCTCTCTCTCTCTCTCTTTATCTTTCTCTCACTTTTGCACGAGAGTGTGAGAAACTCACGAAGTTGTACTCCGCGGAATTACGAATTTAAATTGCAGAATAATTCACGTGACACAGTTTTATTCACAGAAATGTCATGATTTTAGATGGAATTCAATGGAATTGTATCTTTAGAATTGAAAGAAAAAAATAAAATAAAAGAAAAAATACTGGTGAAAAAAATGTGACAAGTGATAGGGTAAGATATTTTCATCCATGAAATAGCACCCAATGATAGATAAAAATTCTTTTCATTCTGACATTTTACCTCCAATCTTATCTCTCTCTCTCTCTCTCTCTTGCTTTCTCTTCTACCAATCGTAAAATCCACAAGTTGACTGAGCCAAGGATAAGTCATAGTGTAGTAAGATCTGGGTGGTATTTGCAAATATTGAATCGATGAATAAGTGATAGTCTCACATGCACGTGAAAATATGCAGAGTTAAAGGTAAAAGAGAGAGAGATGAGAGTTATTTTCATGAAATAGGTCTTAGTCTCTTTTTTTCTTTTCATCTTTTTTTTTTTTTTTTTTTTCATTCTCATCTTTAAAAAAAAAAAAAAAAAGAGGGCGACGAAGAGAGTTTGTGCAAAAGTGAAGAAGAAAATGCGACGAGTGTTTGCCCAAAGACTTAAACCGAAGAATACTTTATCAGCTTCACAAAGTCTTGAAAACCATATTTCTCCTCTTGTCTTCGTACTCTCATGGATATATAACATTTGTGAGTCTTGTGCCATGGTCGCAAAAGTTAGATTGCTCAAATAGTTTTGGTTGGGTTGCCCCTCTTTCTCTCTCGTCTTGGGTGTTTTTATCTTCTCGTAGGAGTTGCGGCATACGAAAGCCCTGTGATAACGTGCGAAACCGGAATAATGAGAGTAAGAGCAAGAGAAAAAGAGAGAGAGAGAGAGAGAGAGAGAAAGAAAGAATTGCAAGTAGATAAAATAAAAGAGGAGAAAAAAGAGGAGAAGGGGGGGCTGGGGAGGGGGATGAGTAAAGAATATCCCATCACTCGACCATATTCCCTTGGCTAACCGAAAATTCACGGCTAATTAATGTTCCAATTAATTGCTAATTAAGCTTGGTGAATTTTCAAGCAAATTAATTCCCTGGTGAATTCAATGGTGCATATACTTTTCACTCTGTGTATCCCAATGGATTTTATCCCACTCCACTATTTTCTTGTTAGTTCTCTTTCTTCAGTGGCTACTCTCTTCTCTTGCAAGAACCTAAGCAAAGTTGACGCCCAAGAGTGTAGCCCCCTCGAAACTTACCAGTCTCACCGCACATTGCAGTACTCATCTTTTCCAACTTTTTTTTTCCCATTCACCCCCTCCCCCCCCCCCCCCTTCATCTCCACCCCCTAGTCCTCACCCATTCACTCATTCCCTTCTCTCACCAATGTTTTTTTTTTTTTACCCTCTTTCTCTTCACTTATTTTACTTTCTTCCGTGCTCACTTTCTCGTTTCTTTTCTCAACTCAGAGAAAATCTCTGAGCCCCTTCGAAAATTCACCAGGGACACGGTGCTACTACCCTAGACCCAAACTTTTCGTCTCGCTTCTTCATCCCGGATCAGTCTTTAATCGCTCTCCACCTCCCCCCCCCCCCCCCCCCCCTCTGCTGCTTCGGTCACAAGTGATACAACTACGTATAATTTTTTTTCTTTCCTCTTCTGAGAGAGCAGAACGAACGGCAAGAAGAGAGAAAAAAAATCCTGAAACTGAGTTCCTCGAGGGTCCGTTAATTTATCGTTTTTTTTTCCTTCCTTCTCAACTCAACTTCACTCTCTTCTCTCCTCTCTCTCTCTCTCTCTCTCTCTCTCTCATCTATTCTCAACTGTATTTATAAAGAATCGAGGAAAAAGGGAGTAAAAGAAAAAAAAAAGGCTGTCAGTAATTCGATCTGGCGGTGAAGGGTTACCTTCAATTTCCCGTGTATAGCTTGGATGGAAGGTTTTCAGAGTGCCCAAGCTTTTCGTTGGTACGTGAAAAAGGCACGTCGTACTTGGTGGCCAGGCCTCCATGCAGGATGGATTAAAGGATGTAGAAAAGAGGGTGAAGAGAGAGAAGAGAGTGGTGAAAGAAGGGTAAACAAACAGCTGGCTCTTGGATGGTGAAGGAAAAAAAAAGAAAGAGGGTGGAAAAAAAAAAGGAGAATAAAAGAAGCTGAGTAAAAGAGGGAGGGAAAAAAAAAGGGCATACAGGCGAAAATAAGACTCGACACGCGGGTCTTTGGAAAAAAAGAAACAACTCCAGTATATATATACAGGTATATTAAACAAAAGTGAGCTGGTAGTACGAAACAAAAATCCTTTTCTATTTCTCTACTCTGAGTAAATATTGTCCGCTCGCACCATTCACAGTTTACTTTTGCGTCACAATGCCATCCAACGTTAACACTCTGACGGGTTTCACCCAGAATACAATTCCTCCTTCTCCTCCCCCCCCCCCTTTTTTTCCCCTTCTCGTTCTCACCTACCGATATCCTCTAGGTTGGTTGCATTATATCCTGTCTTGCTTTCATCCCCCTTCTCACCCCCCCCCCTTTCTGCTGCATCTTCCACGTTTTTGCTTCTCCCCCCCCCCCCCTTTTTACCCATCGCATCTTGTACACCTCTGTCATGTGTACATGTCCCAGCATACCTGACATGAGTATGTTCTCACTCGACTTTCATTCGTGTTTTCACGTCGTGAAGCCTTTTCAAACTTGTCTATCTCTGTTTTTTTTTTAGTCTTGTATGACTCATGAATACAGTACGTGATCCGTAACAGATGAATTGCTGTTAGTTTCACGAAGTGAAAAAAGAGGATAGAGATGATAATGATGGGACAAAAATAATAATTGTACGATAATGAGATTTGAGATGCTGAATTAATTGATAACTTTGTTAATTGCTGGATAATGATGGAATTCAATGAGCAAATGGAATATATAGAGAATTTTTATTCAACTTGACATTTGAATTGATGAAAGTATGTCACAATTCAGTAATGAAGAGGTGAAGTAGGAAAAGTCGATTTTTTTATTTCAAGTTTTTTGAGAATATCTCAGAAAATAAGTGAGATAGGGATTGATGCGATTCTGTCCAAATCTTTTCTGTAGATTTTAAAATTCTTAAAAAAAAAAGAAACATTCAAGCAAAAACTGCTGTATCTTGCTTAGTTTGCACAATATTTTTGAGCCTCGGGTTCAAATTGAATCAATTTTTCAAGTTTTGAGTCTCGAAAATTATGCACTTTTTTCGGATTTCAGGTCCTGCGGATTATTTTACAGGAAAAATGGTGTATTTTCAAATACAATGATCGTTAATTTAGATCAACGGGTTCTTAATGATGGAAAAATTGATTAAAATTGAAGCTATTTCCTAAAGCGAGGTTTTTATTTTTAACAAACGTATAAATGGCGCAACCCAGTTACGTACAACCTCCCCCCCCCCCCCCCCTCCCTCACAATATTTTTATCCATGTGCCGAATATTTTTATCCATTCAATCAAATTTTAGAGCAAGAAAAACTCTGAGTACTACAAGAATTGAAAAATCATTGGAAGTAAAAACGGAATTATCCTGTTTTATCTTTTTGCCACTGAATCATCAAGAATCATAAATAAAGATCTATGTCAGGTAATTGTGTATAATAGAGCCCACAATAAAATTAATTAATTTAATTTAAATTACCTCAGGAAGGGAGGTGGCGAAAATGATGTAATATATCTTGGTCAAAAATTTGAAGGAAAGTATAGGAACTCGCAATAGCTCAGTGGTCAAAGCACCTGACTCAAACAATATTAATAAGACACACATAATAAACTTGTCACAGCAGTTTGTATACTAAGAAACAAACAAATAATGTTGAAACACATAAACACAAATCGATAAGTTACCGAGACATGAGCTTATGTACAGCATACTTTGTTCTCATAGAAGTTAGTAATACTAACTAAATAATGAATGGTTTTTTTTTAAGTGAGTTTATTTTTAAGCCTGTAAATATTGTAAATAGCGACGAATTTTTTTATAATAAATAAACTTTAAAAAAAAAAAAAAAGTCAGAGCACCTGACATGTAATCAGAGGGTCGTGGGTTCAAATCCTGCTTGCGCATTCAATATTTTTTTCCGAAGATTTGACTTTGATAATTATTTAAATTTTATGGGCGCTCTTCTGCACAAATACCCTATGTCACACCATTTTATCATTAACTGCTGCTCTAACTTCATCAATTAAAAATCCCCTAAAATATATTTATTAAGATTTAAGAAAGCCATGTGATCAGTGTACCTCATGCTGGCTAACCACAAGCGAAAATTGTCCCAAGTCGTTAGTGAGAGGACCATGGGCTATACAATTGCCACCTTACTGGGTTGTGTTGAAGAACGAGAACAGGGAACGTGAGGGTTATGCGAAGTACTAGAGAGGGGCTTTTAACTGCCTCTCTCGTGGCATATAAGATATTCCTAAAGCAATAAGTGGTAGCGTCCAAAGGTAGTGTTACGAGCGGCCATTAAGCCCGTTCCATATTCGAAATTAGTCGGTTTACGGATTACTAAGACCACATAACCCACCCAAGTCAAGTTGACTGAGGGCCTCTTCTCTCTATCGTTTAAACGGTATTCTCATGAATTTTTTGGTAAATACTCAGCAAAAAAAAAAGCTCTGAGATTCTGTTGTTCTTCTACTTTTTCCCTAATTTTTTACGATGAAAAAAAAACTGTGAAGGATAAGAATAACTGGGTCGTAGAAATCCATGCGGTGAAAAGACGATGGAAAAGAAAAACAGCAACAGAGGAGAGTGAAGAGAATTTTTCATTTTTTTTTTTTAAACTGAGAAGCGTGAACACGCCAGGATTACCGAAGCTAATTAACATGTTGGATAATTAGGACACTGGTGTCTCCTGAATTAATTAAAACCGATTCAATTTCCACCGCATCGCCAGGCAGATTACATCCTGATGCAGAGGAATCAGGCATATATAGGACATGTATTTTATACGTAGATCTGTTGGTAGAGAGTGACTGATAGTAGCGAGTGGGGGGGGGGGGGGGGGAAGATATTAGGATAGAGTGGATAACAATAGTAGTCTAACAATTCCATGAGTTTCCAATTTACGTTTCAGTAGCTCAATGGATTGAAATGCTGTTAGATACCGCGAGTACACTGATTAACGAATGTACGCATTGCGTGAGACCTGAGGCTTGTGTTTAATTTAATAAAATAGAAGATCAGAGTAAAATGAAGCTGTTCGGTAAAATTAAGAAATTTTTTTAGACGTGAAAGAATTTGTGAAAAAATATGAAAAAAATTTGAGAAGATGCTCTAATATTTTTGCATTATTGTTGAATTTTTTCAATTTTTTAAAAAAATATCATCACTTGAAAAAAAAAAAATCGAAATGTTTATTCAATGAAGAAATGAAAAAATTATAAGTGTAACTTATGCACTACTCTAATTACATTTCATTACTGAGTATTTCTCCAGATAAATATCGGTCTTTTTGGTGTAATTGCACTGGTGCACAAACACAATTATTCAGAACGATTAATTGAGGTAATGAAAAAGCATTAGTTAATGGTAAAGTTTGTAATCATTATTCAAATGGATTAACCACTCAGTAATTATTGAGAATTATAAAAATTAATTTTTCCTCGTAATTTGTGTAATCTCTCTCGACTCGATGAATCATATATAAATGAAAAGATATTACGAATCACTTTATTAAAAAATATAAAAATAGATTATCCGAGAATGAATGAGTGATATTGATTGTATGATTAATCAAGCACTGCAGAAGCGAAAATTCATCGAAAATTTACTTGACTTGCTCCAATTCCAAAATAAACTATTCTATTCAAAAATCAATACAACATAGTAAAGTCCATAAAATAAAGAATTATCAAAAAATAAAATAATATTTGGGTTAAAGAAAAATTCAATGCTTATAATACTCTCACAAATTTCCATTTACCACTAAATAATCCACGAAAAAAGCAAAATCAGACATAAAAATATCATTGACGTTCTACAATTCACCGGATAATCTGGTTATAAAAGAAAACTACTCTCTGCTTTATTATTTTTACAGTAAAAGAATTTTTCAAGCTTCTTAATCTTTAAAATCCACAAGTTTTTAAAAGCTAAGTGAAATAGCGAACAATAAAGTTGTCATGATAACGAGAAAAACGATACTACGAATAACCAGATCACAAGTAATGTTTCTTGATTATCATTTCTTTCTTCACATTTCTCTCTCTCTCTCTTTTTCTCTCTTTTCCTCTCAATTTCGTTTCACTGCTCGTTTTTTTTCTCGTTTTTCGCATAGCTCCCGGATTTTTTTTTACCTCCACCGCAAATGTCTGACATTTCAACTCTTATACTACTGTAATGGTTTTCAGATTTTTACTGTCTCGTCAGAGTGAACACACACACATACACATATCTATATATATACATATGAAAGCCATTCTACTGGAACATTCTCTCGTTGGTTTTCCGTAATGGTCGTGAGTAATTTTTCTTCTTTTTTTTTTCCATTCTCCTTACCTACATAAAGTGTGTTACCCGTATATTCCATTTTGTGATACATCTTCATCGTGCATATTCTATGAAATACACGTTGAAAATGGGTATTTCTGTAATATTATAAAGATATAATGGAAGAATATGGAAGAATGTGTGTGTGTGTGTTTTTTTTTTAATACCTTTGGGAATATAGAAATGTCATTTGCACTTGTATTTGAAGTTTTATCACTTTCCTGTTCAAGTGAAGTTTATTTCTACTTCAAGCATTAAAAAAACAGGGGATTTTCAGCCATCAGCAAAAAAATTTCCCTGCAAAACTTCAACAAAAACTATCACTGTACCCAACTTATTGATTATTCTCTCTTTTTCTCTCTCTTTTTTTTCCCCCATCCTCTGAAATCAACCCAATGATAAAACATTTCGAGTGTGTTAGAGTAATAAAGCACTATTGCACTCGTCTATTATCAATTACTACAGTAAAACGATGGATTCTGCCACATAATGCCATCCACCTCTATGTACTCGTTTAACAGGGTTATAAATGTCCTCTATCGATTAATCTTGTTGGCTGAATGTGATTTTAATGTCTAGCCACTCGAATATCCCACTTTCTCTCTTGTTCTCACTTCTGCCTGTATACTTCATGCAGTAGTACGAGAGTGATATGGGAGGAGGAGGGGGGGGGGGGGGGGGGGGAGGGGAGTCAACGTGTGGTTTTAAATTGCATTATTAATTCCGAAAAAGAAAAAAATTCACCAGTTAACAAATTTTCCAATTTTCCACGATAAATCTGTGGAAAATCGATTGTCTCTGGTTTTAATAATTTTCCAGAATATTTTTCACTCTCGTGAAATTAATAAAAATCTGTTATGCAGTTGAATTATTAATCAGTGTAAAATTTTGATGAGGAAATAAAAAAAAATATCCGCTCGCACGACACAATGCACAGTCAGCACGAGATTATCTATATATATATATATATATATCTGTAGTTCACAGTTTTTACTCGGTTTACTTGTACCTGAGACGCCGTACACTCTACCATCTTGATACCTCATCCTGCTCATCTCAAATTAAATTAAAAGTAAGAGAAACCAATTAAGGCGCTCCGCAAAATTTCACGCGATCCCCTTGGTACAGGAAAAGAGAAAGAGAGTGAGAGGGAGCTTTGGAAGCTTCTCGGAATGCAGTACTTCTTTCCCATTAAGCTGCCTTCCGTTTGGCCGCCAGACTGGGCGCCATTAAGCTGTTCGTTCTACCGTAAAAATGAGGGGGGTAAGGTGTATAAGAAAGACAGTGTGAGAAGAAGTGTTAGGAAGTAAGGAGATGAGACAAGGCGCAGTTGGGGGTAAAAAAAGAGAGAGAAAAGTGTGAGAGGAGTGGAAAATGAAGAGGAGAAAAAGATGAAAAGAATTGTGGAATAGTGGTGGAGGGTTAAATTTTTTTGCCGCTTTTCCTGTGGGGATTGAACTTTCAAAATTCGATGACTGAGCATTTTTAAGGGGGAAAAAAAAACCGAAAATTAATGACACAATGGATAATTCAATTAGGCATTATATGATAAATGCATGAATTCACGGTAATTGAATATTCTTGGGGGGGGGGGGGGGGGGGGGTTGAAAAGTGAACTGTCGAAAAGTTTCGCTAAATCTCTGCATCATTATTGAATTCTCAATGATAAATGGATTTCAATATTTAAAGAGTTGAACGAGATTAGTGAGTGACATGAACTCTGCTGTAATAATAATTTAACACGATTTTGCTTTATCTTGGCTATTAAATTATTCTATTAGTCTCGGAGTTCATCCTCTCAATTGTATTGATTACTATTGAATTTTAAAGTAATTAAAAAATTATTTGTTACTCACGATCGTGTACTGTTAGTTGTGCCTCAGCTGTAACAGCATCACCAACTCCATTTTCAGCAACACACTCCCACATTGTTTCGTCTCTACCAGGCCTAACTGGATCAATTCTCAGTAATGATCCATTAGCATAAGACTTTGTGTGATATCGTGCTTGTGATGCTGTGGATAAAAACAGAGATGGAAAAAATAAATATATATTGAGAAAAAAAAATGGATTTAATGAGAAATTCGTATTTGAATTGAGAAATAAAAAAAAATGGGGGAATTTCCGATTTCAAGTGAGCTTTGAATCAAATATAAATGGCATCAGAATTAAATTCTTTATGATTGAATCGAATCACTGAGAGAAAAAATGTTTTTTTTCTTTGCCAATAACAAAAATTCTTGAAATTTAGAAAACTAAAAAATTAGGAGATTTAAGAAATTATTTATTGAAAATTATAATGCGTTACTCAGATTGAATATATCCTGATTGAAATTAACTCAATGTCATTAATTATTTGAATTAATTCAAGATCTCCTAATTTATATGATATTCATCATATAAATATACATTTAATGTATTTAATATAAGAGGAAAATGTTATTTTCACGAATCGAGCCAAAATGAAGGTTTGATGGCGAAATTTATGTGATATTCATCATAATATCATGATTTATATCATATTATAAATAACCATTTAATTTATTGAATATAAAGAGAAGATATTATCAAACTGATCATCTTATCGCTTGTTTCAAGAATAAATATAGGAAAGACCAAGGCGAAATGGACCTGAGGATCAAAATGATTCGGGATTTTTTTTGAGTGAGGATGTATCTAAAAAAAAATTTAAAAAATTCACCAGCAATGTTCACATATTGAAGCATGTTCCCCAATTTTTTCCATTTTTTTTTATGGAGTCCTGCACTTTGAAAAAAATTCATGGTTCATGTTGTTACTCTGTTCATTTTGCCCCACTCTTCCCTATTATTTTAAAATAAAAGTTTTCACGTTGAATAATGAGTTGAACTATATATAACCAAGGATAATTATCAATCTTTTTTTTTCTTCACTTCAAATACGAATTCTTTGCTAACAGAATATTTTCTTTTCTCAGTGTATAAATTCAATAAACATTTCATTTTTTTCTTTTCATTCTATTGAATTGTAAAGTATAGAGAAATTGGAAAAATGAGTGAATTTATTTTTGATAGATATGTACATGTAGAGAAAATAGTGCCAGGTTCTTCTTGAAAAAAAAAAGAAAAAAAAAAGATAAAAAAAAAGGGATTCGAGAGAAAATCAGCGTAGCGTGGATCCTTTCCAATTCTCTTTCGTCCGTACAGACGTCTGGTTCAAGTCGGAAACAAAGTGAAGAGTAGATTGACTGGGTTCTAGAGAGTTTTGGTTGGATTGCGAGAGAAGATGGTAGTAGAAGGATAGAAGACAGGAAAAAGAAAGAGAGAGAGAGAGAGAGATAGAAAAAAACCGACTATCCCTTAGGTAACTCAGGCGAAAGAGAATGAGAACGCAAAGGGAAGTAAAGAGACAATAAGATCACTTTGGAGTATCTCCGGCAGAAGTGAACAGAGAAGAAGAAAAAAAAAGAAGTAAAACTGTACATAGAAAAATCAAAAAAAAAAAAAAAAAAAAAAAAAGTTAGAGGAAACGGCAAAACTTACCAGAAACTTTCTTGCTGTTCTTTCGCCAGTGTATCTGAGGCGTTGGTGCACCATGAGCGCTGCAGTAGAAACTAGCAATGCCACCGCTTTTAACGTGTTGCGAGCGTGGCCTCATCAGAATCTTAGGTGGACCTATTTTATTAACAGAAAAAAAATTGCAAAAAAAAAAAATTAGTTATCATGATTTACTGAATTGATTGTTGCTGAAATAATTGAAAATTGCAGTGAAAAAAAAAACACAAGAAAATGTGTCACGAGTAAATGGAATTAAAATTTTTAATAGAATTTCTGCCTTTTTTTCACAAAAATCCTCAGTTTTATGATACTCTACACTCAATGCGGAAGCAACCAACCAGAAATGGTCAATGCAGGAAGGCTCAACCTGTATATATGTACGAAAAAAAAAAAAAGAACTGGCGAATGGGATTTTGCAATTTAATGGGAAGCATATCGAAAAACGGCAACATTATAGTTACATTCTCTCTGTCTTTTTCTCATTCCACTGTTATATAACAATAGCCCGTATGTACGCACGAGGGGGCGTTCATACTCATGGTATTTTTCGATTATACAGGGAATTATTTTTTTCTCTCTTCAACTCTACCTCTCTATCACTTGTTTCGATGTATTCGTGTAATATATGTATATATACACATATATATATATATGTGTGTGTGTTTGAAGGGTTGGGGGTGAAATATAGAATATTTACAACGCGTCCAGGGCATCACCAGCACCTGGCGTATCGTGGCTCGATTTGATAATTTATGGTTGAATTTAAAAGACGTCAATGACCAACAACAAACTTTTAAACGAATGAAAAATAAAGCAAATGAGACACGATGGCAGAGGGTTAGATTGAAGAGTATTGGGAAAAGAAGGGGGGGAGGGTTGAAAAAAAAGGAACAAATAATAAATATTCACGATAAGCAAAATGATTGATGGTGATTAATTCATTATTCATGAATTATCCCAGTCATTTAATCACTAAAATATATATATATACATATACGTATATATATTAATTATATACACTATGCTTTTTCATCTAAACTTTGTATGCTTCTATTTTTTCCACTCTCTTCATCATAACCCATTATTACAATAGCAAAGTCCTTTTTTTCACGAGGCTGCTAAAAAATTTTAGATAACCACAGAAGACCAAAAAAAAAAAAAGCAGAAGAAGACATAAATAATGAAGAACAAAAACTGGAAATTAAAGGAGAAAAAAGAAGGCGCAAAAAGAGCGAAATGTATCGACCGTTGAGAAGAGGTGGAGAATCAGACGGGGGTCAAAAGAGGAGGGAAAAAAAAAAATATATAAAAAAGGAACGAGTGCGCTCGAAACAAACGACAAACAGGACGGAAATAATTGCAACGAGCCAGCGGCATTTGAAATCGGATGCCGGAAAAGAGAGGAGAAAAAGGGGGGGGAGGTGGCCTGGAATTGAACGTACAGTGTTGGTAGACGATTGTACAGTGGGCAACGATGGAGAAAAGAGGGGCAAAGAGAGAAAGAGAGAGAGAGAGATAGATAGAGCATTGAATGCCAGGGTATGAGAGAAAAGAGAGAGGGAGAGAGAGAAAGAGATAGGTGTGCTTTGAAAAAGCTCACGCGCGTGCCGTGCAGGAGCAACGGGAAACCCCGGGTGTACAAAGATTAAACGCCGGTGAAAATTAGATTGTGAATGCAATGCCGCGAACCAACGCGAGAGTACCGTCCACGTGTGTGTGTATGTGTTTGTGTGTGTGTATCTATACGTTAACGTACGAAATGAACGTCAGTTTGGTTTGCTTGAAAAAGGAAGGGGAAATAATGAAAAAAGAGGAATATTGAAAAATAAATGAAAAATGAAGCGTAAGTAATTTTGTTTCTTCAATGAATTGCCTGATTTCATTTAACGGTGAATAAATTCACGTTTTCAAATTTTTCATTTATTTTTATTGAATAAATTAATTAATCAAAGCAATCATTGATTTTGAAATGGATTTAAAGCAATTTTTGAATGAAGAAAATGGCTTGATCAAGCAAAATTTTCCTGTTAAACGAAACACGCTGGAAAACATTTTGGTAGTTTGCACATTTATGTATGTGTTTGGTTCTATATGTGTGTGTGTGGATGTGTGAGTGTGTTGCATCATTGATTGTAAAACGTTTCGAAGCGTATGATGAGCTCGCGTCAGCAAACCATAGTATTTTGAGTGTAACGAGTATGCGATATTTTCCTCCCACGTTATTAACCTTTAGCCATTTTCCTCCCCCAACCCCCCCTCCCCTCTCCTTCCTCTTCATTCCCATCGTGTACCTGTTAGTTTACATTGGTAGCACAGTTTCATCATAAATAATTGCACGAGCCTTATTCCCCGCATTTTACCTCCCGCAATTCATTAGCGTATATGTATGCCAGGGCTCTGTCGTTTAACCATATAGAATTGATGCGACTCTCTTTCTCTCTCTCTCTCTCTTTCTCTGTCTCTTTTTCCCCTATTCGAATTTTCATTGAAAACGAGGTATACATGTGTTTCTGGGCATTCCAAACAACAAATATTAATTCAATTTCAATGGGTTTTCGTTCTATATTTATGGATGACTCACATAACTATTATGAGATTCGTTCAGGAGTAATTGTTTTTACGTAAATTGAAAAATTCATTTTTTTTTTCATGTTAATAAAAAATGAAAAATAAAAAAGAATTTTTACTTCACTGAAATGTGGAAAAAAATACTCGTGAATTATTTGAAATTTATTAAACGAGATAAATGATGAATCTTTATTAGGAAAATTGTTGAAATGAATGGGTTAAAATATTCACCGTGTGTTCATGAGTCAATTAAAAAATAATTATTATAATAAGAATGAACGTATGATGGCACTCTATGGAGTCTATGGAGCATGGGAAAAATTATTTGTACTTTCAAAAATGATTAAAATGAATATAAGTTCATTTTTGGTGTGATAAAATTGCATTTAAGGTAGTATCCTAACGAACTCGAGTCAAGTTAGCCCTATTTCTTTATGTCGGCTCAAATATTTTTTGATTTCAATTCTAAGGATTTTTATTAACATAATATATAGCAATAAGTACAGTAGATACATACAGTCTTACAATTTCTATCGATTTTCGTAGCCTCAGCCCTTAGGCTTTTACATACATTCAAGTGATTTTTATTGTCCGATTTCATGGAGGAGTGTGTGATTTATTGACGTTATTGATGAGGAAAAGTGTTTGTTTAAAAAACCCCAATACCGTCTCAAAGATGATATTTCTTCACACTAATCTGAATTTTTTCATAATTTTTGTCCGTGTAGTTTATAAGATATGAATTATCAAAGTTACTGAAAATAGCGGTGTTTGAGATGAAACGTCCCAAATCGGACAGAAATAACGAAATTACCAAAAAACCACAGGGTTGACCCATTATCAGGGCCAAGAACTTCGTGCTCCTACGATTCATTCGTCACCCGGTATATGCGTGAAGGTAGGCACAATAATTTGTCGGTTGGAATGCACATAGAAATTTGACAGTTAATCGAGACGACTATATACTCGTGTCATGTAAGTGTGATAGTGACATATGAACATAAATAAATAAAGAAATTAACTAATTAATTCGGAAATGAACTAATAAATAAATTGAGTGGAAGTGGAGGGTTCCGATAATTTTGTTGCACCTGTTTTAGTTTGAAGGAATATTCAAAATTTGTAATCAATTTAAAAAATGACGTGGACTTCATTTTGAAATTTTTCTGAGAATATCCCCTCCTCCAGCACTATCAGGAGAAATCTCAACAGGAATTCCACTAGCACTATCAATAGGAATCTTAACAGGATCCTCTCCAGGACTATTAGAAGGAATCTTAGCAGGATTTTCACCAGCATCATCAGTAGGAATCTTAAAGGGATTCCCTCCAGGACTATCAGAAGGAATCTCAACAGGATTCTCACGAGGACTGTCAGAAGGATTCTGAGAAGTATTCCATCCAGCACTATCAGAAGGACTCTTAACAGGATTCCAATCAGCGCTGTTAAGAAAATTCTCATGAGTAGTCTAAAACTATGAGTTTCCAAGGTATTTCTGGAAATTGAGTCCACGTGGTTTTTTTGAATTACGAAATAGAATATTCCCTCAAACTAAAACAGATGCAATGAAACTATCGAAACTCTTCACTTCCACTTAATTTATTTATTAACTTAATTTATGAATCCATTTACTAATTAATTTATTCATTATTTATCTCTTTATTCATGTTAAAGTAAAACACTTACGTGACACGAGTCTAACTGTCAAATTACTATGTGCAATTTAACCCGTAAACTATTGTGCCCACCTTCACTCATATACCGGGTGGCAAATTACTCGTAGGAGCACCAAGTTCTCGGCCCTGCCCATTATTTAAAAACTATGGCAAAGAGAACAGCATTTTAAATAAATAATAGAAAAAAAAAAGATTCAATTCTTCGTATAGTTATTGAGAAATTTTAATTAGAAGGTAGTCGTAACTATTCGCCTCTCTCTATCTCATGCATGTGATAGGAAATTAGTAATGTGAAAAAAAATCGAGAAAAAAAAATTATATTCACAAGCTGAAGATATGACTTTCGAATAGTTTAATCACTTTTTCGTATAAATTGAAGCACTTTTTCCCGAATTATCAGCAATTAATGATAAACTAACCTACAAATCCTCATTTTCCTCTGTTTTATTGCCAATACTCAAGGACACTACCTCAAGTCATTCAAGAAAATATCAAATTTAATAAAGTAAAAAAACTTGCAGCTTTCACTCGATACACAAAATTAATTCAAATAAAATTAAAATTCAATGATGATAAATTAATTGAATTCCTCTGGATTTTTAAAATTAAATTGAATCATTTTATTGGCAATAACTCGATACAACTTGTGGGTATAACAATGTTTCCAGGAATTCACTGCTGGTGAATTGTGAAGTTTATGCATAACCGACAGGGCATTCAGTATAAACCATAGTTGATATACCAAGTGAAAGAGAGAGAAAGAGAAAGAGATGGAGGTGGCCCATTGCAATACCATAGAATTTCCAGGGCTTCGATACGTATGCAAAAGCGATTGTGTTTGACCAACTTCTCGTTCGAGAATTTCCATTAGTCGCTGAAGTCGGAAAGAGGGGGGGGGGGGGGGGTGGGGGAGGCTACAGACAACGAGAATCAAGAGAATAGAAGAGATAAGCGGAATGCGCGTGTGTTGTATGACAAAGGGAATGAGCAAGAGAGAGAAAGAAATATATACGTATATATATATAGCTGTATATGTGTATGAAGTTGAGGAGAACGAGTGAAATATACAGGTAGAGAGGAGTTTTGGGGGGGAAGAGAGGAACCAACGAATGATTTCAAATCAACATGTCTCGTAGCGCGTATAATTCAATTTGAATATGTATTTGACTCGGGGGCTCTCTCGGGCCAAATCTATAGATTCACTTTTGGCATCCCAACGATCCACTCTCTGTGCCCATTTTTTTTTATTTATCTCTTTTACACATATTTTCCATTCTCAATTTTTTTTTTCATTCATTTCCTGCCTCTCTCGTTTCTCGTGAGCGAGAGCTTTTATTTTTTTTTTTTTTTTTTGTCAAAGAATGACTCGATGAAATTGTAGCAAAGATTAAACTAGAGCTGGCGAGTTGAAATTTTAATTGAATTAATAAATCTCTGAATTATTAAATTTTGTTGGTCGATAATAAACGGATTTTTAAATGGGCCAATTTAATTGGCGAGATGGAAAAGACTAATTCAATCATGAATTGTGAAATTTCAATGAAGATTTCATGGAGTTTTCGAGACAAAAGTTGATGAATTTGTGAGTAGTAGAGAATTTAATGGATTATTCATGACTAAATTTTTCGTTTCACATTTTGGGGCAATGATGAATACTGCAGAAGTATCATGATCATATTGTACAAATGACATATAAAGAGGCAGAGAATGAGAAAAAGGGGAATAAACAGGCAAGGGATCGATTCAAGCTCAATATTGGGGGGAAGATGGTGTAAAAGGGAGATAAGGGGAAAAATCAGTGAAAATATGTGAGATAGAATTTTTTTGAAGATTTCATTGAAAAGCTGAGAGAATTTCCGAGGAAAATCATGTTCTAGAATTAATTGTTTTGAATTGTTTAGAAAATTCTTCTTTTTTCTCGTCGGGATTCAAAAGAAAAATGCTTTCCAATTTAGAAAAATTGGCCTTTTTGGGGATATAACTCTGGTTCTATTGGTTGTAGTGACTTGTGACGTATCTTAAATGAAAGATAAGACTTTTTACCATTGATTCATGTACTTTTAAGAGAAGAATTATTGATTTTTGAGGTACTATCAGGCAAAAATTGATTTTAGTAAAATGATCTATAAATAACTCAAGAATCGATTGTTTTCTTTGTTGAAAACCACATAAATTGATGGAAAAATATCTCAGCTTTCATTTAAAATGGGCTTCAGTTCCCTACGACAAATAGAACTCGAGATATTCTTGAAAACTGCACAATTTCTTAAAAAATTCCGAAAAATCAATGCTAATGCACCGTTTCCACCGGGAAGTTTCTCAGCTATTTCAATCGAATCATCTAAAAAATTCCATCTCTCCCCATTTCCCCAGAATTCCCATTTTACCCCACTTCTTTCCCCATGATATTGAAGCCATTTGTTGTGGTCATTACTCGTTTTAGTTACATAATACGTTAGCTGTGCATCGATATAATAAACGTGCCATAACAAAATAGCATTTTACGCAATAAAAAACGCATTACTCGACGACTGGTGAAGATGGCGATGGTAAATGGCCTGAGAAATGTACGGCTCTGCACCGACCCGATTTCACCGTATTGCCTCTCCTCTTTTTCTCTCTATCTCTCTCTCTCTCTTTCTCTGTTCCCTGTACACAATTTCAATCCTCATACCCCTCCACGAGAGTGTGTGTGAGACTGAAAGGAGACGAGGGAGGTATACAGTGTAATGGGTGCCGCGACATGGGCCAAGAATGCTACTTGCCCCGTGTACTGAATTTATGCAGATGTATGCTGGCAATATTCTAAATAAGTAGGCAGTCTTGTACACCAGCCGAGGCTACGATTCACCGCCCAGCAATTTACCTTCTCCTCCTTCTGCGTGAAGAAAAGAGAGACACTACCCTCTATATATATATATATGTATATATAGCGAAGGGCATGGGTGATATCACTGGCACTCTCTCGACCCTGCAAACCAGTAACTTCTCATTTCAAGCCCTCCTCATACCCTCACCCCTTTTCCACCCCCTCCCCCCTCTCTCTCAGTGATACACTGAGGAATCTAGTGGTAAATGTGGGAGAGGGAGATGACAATACACTTTGTTTCTTACTTCGGCATAAAGCTATGTCCCAATTATTGTTTCTCTTCATTTTTTCAGGTGAAGAAAAAAATAAAGGGACAATTGTCTTTGAGAAAGAAAACGCCACGAGAAAGGAATTCATTACGTGAAAGTAGTAAAGACGCTACTAGGTAAGTGAAACTGGAGCGGTAAAAATTGGTAAGAGTAAAAGGGAGAAATAGAGGCAAGAGAATTGAAGAATGTAGAAAAAGAGCCGCATAAATTTCTGTGATTCAACCTTTATCTCTGGCATTGGATAATAAAATTGTTGAGAAATACTAGAGTCTACGAGGGACAAGTGGTGTTTCGTTATGTATAAGTTCTTTCTATTTTTTTTTTTTTTTTTCATCTTTCTTTTTACTCATTCTCGTTCCACTTCCTTTGTAATACGACGATTAAAGTAGAGTTTTTCGAATGCCAGGGAATGGTAATTATGTTGCTTCTGCATTATTTTTTTACTACAGCTTCTACCTTTGTTTCTGGTACATAGAAATTATGAATTTTTTTATTATTTTTTTTTTTTTTCCTTCTCATCTTCTCTTTCGTTTTTACTGGCAATGGGAGAAGAGAATAGTGAAAAAGAAGGCAAAAATTGGAAGAAAGAAGGGAGAAAAAGGCGGAGAATACGAGAAAATGGAAATTATAGAGATGCACCAAGGGGGTATATTTTGATGAGAGACTCTGACTGTGAGTTGAGGAATTAAATGGTTAAACTCGGCCATCTATTCAATGTTTGAATTAGAAGGCACTGAATGTTCTATATTCTTGCTTGGTCTATGCAGATATCCTGCACCTTTGTGCAATAAAATACTCTTACCACTAATTGTCATTTTGACTTTTAGGAGAGAGGGTAAAATACTCTCGTAAAAGTTGTATAAAGTTGAATAAACTAAGTTTTGAATATTCAAAGACATTTGAAGGTTTAGAAATGTGGAGTTATGTAATTTGGTAGAGACAAGTGTTAATTGTGATGATTTTCAGAAGAATTTGGTCTACAAGAAAGGAGAAATTTTCTTGAAAATCTACATAATTATTGGGCTGAAGATGAAAATAAATATTGGGCAAAGTTTGCATTTTTATCCTTGGCACAAGTTTACTGCTAATACAATTTCGGTTAAGGTAGTATCCCAACAAAGTCAATTACACTTGACCTTTTATTATTTTTAATGCCGTATCAAAGATAATATTTTTTTACATTTTTCTGAATTTTTTCATCATTTTCGCCCTAAAAGAAGAGCCCTAAATCAGACAGAAATAACGAAATTACTAAAAAAAACCTCAGAATTGACCCATTATTTAAAAGCTATTGGCGAAGAGACAGCATTCAAACTAAATAATAGAAGAAAGAAATATTCAATTTTCCGTATAGTTATTGAGAAAATTTAATTAGGCGGTAGTCGTAACTATTTGCTTATCTCTCTATCTCATGCATGTGATAGGAGATTAATGTAAAAAAAAATCGAGAAGAAAAAAATTATATTCACAAGCTGAAGATAAGACTTTTTAATAGTTTAATCACTTTTTCGTATAAATTAAAGCACGTTTTCCCAAATTATCAGCAATTGATTGGAAACTAATCTACAAATCCTAATTTTTTTCTCTGTTTTATCGATCGAACTCTAGGATACTACCTTTAAACAATTTATTGTGTTTTTTTCTAATTTAATACAAATGACCTATTCAAAACTGCAGCATTCCGAGTTCATTTACCTTCAAACGCGAAAATTCCTAGAACTTACACAAACATTCGTTGAAACAAATGAAAATTGAAGGGCATAAAACAATTTGATCACTCGAGAATGAACGAAAAAAAGAAAAATACTGTAAAGACCAAATAGATTGTAGCATGAGTGAAATGGATGGAAAATATATGAAAGTTTGCATTACTAAGAGTTTGAAAATTTGAATTACAAAATACACCCTTTCTACAGTCGATAAGAGTGAAGCAACAGCGGACCAAAAATACACATTTGGATATTTGAAATTCAGATGAGGAAAAGTACTCATTGGGCCTTTAAAAGTACTGGTGTAAAAAAAAAAAAAAGAAAAAATTGTGTGTATTTTGCCCTACGCTTTTTGCTGAAAAGAAATTAGACTAGTTACACCTTGAGAACAATGTATTCAGATTTACCTAATTTTAAACACTTAACTGAAATTAAAATAGATTAATTAATGGTAATAAAATTAAGTACAATTAAAATTGTTCAATTGATTCTATTTCAATTGACGCCACTTACTTGTCATGTACGTGATGAACATAGAGTCGCTGATGTTTCCTGAAAGAAAATTACTGAGTCTTCGTCGCACTGTCACGACATTTGACATGATCGTTGTCTCGAATAATTTAATTACATCAAATTCACGTGATAATTCACAATAAAATGACATATTATTGTATTATTCTGTCTAAAAAAAATGAATAAAAAAATGAACATGACATTCAGCCACTGTGTGAAAGGTACCCATTATCACCGTTAAATTCAATTTTCCAAGTGAATTCTATAAATAAAAATGTCTGACAGATGATCATACTGAAGTGTGCTTGAGTGATTTTTCACCTAAAAAGGATTCCCTGCGTTTGACATTCCAACACCCAAAGAATCACAGTGAAATGGAGAAGTTGTGAGTGAAATTCGAGTGGGAAATCCAAACACTTTTCAGAGCCATTATCGCTTTCTCCCTGTGCCTGAGCCTTATTCTCGTGCAACCGAGCCTAAGGAGGTCTTGGCAACTTTCGTAACGTCTCTCCCACCAGGCCTTGCGTTTCTATGTCGCCCCCTCATCACTTCTCAGTGCTTCGTCCGTCTACGAGAAAAGGGATGAGCCTGACAGCCAAGGGAATATCAGTTTCCGGCTCATCCCCAGGACTTTTCCTTCCTCTCCCTCTTCCCCTTTCCCCTCCACTCTCTTTACCATCGTTCCTCATTCTCTGCCAGTGTTGGCTTCAAATACCTGCATATGAATAGTTTACTTAGACTGCTAAGAATACCGGAAACTTGTAACAACGTTTCACTTCTGACAAGTTAATTGAAACGGAAGAATTGAAGGGATTTCGAAAATTTTTCGAGGATTTTACTGCAATTGAATTCAAGGAATCAATATCCATTGTCCTTTTCCTTTTTCTCTTGAAATAAAACAGGTGAGACGAAACTATCGAATAGTATGCGATACAGTCGAACCTGGATAAGCGAGAGTTGAAGGGGACGGGAAATTTTTCTCTCTTATAGAGGTTTCTCACTTATCCGAGTTTCTCACTTACAGAGGTGCAGGAGAAATTTCTCTCACTTATAGAGGTATGAAAAAATGCGAGTGCCAAACATGTAAATAAAACGTAATTATATTTCTTATTTGCATCGCAAGTATATAAACAATGTATATGAACAAGTATTATAATAATGTGTCAAAAATCTGTATTTTGATTACTTTAAAAAAAATCCGTTATTTTTTTTTGAACCTCTCGGTTATTATTTAGAACATGCTTTTCAAGTTCATAAATATTATCAAAAACTATTCTATCAATATCTGCTGAAGATTCAAAATATCGGTGAAGCGTCTCTAGTGCATTCAGAGCTTCTTTCTTTTTTGGAATATCATTCATTTCCGTATCCGAAGTTCCGTTCACCCCATCGTCTTCATCTTCACTGCCATTTGTGTTTGTGACCGTGCTCATACAATTGTCCACAATGTCATCATCTGTGTATTCTCCAGCAACAGCCACATCGTCGTCAATCTGTACAAAGTCTTCGAAAGTTGGCATTGACGTACTGATTCCACAGGACACAAGCTTAGTCCATTCCTCATTGCTAGGCCCGAAGTCACCATCACTTTCCGGTGTGAAATCTTCATTTTTATCCGCATTACTCCAGAACCCGGCTTTTTTGAAACAATTTTGGATAGTATTACCAGTCACTGTATACCACGCTTTCCTTGCGAATTTTATGGCTAAGAGCACGTTTATTTCAGGGCTAATGTTCTCTTCCATGCACTCAAGAATATGTTTAACAACTTCTCTACGATAAAAACGTTTGAAAGCGTTTATGATACCTTGATCCAATGGTTGAAGTTTACTGGTAGTGTTGGCTGGTAAGAAGATGACTTTTACATTTGTAAGCATTGGTGGATCTGTGTGGGCAGAGCAGTTATCAATAAAGAGAACTATTTTTCTCCTTTGCTTTGCCATATTCTTATCAAGTTTCTTCAGCCAATCCTTAAATAGTAATTTCGTCATCCAAGCCTTCTTATTACTGTCGTATTCAACAGGTATAGTTTTCACACTTTTAAAACATCTAGGTCGCTTTGATTTCCCAATGACAAAAAGAGGAAGTTTGTCCGTACCAGTCATGTTCGCACATTGTAGAATAGTGAGGCGTTCTTTACTCTGTTTTCCTCCATGACATTTTTCACCTTTAAATGTAAAAGTTCTATCCGGAAGACACTTGAAAAATAAAGCTGTTTCGTCTGCGTTGTAAATGTCATTTGGATCATACCCTTCTAAAAGACTTGGCAAATCTTCTGTCCACTGGTTACATATGTTTTGATCCACTGACTTACTTTCTCCAGCCAATTTCTTAAAAGCAATATCATTACGCTTCTTGAAACCCTCTAACCAGCCATTACTAGCAGAAAAATTCAATATCCCCAGTTTCGACGCGAAGTCTTTAGATTTTTCTTTCAAAAGTTGTCCATCTATGGGAATATTCTTGTCAAGCGTTTGTTTAATCCATTCTAAAAGACACTTCTCAACGTCAGGAAACTCAGACAGTCGGCTCCGCTTAATATTTCCATGTCCTTCAGAACACTGAGACTTAATAGAATCTTTGAACTTTATTATTTTATAAAAGGTAGACTCTGGCAAACCGAACTCATTGAGTATTTCCTTTCGCGATTTGCCGGCCTCGAACGCATTTACAATTTTTAGTTTATCACTCAATGAATATGCTTTAATTTTGCGTTTCGGCATTTTAATAACGTAACAAACTTTCCTCAGCGAATGATACTCAGTAACTGTAATGAGTAATCAATAACTTGAAAAATAAACTACTGTACACATTGTGTTCATGAAATTTACGAGACGTTGTAAGCGAAAGAAAACAAATTCATTCGACTCTCGCTTATAGAGGTAAAGGGCGAGAGATAGTCTCAGTTATAGAGGTTTGGATATGGAAAATGACTCTCTGGTAAAGAGGTTTTTATTTCTCACTTAAAGAGGTTTTTGTGGGTGAAAATGAAGGGACCTGTTAATTATTCTCACTTATCCAGGTTTCTCGCTTATCCAGGTCTCGCTTATCCAGGTTCGACTGTATATCGAATCGATTAATCGAAGTTTTGAAATAATCGATCGGAAGTTGATGTGATATTTTTTTTATGATTTTGTCAAATCTCGAATTCAATGCGAGATATGGCATGAATTAATCGATGGTTAAGATCGATTAATCGAAAGTTGTGGGTTTTGGAATTAAAAACATTGATGCAGGCGAAGGTTCCGCTTTTAATTGTTAGTCCTTTCTAAAAAAAACGCATAACGAGATTTGGTTGAATTTAGATAATCGATATCGAAATTTTGTCACGTCTAAATTTCATTGGTTAATCGAAATTCCACAAGTTGCGCGGGATATTCAAAAGAACTGCATATTATGTGCGAGTGATTCAAGTCAGAAAGAACTATTTCGAATGAGTTTTTGAATGATGATAATTTTGAGAAATGATAACGAATGAATACTTTTTTGGTTAAAGAAACAATCCGCATTATCATCTTTTTTTCAAAAATTGACAATAAAATCTCTCTTGTGAAACATAATTTCAACAAACATTGTATATTAATGCTTGAATAACCATGGATATTCACTATTCTCTCGGTTTTATCATCAAGACAAGACTATTTCGTAAATACACGAAAGGATAACAACGAAATAACTGTGTGAAACAGAGATGAGGAATAAGAGACCATGGTTTATGCTGCGGTGAAACAACATCCGGGGCCTTTCACGCACGTAAATGCAAATGAACTTTGTGAAACAATCTTGCTGTTAACTTGCTGTGTAATAGCAAAGACGTGAGATTTTCCGTTGTCAAACTAAATGTCTCATATACTGATCAAATTAAATTATATTCTCTTCTCTGTTTTCCCTCAATAATTTAAATTTACTCTGATAATTAAGTTGCAGCAAAGATTTTATAAATTTCTCGGCAATGAAGAGAAAATAAAAAATGGGGGGGGGGGGGAAAGAAAAAAAATGAGAAAATTAAAATATGTCATGATCTTAGTAATTAGTTCAGTTTGGTATTCTCTTGTTCACAGAAATGTTGACATTAAATTAACGCTAGGTCACGGTACTCTGAACAATACGTCATGAGAGCCCCGGCCAGTTCCCGGCGTGGCATAATGTGAATCTATTACTCAACCCATACGTCTCATTACCGTGGTACAGTCCAGATCTCTCTCACCCTTCTCTCTTCTCTCTCTCTCTCTCTCTCGCTTTTGGAGCACGGAGAACTTGACCAGTTCTCTGCTACCGTCTAGCAACCTATCACACCCTTCTCCATTTCCGCTTTTATCCTCTTGTATATTCCAGTGTAGCTCACAAATTTCATCCAATGTGTGTGAAACACTAATTTTCATTCTACTCGACTGAAACAGAGGAAAAAGCCAGTGACCCTGGGATGGTCCATAAAAATAAAAGAAAAGGCGCGTGAAAATGAACTTTGCCTAGTACATAAAGAAGAGGATAAATCAGTAGTAAAGAGGTGAAATAGGGAATATTGCGGGAACTAAGTGAGATAGTACAATTTTACAGGAAATCCTCCTTTTTGAGTGCTGATTTAAATAATACATGTAAATGTTGACACTGTGGAATTCAAAATTAATTTCTATGGGAAATTGGGGTAAAATGGACCTTTGGCTTCAAAATGATTCGGAATTTTTTTTGTGAATGAAGGGCTGCACGAAAGAAATGCAAAAAAATCACCATCAATATCCACATATTGGAGCATCTTCTCAAATTTTTTCAGATTTTTTCATAGAGTTTTTGACATCGAAAAAAATTTCTCCATCATGTTATCTGAGAGTTTCATTTTTCCCTAATTGTATTTATTATATTTAATATAGTTAAATTTGTGTCTACTTGTTCCAGTAGTTGCATTTGGAAGTTTTTACTAACAATTTGACTTTTATGAACGCCAATCTATATTTTTTTTTGTTTTCTGTTGAATATATAAACACTTGAATTTATTTTTCTTGGCAATGTGTCTTTTTTTCATAGATAATACCCAAAGCTACAAAAGAGGAACAATAAAAAATCACCCTATCTCTCTTACTATTCAAAATATTCTCAAAAAAAAAAGTAACCCAAAAATACACTTATCCCGTCCCACGTCTTCTGCTGTAATAAACAAAACTTTAACCAAGATGTTTAATGCAGTTTTGCCCAGATATTTAAGTCACTGCATGACTATATAATTCCAAAATTACTCAGTTACGAGATCCACACAGAGTTTGCATTCCAAGCATGAATGGAATATGCGCAGAGGACATGGCCTCTCTCTGTATGTATATATATATGTATATTTACATGTACCATGCGAGTAGACACTGGATGGGAAGTAGGTATACAGTGGTAGTTCTGGATCGTCAAGGGTATGTGCAGTTACGCATCCCAATGACCAAAGGTACTACTACAATACAAACCCTCCTACCAATCCCAACATCCCTTTCCTCATGACTACCCCTCCCCCTCCCCCCTGCCCCTTGAACTCGTCTCTCGCTCGTCAGAGAGGACGTCACTGCACTGGATACGTTGCCCAGAGGCTTACGTGCAAGATGCTGGATTGTCTGTGACGCCAGTATGTGTATACGTAATTTGCTTGATCAGAACATTTAGATACAGTTCGACGTTGGGCCCAAAGCTTTGTGTCCATAACACTCGCAGATGTGATTGCAGATGCGTGAACATCAAGAGAAAGAAAAAAAAAGAGAAAAAGAGAAGAATTATCTACAAACTTCTTTTTTTAAATCTCATTTTTAACTCATCCTGAAATAGCGAAAAAAAAGAGGAAAAAAAAAGGCAAACCTTTTTTTTCCTCTCAATGACGTAGATGGAAGTACAACGAATGGAGTAAAACGATACTGCGACAATTTTACCAAGCACTTGGTTTATTTTTGTGACTCAGTCACATTTATTTCATGCGTTATCATTGCAATTTTACCTTTTGTTCAAAAAAACGGTGGATTTTTTCTCTCGTCCTTGTCTCACTAACTTTATTATTTCCCCTCTCTCGTAATTCTATGAGTTTCCTATATTCACTCGACGTTTTTATATTCCACGTAGTTTGCCACGAATCGTTGCTAGGGTAAATTACCCTACTTATCGTCAGAAAAGTAGACGCATAATGTCTATCTTTCGAGTGAGTGAGAAGAAAGTGTACACACAAAAGTATGCAGAAAGAGGGAAAGAAGAGAGATAGGGAGAAAAAAAGAAGTGGTGATAGGAGGGGATGATGGTGCAGAGTGAAAGACAAGTACCACTGGGTAGATAGAATGGGGGCGTAGTGTTGAAACCTATTCCTCTGCTCAGTGATTGCCTCATAAACTCGGTTGATTGTGATCGCGAAGAAGAGGAGGAAAAAAGAAGGAAGGAAGTCTAGTCTCTAGAGAGTGAGAGAGAAAGAGAGGGAATTATTGATCCAAGTCTTGCGGTGAAGAATAATAATCAGAGAGTCATTCATTTGAATAAAGAGAATTTGATATTATTTACAAAAAAAATTGAATCTCTTAATAATTAAATATGTAGGATTTTCTCTTTAAAACCACGAAATTCTCGACAAATTTATTTTTATGTCGAATTGATCAAAAGTACTGATGGGGGGAATGACATGTGCCGGAAGGGCTCTACCGATTTTATTCTAATGAAAAAAAAAACTGTGGATTTACAAACTGTCAGTATTTAACAATTTATTCCTCTCTTCCTGGTCGCTTTAAAAAAAAAACCGTAGATTACACGCGTTCACGCATTCATCCATTCAACATTGTTGGGAATATGACTGTTGATATCGTGAACAACCAGATGTGATTTTATCTGTTGCATCCAGGTTTGGAAAAATGAAAAATAAATGTGTGTATATATATATGTAAGTACATAATAAAAAGCATTTAGTGTATGATGAGACAGCTTCTTTTTTTATTATAAATTATTTGTCGATTTATTATTTTTCAATGCAAGAAAAAAGCTACACCCGACGCGGCCTGGGTCAAAGGCTGTCGGGGCTCAAGATTTGACGATGAATTTAATTTTGTTGAGCGCCAGTTAATTTTTATAAAATTAACAAAATATGCATTGACAATTTGACTAATTAACTTTGACGATAAACTAAGAAGATTTGGGTTCGATTGGGATGACCCGTGAGAAAATTGAATTCCCAAGACAATACAAATAAATAGGCAATAGAATAGACGAGAAATGCAGAAGAGTACTTACAATATTGTCGAATTTATTTGATTCCCAATTAATTTAAATGACAGTTTCACAATTTATCTTAATAATTTCCATCCAGTATTATGAATTTTTGACATCGTGCAACAATTTTAATTTCACATAAATTCGATAGAACATTAACTTCAAGACAATTTACAATAAAATTACAAGTGACACCGTTCGCTTACGAAACAGGAGTGTGTGCTCTCTGCCTCACCGGGCGGTTTGAGCCGGTTGTTTTTCGTCAATTGCGTGTTTTCTTTTGTATTCTTAATTCACCAATAGAAATTGTGATTTTCATTATGGCGCTATTGCCGTTACGTGAGCGTATTATTTTGACAACGCAGAAATTAATGAAAATCGAAAGGTTATGATTTCTGTCAATTATGTTTTATAGTGATTATCAATTGTCAAATGACGGTGGAAATTGACTCGTTTATTTATCCTGTCACAATGATTTATGGAGAATATTTTTCAACAATTCTCTAATGAATTTGAAAACTATTGAATTTTTCTTCTAATGACACAAAATAGACGATGCGATTGGTTAATGTAATTAGAAAACAGGACGAAATAATGTTTCGAGAAATGAGAAAGGTAGAAATTTGAACATACGGTGGCACAGAGGATGAATTTCAGATAGATAACCCTTAATTCTATGGGTTGAGGTAGACTGTGTGTTGGAGGCCAACGAAATCAGTGGAAATAACATATATATATATTGTATGGTACCAATCTACGTTTAAAATCTCTCGCTCTCTCACCGACTAATGTCGGGTCGGGTGGGGTTAAGCGTCCATAACACGGTAGGGGATGATTCCTCGTGGGGGTAACCAACTGATTTAGTACTCGCCTGTGGACTATATACTTGAGGTTCTACCCCCAACGTCGCTTGGCATTTATATATATACACACACACACATATATATACATTTATACACCTATGTCCACACTAGATTTTCTAACCCATTTTCAAAGCCCGTAGTTACAGAGGAGAATTGAAGGGGTGTGGTTGCAAAATTCAATATTTTTATGTTTGTGAGAAATTAAATCAATATTATATTTTTTTTTTGTACATTGAAAAAAAAAAAAATTTCTTGTTTGAAGGAAGGTACGAGTAATAATAG
This sequence comes from Aleiodes leptofemur, assembly GCA_963942555.1. Taxonomy (NCBI): domain Eukaryota; kingdom Metazoa; phylum Arthropoda; class Insecta; order Hymenoptera; family Braconidae; genus Aleiodes; species Aleiodes leptofemur. Next base: position 1,332,183 of record OZ012613.1, read on the forward strand.
TAGTATTGGTCTGCTTTTTCTGGAATAATTGGAAAAGTTTACTTTTGTCAAATAAATTTATTTGACAGAGGTAATATAATATTGTCGCAAATGAGTGACACGAAAATTAATTATTAATTGTAAAAATTAAAGTTAATTTTTGGGCAATTAACAATGCTTGACGTTTCCCGAAAGAATAATCTCTCTTTACTTATAATTTCTTTTATCATTTATTTATTCATATTATTTATGATTCATTAATATTTATCTATTAATTTTTTGAACTTTTGAACTTTCGAACTGAATTTTTTTTTTGGCAGTGACCATTAATTCCCCTTTTTCCTCAACAATATTGAATTTTTATGGTCAGTTAAAAGATAAAAAGAATCATCTCTCCTTTTTATTGAGTAGAATATATATAGTGATATATATATATCTTTCGAGAATTATCTAAGGAGACATAATTGCTCGATATAATAATGCGTTAGTCGTTCAGAAGCTACTAAACAGGTGTATACTGTGAATAGACTCATTTTTGTAAAAAAAAAATGAAGTGAAGAAACCGAATTTTTTCTGACTCATTGAACATTACTTTTTAATTTAAAATGTATACAATCTTATTAAATGTGCAATTGTTTTTGTGAAATATTTCTTCATCTCTTCTCATCAGTCTTCGACGTCCAATTAATTTATTCTTCCCTCTGTTCTCAATTACACAAGAAAATAGAGCCAAGTAGAATGACCCATGTGTGGTCAGACTGGCTTTCCCAGATTTCAAATGATGAGCACAGTGTTGAAAATAGTGTAGGAAATAGCACGGAAGTAACAGTTGGAAATACCAACGATTTTCCATGGAGAATTTCACTTCCTCCTGGGTTTGTGCAGTGTCCCTCTCTCAGTAGTGACTATTCCAAATGGGAAATAGATCCGACAAACGACATTTCCGTACGGTTTAGTGGTATATCTTGTTCAGTCCAATGGATTCAACGGATAAATCATTGAACACTGACAAAGAAAATAAGGGAAAATTCACTCATCACACGAAAGATTTACTTATTAAATGTCATTCTCCTTTATTCTCCTCATTTTTCCCTGTAGAAATTGGAATGAACCAAAGAAAAAAAAAAAAAAGCGACAAAAGATAGAATGGAGTAGTCAAGTTTTCCGGTATTTTACAAGCAAGCAATGGCTCCCGAGAATCACAAGAAATAGAGAGATAGAGAGAATAGTCACGAAGAGAATGAGTTGGACGACAATCGAATCGATCCACAGAACCGGAAAAGAGAATCGCACGCTGACGATGAATTCACCGGAGACAGCGATTTGAACTTGGAACAGACAAGGAAAAGCGATTTCAATTGTCGTCAGTTCCTTCGGCTGCTACTTGGCTTCACCCTCCCCTTCACCCCCCCCCCCTTCCACTCCTCATTCTCTAATACCAATTCCCATTCTCTCTCTTCTGTTCTATCTTCATTCACCGGTACTTGCAGTTCTCTTGCGTCTCCCAACACACACACACACACACATACCGTCTCTTGCCACGGCCATGCTATCCACCGTCAAGACCGCTAAGGGGGTGGAATTGATTAAATAATTGGCCCCTTAGATTGGGGGCTAGTTTCTGGAATGAATACGCTGGCACTGGGCCAATTCAACAGGAGTAAGGGTGAAAACCAGGAACGAACCACCTCCTCCTTATGTATCCTCCCCCTCCCCCCCCCCCCCCTATCTACCTCATCCCATTTTCGCTCAATCTTTGGGACAAAGTAGTGGTGAAGAAGCGAGAGGTAGGGGAGGGTAAAGTTGAGGGGAGGGAGAAGCAGACGGCTTAATAATAGCTTTGATTGGGAGTGGAAAATGTGGTTTGCCGAGCTACGTATTACTCCAATTCTCATTCTATAACTTCAAAGTTATCATCTTATAATTCTTCAATGCTTCCAATGAGACTCAAAATTATTTTATCAACTGTACTTTTAATGCACTATAAAATATTTGTAAATCATAGAATTTACGGTGAATTTTTTCTGATGATGAAAAAAATTGATTTTTTATTTTTTTTTACATTGAGCATTCATAGAACAAAGAGCCAAAAAGGGTAAACGTGGGAGAGAGAGGGGGAGAGGAAAAAAAAGAGAGAGATGGAACAAAGTGAACAAGAGAGACAGCAGAATGCCACATCCCCCCCCCGCCCCCTCCCTTTAACGTCAGGTCGTCAGATAATAGACATAAATATTCCGTAGCTTTTGCAGATTTATATTTTGCCCTCGTATCAGCCATCTCATTTGCATCGTGAATTTACAGTGTGGCTTGCATTCTCGTGGCGTGCAAATTCAGACGCGCAAAGCGAACCACCGGGATGCAAGCGTGAGATACACATAGTGAATAAGAGAAAAAGAGAGAGAGAGAGAAAGCGAGGGGATGGAAAATATTTGAAAAATAGGAGAAAAAAAAGCACAGATGGAGAAGAGATGAAAATATAAATAAATAGGGAGAGAAATAGAGGAGCTTTGAATGGAAGTGAAGCTTTAACGTCATCCATACGAATAGATATAGATATCCGATATTACTGTCACAAATGAACTGAACGAGCTGAAAAATGATACTTCGAATGCTGCACGAATGAAATATTATCGCTTCGTATACAGAAATGAAAAGAACTGAGAATAAAGAAAGAGTTGAAACGAAAAAGTGGGAGAAAACGAAGGAAAAAAATGAATTAAAAAAAAAAAGGAAGAGAAAATTGTGCAATGCGTTCCAGTGGCAATCGATTTTCACAAGTACTGTGGTTTCAGGTTGAGTTCCTTTCCGGTTCGTAAAGCAAATCCCTTAAACTAGGCGGATCGAAGTGGCATGAGTCCTTTTCACTGGTGCACACTGAACGATTGGATGTGGAAGTGATGGAAAAACAGAAAAAAAAAAAAAAAAAAAAAGAAATGAACGAGGTAGTGCGTGTAGGATAGTGCATAGAAGAGATGATAGAAAAATCTGTGATAACTGGGAAGAAGTGCTGTGCATGACCAATGGGAGTGAAGCTCACTTTCTGAGGGGGAGAAAAAAAAGAGGAGAAAACTAAGAACAAAGCTAGAAAAAGAAAGTGGAAGACGATGGAAAAAAAAGAGTTGGCGTAGATTTTTATTTGAGTTTTATGATTTAAATCGCACACTCCGCATATTCGTTCTCCTGGGTGCAATCGAGTCAGCACTTGACTTTATGCTTTATTTTTATAGCTCTACGTGCAGTCGCTTGTTCCCTTCTGGTTCTAACTTGGACTGGGGAATACGTGAGAGTGAAATTGAGGAACGGAAGGAGTGAAGACCTGAGGAATAAGTCAACGAATGACTTCATTTGTCACAAGGTCATTATTTTTCGAGTTTAGGTACGGTAGATTTTTCTGAATAAGGCATTAAACTAAAATGGGTGAAATTTGTTTCTTTTTCTAACGATTCCTTACATTATTAACAGGTACGACAGGTAATTTGCGACGTTTCGCTTATCATTTAAGCTTCCTGAGGAAGCTTAAATAATAAACAAAACGTCGCGAATTGACAATCATGTAGTATTGTGGTTTTTTAACCTTCCAATATCCCATGGAGTTTAAATAAATACTATAAACATGGAAATGAATCAGTCTATCAATTCTAACTACCATTCGTCAACAGTAAACGAGGCTTATTTCAGCCAAACAAATCAGTTTCTCAGTGTACAACTTCAAAAACACGACATTCAAAAGAAAAAAAGATGTGTCTTATTCAAAGAATCAACTTGACATAAATTGATTTACTAGATGATTGGAGTAATACAAGAGATAACTTGGTGTTGCGTCTGTCTGAGAATGACGCATCGTATCGCCTACACCGGATAAAGCAGCCAGGTCATCCAGTAACTATCGATGCCTTTGTATAATCATCGAGGCGTATTAACGAGAGCACAGCATAAATTGATGATTCTAGGACAAGGTATTGAACCAGTGGTTATGATGACGCAGTTAACCCAACAATTGGCGTAACCGAGTTGCCTAGTGAAATTTGTCCTGTATGATGCCAAGTCATGCTCCATTAGTTCCTTCCTAGTACGTTTCGTTGCTTCCCATATTTCCAATGAATTAATTTCATTGAGAAAACATTGTGACAGATATAAAATAATGAATAAATTGGAAAATTCGTCTTTTCACGTAAAATTGGAAAATCAATTTGAATTTGTAGGATAAAAAAAAAATTTCATGTACTACGGAATTTCGATGGATAGAAGAGGCGAGCAGGGATACAATGTGAAAGACACAAACAGCGAAAAATAAATAACTAAGGGAAATAGGAAACAATGAATCAATCGGTACAATGAAACAGAAAAAGAAGGTAAAAAAAAAAAAAAAAAATCAACAGTGACGTGTAAATGCAATCCGTTTTCGATTACGATCGGTGGTCTCTGTGCTGTTTGTTCATGAAATGAACTGGGAAAAGAGAGTAGCATGACTCACTCAAAGAGTGTTGATATTGATTTCAAACCACCGTAAATGAAATACGTATTCTCTGATTGATGACAATATTGAAGAAATTGGAAGAAAAAAAATGAAAAAAATAGTAAAGACGAAGAGGTAAAGGTAGAAAATAAAAAATTATTATTATTATATTGAATTTCAATCTTCAACATCTTCTATCCATGAAAATTATTATTTCTCACTTGGTTATTTCACGAGAAAATAGTAGAATTACATGAAGGGGATTTGTATTTCACGCTGTGGGGAATCGATGGCAAAGGAGACAGTGGAGACAGTGGGGAGTGAATGGATGTAGAAGATTGGCGATGGTAGAGAGAAAGAAAAATGATGATATGAGTGAAATAAAATATATATATATATCTATATATATCTGAGAATCAGAGAAAAGATGATGGAGGAGATATGAAAATGACAAAAGGGCGTGAGTATTCTTTCGTACCGACTCTGTCGACATTCACTTGGCTGAGATTGCTTTGAGTATACCTGGTGTCCCCTTTACTACTGTCTCTTTGTCCCTTTGATTCGGTCTCTCTTACTTATTCACACAAATGGAGTCTTTGAATCAGGTTTAATAATATTTTTATTCCGTAAAGAAGTCAATAGCTTGAATTATGAACTTCCAATTTCTCTATTTTTTTTCAATGAAAAAAAGATAAACAAAAAAGAAATCCTGAATTTTTCACGAATTAAACCAAATGACTTTTTTTCCCTGATCAAATAAATTTCATCTGAAGGAGAAAATTTTGCAGATGAGAAAAATTTTATTGCAATGGAATTGTCAACAAATCTGTACTTCAGGAAGTTCGTCACAAGGGATGAATTCAGTGGGTATATGATAACTCTCAGACTATATATATATATATATATATATATATATATATATATATATATATATATATATGATGAAGTTTAATACAAACCCAGTGGAAAATAATTTTACTGACAAATTCTGAAATTGCTTCTGCATTTTGTCACGTGGGACTTAAATCAGCTTTCTATTTCTCTCCTTTTCTATCCTTTTCAGCTTGTAGAAATGAATTTCCCACAAGTGAGGTCACAGAAATTACCTCTGGGATGGTTTTTCTTACACTACACACAGTGTAAAGGAGATTGAGAACTCGTGTCTGTCACGTTCTGTCAAGGAGACGAAACTGAAACCAGCCCCCACGCGATTATCACATTTTTCAACTTACCCTCTGGAGCAATCAATAAAGCCCCGAGGCCTCCCCCCCCCCTCCTCCTCCTTCCGCCCTTTATATCTCTCTCTCTCTCTCCTTTTTTTATTCGCACATAGTTTTGTGATTGGTCGCACGACCCATCTGCCTTGGTGTTGGCTAATCGTCCTTTAACAGCCATGAAAATTTAAGCCACACGATACTGAATTGTTACTCCAATAGCTCCACGCGAAGGGGAAGTTTAAATTTTTTTTTTTCCCATCATGTGCTCCTTTTTTTTTATTTATTTTTTTTTCATTTTGTTATTCCTCTTCTTTACAACCTCACTCGCTAATATATTATTTCCGGATTTTCGAGACACAATGGAAATGTTTTTCAAAAGAAATGGGAAAAAGAGCAGAGGAATTTCACGGTAATAACGAGCCATAGGGAAATCTATTGAATGAGCAGAGGACTTAAGTGTAGAGTCGATTTCTTCAACAAACTAAGAAGAGCTATATAAGGCACTATTCGATTCCGTTTTCTTCTACCTGAAATCCAAAGCGTCTGAAAACCAATTGATGAGCTCTCTTTCCTTCTCTCACTTGTAGACAGCCCTCTTATTTCCCTGGACGAGACTTTGCCCGTTATCGGTAATGCTTTTTTTTTTTTATTTCTTTCTTTTTTTTTTTTTTTTTTTTCTTGTACTCTATACCGAGAATCCGTAGTTTGGAATAAGAGCGATCAATGGTATTGGCGAAAGGGGTAGGCATGAACACAGTAGAGAATACTACTTCAGAAAATTACTTTTTTCCACCTGATGGATGATTACTGAAGTGTATATGTACATCTGTTTTTTCAAGTGAAATAAAAAATTTATTTCAACTATGACTTGTTCAATTTCTCCTAATTGAAGTAGTTTTATGATATTTCATGTCATCAAGAGATTTTCTTCAATTTTTGTGAAATAACGATTTTTGTGGAAAATTTTCAATTTTTTTGACCGAATAATTAATGAAATATTCGATTTCAAGGTTTGAACTTTTAACACAGAGTATTTTTTCCTCAAAACCCCTTCCAGGAATCTTTATGGAAAAATATGTAAGAATTCTCTTAACATTTCAACGTAATTGGAAATTATTTCTATTTTTTTAACGCGTATTTTTTCTTTTTTTTTTTTCATTTTGAAGACAGGATTATTTGGTAAAATGGAAAATTAAGTAGGGCAATAAGCTGATCACCGATTCATGGTTGTGTGTGTGTTCTACTGTTCTATACGTGTAATGAATGTTTAGATGTGTGCATCCAAATATCGTAAATTTCCTAAAAAAAATCCTATGATTTTCGTTGAATTTATAATCAGATGCAAAATTTTATACTTCAATATCGAATAAATGACTTTTCGATATCTCAGAAGAAAAGTTAGATATATGAATATATGGACCTAGAATGTCCTTCCTAAAGAGCCTGACACCCTAATTTTTCATACATTTCTTCCTCATAAAAAAGCCTTGAAGTGTCGGAAATTATTTCAGATAACAAGAACAAAATCCTAACACATTAAAAGCATTCCAAAGTTTTCATCCAGGATACTACAGTTTAATTGGCAATTAATCATTGACAGTATTATTAATTGCATGAAATTTACAAAATCCATGATTATCCATCGTAAACTAAACTTATAAATGACAACTGGATTATCAAATAGAAAGAGAGATGTTTAATCCAGATCACAACTAACCGAGCAACTCGAATTGATTACAAGACGTCATGTTGAATTATTCTTCCTTCATCCATCGGATCATCTTTATTTTCCTCTGAAGCACTCAATCTTCAACAGCTTACTACAATTTTATCGTTGAAAATAGAAGGATCAATAGTTGTAACCAGTTTCCCCCGTAAGTTTCTGGTTAAATAACAGAGAAAAAAGTGAACCAATGGAAGAAATAAAGTACTGAAAAAAAAAAAGAAAAAAAACCTCTGAAAAGAGAAACAAAAATGAACTAAAAAAAAACCCGTGAATTGCATTTACGTTAAAAAGCTGGATTGGACTATACAGATGTCAATGTGATAGTTTGTTTGTCTCGACAAAGAGCCACCAATTGTGTTACACTTGGATGCAATTGTGAAAAAAAAAACAGTGATTGGTATTTTTGTTTGGTCTTTTGAAAAAAGACAAAAAAAAACGCATTTGTAATTACAAATTCTTTTATTCCTTCTAATTTGTGCAGTATTGTTCAATAAGTTAAAGCCAATATTGTTCATATGCCCCTTTGAGAAAAGTACAGTAAAAAAATATGTTATTATAGTAGTGTTTGGATAAAAGCCGGTGGGAAATGAATAATGAGAAAGGATAAAGTATTGTTACAGGAGTTTTTACGATAAATACTGATTATTAAATGATCACAGTGACCGCTAGTATTTTGGGCTGTATGAGAATGTGTGGCATACGAGTGTCCAATGTTGGTAACTAGCAGGATATGGTAAATGCAAAAGGGTCCACCGAGAGAACTAGGTGAGGGAGAATAGGGGGAGAGAGGGATAGATGTGGAGTGTGAGGTTTAATACAGTGCAGCTAGGCTAGCATAGGCTTTATGATGACGAAGAGCACCTGCGGGACCAGGAGGTGCAATATTCTCACACAGTGTTGGTCCATGCACCTGTTTTCAATGCCTCTTCTCATGTGCATAACGTGCGCATATATATATAAATATATATATATATATACGTAAAACGAGTGAACACACACACAACTCTGTTCAAATGAAGTTTCTGTTCAGAGGTGAATTTTTTATAAAATAAAAATCCTTTGACGAAGGCAATATATCACGATAATAATGACAAAAAAGGGTGATAAAGGTGATCGTGTCAAATATATTGTGTCTCTGGGTCTTCACAGTCTGAGTGAAATGATAGGCATCGAGAATTGAGAGAGGGAAGATAAAATGAATGAGGTGAGAGGAACGATAATGTCTCACAAAGAGCGACATTGACGAAGATTCTAGAATTAAGTGGAACTTGAATTGTTGGGGAGTAGCTCGCATCGAGCAAAGCGAATAAAGTGAAGAGAAAATCCAGTGATAGGATCATCGAGTCCCTTGGGGATAGTCAAAAGATTCGTGATAAAGTTCGTTTTTTTTTTTTTACATCAAGGCTTGTGCATGCACTGGGGCTTGTATAGGGGCTAGCAAAAAAAAAGTGATGCTAATAGGTGCCTTGTTACAGGACACTTAGTAACCGAGTCTCACCGTGAAACTCACCGGTAGTCTAGTCCATTGGGCTGTATGTGTGTGTGTGTACTCAACTAGAGCATTTTACGTAGCCATTATGCTATCGCTTAGTAAATAAGGTAACGTTGAAATTTTGCTACGGAATACTTTACACTCGGCCTTTCCCCAACTCGTTTTTCCCTCGTATTATTATTTTTCTTCTTCTCTCTCTCTCTTGCTCATTTTTTTTTTGCCCACACTTTTCTCCCTTTACTCTACTTTTTCTATGGCTCGTTAGTTTTCTAGCCAGAGAACTGGACAGAGAAAACTTCAGCACTAGTTTCTATCTTACTCTTGTTCCAGCGCTTTTCTCTTACGATCCACTTGGATATTCAGAAGAAGAAAGAAAAGCTCGGTTTCTTCATTGCTAAATTCCTACGGTTGAATGTAAAAGTAATAAGGTAGAGGATAAAAAAGAAGAAAAAAAAAGGGGGGGGGAGGAGGGTGGTTGGGAGAGAAATGCAGAATTTTAAAGACAAGAAGGAGAAATATAGTCTTTAGTTTGGAATTAATTGACTCTCGTTTACATAGAGAAACAGTTACAAATCAAATAGACGCATTTTAAAAGTTCAAACATTTTTCGTGTTTTTTGCACTTTTTAATTAATTGAACAGGCAGTATATTTTTGTAATTAAATTAACACTGCTCAGCCTGGTGAGAATAATATATAGAAGAAGAAAAATGCTACCTCTGTGTGTCGTGAGAGGGATGGTAATCAAGATTTTTTTTTTTATTCCTCGTCTGTACATCGTTGGTACGCAAAAAATCATAATAAAAGTTTTCAACGGAAAAAAATGAAAATGAAGTGAAAAAAAAAAAAGTAAGCACGAAGAGAAATAATAATAATCATGATATAAAAAAAAAAAAAGAAAAAAGACAAAATAACAAAGTGGAAATAGGAAAGATGAAAAGAAGACAGGAGTCTAGGGAAAAGCAGCTCTGTGAATGCATGTATATGGAGAAAATACATGGAAATGTATTCCTAAAATATACGTCATGGGGTCGAATACGAGTGCCAGAGTTGGATATTATAAGCGGTGAAAAGCCGGATGGCATGTTGTCACTAAAGAAATTATACTACATGCTCTCTATGGGGTTTTTTTTTTTTTTCACGACTTTCTGTGATATACGTTCACGATTTTTCTTGCATAAAGATGACAATGAGAAAAATGTTTTGGTACTTTTTGTTCACCTCAACTAGTTTATTTAAATTGTTGAAAGTGTAGAAAAGACATTGGAATGTTCGAGACTGAGGTGTCATGACGGACCATGAATATTATAAGCTCCTTTTCCTCGAAAATAAAACAAAAACGATTTTATGTTAAATTCATTTCAGAATATCCGGTGAATTATTATTCTACGCTCATTCGATTTTAATTGCAATTGCCTGTAATTTTTTTTGCCCTCTCAACTTTCGATATTCTGCTTTTTATTTTCTCTATTCGATGAGAATTGGTTCATTCTCTTGGATATGATTTGATTCGAACCAAGCTCAATGAAAGAGAGAAAGAGAGAAAGAGAGAGTGAAAAAAAAAACTCCAGAGAAAACTCAGAGGCCAAATATAACAGCTCTCAAGCGAGTATGGCCTGAGAATCGTATGAAATTAAGCGATTCATAACGTGGGCAACACGCGTGCCGTTAACAGCCGGATAGTTAGTTAGACCGCTATTCATTGGCCAGCGGGGACTACCGGTGGAACTCCACGAGTACTCGGAACTTTTGGCCAGGCAAACCAGGTCACATGAGAGTTGGTTAGAGTATACGCTCGGGAAAATGGCGGGACCAGGGAAAAGTGTTCAATAAATGGAGAGAGAGAAAGAGAGTGGTGCAATATACGGGAAGAAAATGGAATATCGTGAATGTGCTAAAAAAAAAAAACAGTGCATCTGTGTATACGTATTTGTAGAAACTACATATATGTGTGGATGTAAAAAAAAGGCTATTTCAATCGGATTCTATTGGTAAATTGCCACGCGAGTATTGCCAACAAACGTGATGCGTTGCTCAATGGAATCCACGGCGTTTGGTTAATTTCCCTGTGGACAGCTCTCCAACTATATGAGTAAATTTGAAAATTATGATTGGAAAAAAAAGATAACGTCTCACTTTATCGTTTGAATGAAAATTCTTTACTGAAGTAGAGAAAATATTTTTTTTTTTTTTTTTTCTACCAGGAAAAATATGTACTCGAATAAATTGGAGTGGCAAATGAAAATGTATGCATGTTTGTTCATAAACTACTGCAGTACTCGATTAGTTTGGGTTGGTACTCATATAGTTTTGTTAAAAGTCCTGGAAAAATGTTGTTCATAAATATTTATCAATTACGAGTTTTAGTAGCAACGATAAAATTGCGTTTCTATGCAATACGATGTATTCATTAAAGCTCGTAGAGTGGATAAAAATCTTCTCAGATACTTATCAATTGCTTTCACAGACCCAGATGAAAAACATTAATTAGCTACTTGGCTCATTCAATGGGCACTCATATAATAAATTAAGAATTAAAACAGTATCTTGATAAAACTGATGATGAAAGAGAGAGAGAGAGAGAAAGCACATTTTCTTGTATGCCAACGTCGAATTTTGACCTTATTGAGCACTTTTTATAGCCAAGATAAGATTTTTTTAATGAAGAGCCTAATTATGAAATAGCGTGTTCGTGAAATTCACGCTCTGCATTTCTTTTTTATTGAGTCGTTTGATGTTTCTGTTAATGACATTTTGACTTCATTGCTGATATACATTTTTTTGGTAATCAAAATTTGCCATTAATTCTATTGAAATTAGTACGATACATGAGATGATTCACGTGTTCGAAAGTTCAGAGTTGACTTGAATGAAAAAAGAATGAAGAGAAGATTCTATGTTCAATTGTTTAAAAAGTATTATTCCAACTGGCAAGAACACAAAACCAATTAATCCTCTTTTCCTCATTTTCAAGCGAGGGAAATAATTCCTTTTCATTGAAGATGAAGAAAATAGAGAAAAAATTCCGATAATTATGTGATAACTGAAGAGTGAATAGCAATGAGAAAAATAAATGGCACAATAAACACAGAAAGTCAAGATATTAACTTTAAGCCTCTTAGCATATTTTCTTCTTTTTTTTTTGTACAAACTTTCTTGATTGTTATTACTACCTATATTTTTAATGCATTAATTATACGCTAATCCGCTTATGCAGTTCGTATTAATTGGTTAGTCTACCACGAGAGTACCCAGTGCAAAGAGATTTCTTGGTGCAAGGTATTCAGCTTCTCTGGTAGAAAGGGCTGGGTTTCAGTCAGCCCAGTACGAAGTATTTGGCTTACCACCAACTTCCTAATAGCAATATCTCTATAGACAGGGACCAAGCCTCTCATCCTCAATATTCTCTCAAGTTTCGATTTTACGGTACTACACTCGCATGAATACACACACATCCGAGAGAGATTCTTCCAGTCATTCACTATTCCAGATAGGAAGTGCAAAGCTTCGATTAACGGGCCAAGCTCGGGCCAGCCCTGGCTTATGTAGCCTTGGTGAGCCTAGGTTTGGCCTAGCTTGAATCGGTGGTGATACCAGTCTATGCCCAAGGTTGACCATACAAGTTATATACAAGCCTGGTAGTGAGTCTTGGGCCAAGTTATATCCAAGATTGCCAACCAAGGCTTGGGACATCAACAATCCAGGGCTATTTCACGAGTGTAGTAGAATAACAGGTTAAGTCGATTTTTGCCGAAAATGAGATTTTATCAGAATTTGCTTCAGGATGTATGGATACATGTCCCACAGAAAGGATTTGGCTTGATACGACCATTTAGAGCCTCATTTTTGAACATGCATAACAGGTTAAGTTCACTTTTCGCAATTTCTAGGAAAAGATTTGAGGTATGTCGACTTAACTTGAAAAATAATCATCCTCGTCAGAGTTAAGTCGACATAACTCAGTTTCTCTTCATTGAGTTTATATTGTGTTATGATCTGCTTAGATGATCTTACTCAATATAAATATATTCTCCGTATACATTAAATAAATACTCATCGATCATGATAATTATAATCGATAAGTATTTATTTAATATTAGTATTTATTTTATTTGGGGAGTTAAGTCGACATGACTTGAATTTCTTTCTAGACATTTCAAGTTAAGTCGTTGAAATTATGGAAAAAAAAAGACTGCTGACAATAATAGCTTTTGAATATCTAGATTGACTGCGGATCAATGACGTTCATCATGAATGTAGCGCCTAATCAAGATCGCATCATCATTTTACGGTTTTTCGGCTCTCCTGAAAAATTCACTTTTTTCGACTTAACCTGTTTTTCCACTACACTTGTGATTTGTTAATTCCAACCTAGAATACATCTGCTTCTGCTACCCAAGATTTCTATTTATCATCATCTTATCACCGAACTACAATCTCATGAGACATTTCAAATTAGAATCACTTGTAACATACTTCTCCTAGATTTCAATTCCAACTGCATCAACTCCAAAAACTTCCCTATAGATATCACAACTCAAATAATCTCAATCATCTCTACAAATTTGCGAGTAACAAGTAGATGAAAGAAAAATCCCGTAAAATCCACTCAAAAATAACCAACTAAGGATTCCCCCCCCCCCCCCCCCTAAAACTGTCTGTAACAGTCATCGTCTGACACCCAAGTGAATCCACCAAATACTTCGATAAATTCCGCGCGATCTTTGAAAGAAAGAGATCTCCAAGAATGGATAAAGGATAAGGCCAAGCACAAACTCACCACCAGTGAATTCCAGTGTCGAAGATCCTTGACTCCCTCAGCGTACTATCAGATGGTGAGATAATGTAAACTTATGCGTGGCACGCTCACCACCCTCCCACTTTCCACGACCTCCCTCTATTTCTCCGTATTCCCTACCCCTGCACGATCCTCCACTCAAGCCTCAGTGTAGGTGCTTTCTCTCTCTTAACCACTCCACATGAATCCCCCAGTACCACATAAGGACCAAACTTTCTCTCTGGTTTAAATATATCACCTCTGCTATTACACTCTAACCATATGCTCCTCCCAATCCCCCACCCCACATTGGCTTTTCCACACACACACACACACACACATGAAAGGTTCCCCGAGCTTTTCATCCATCCCTTCTCTCTCGGGGGTGGCCTCACCCTCTAATACTCAGCTACGAACTTCCTTTACCTCTGGTCATCCAATGTGCATCTCTTACAAGCCAAATCCGCATTTAGATGCGGCCAGTTCAACATACCCCCTCCCCCCCCCCCCCCTTCCTGGACCACACACACCGGCAATTCGCCTATGTGAATTCCATCCACGAAAGCCACCCTCGTACGTTAATCCAACCCTGGCTATATATCTATCTTGGCCCTCGTATTTTGTTTGTCCAACTATTGAGGCTGGTTAGAATAGAGAAAACGTGAGTACAAGCCTCTAACGAAACATCTCTGTACAAATTGTAATAACTAAATTTCTATGTATTTTCATTGATAATTAACACTATGTGAATTAAAGACATTTTCACACAGTGAAAATTGATTGTCACATACATAAATTGTGGATAACTGTTTTATCAGATTCAATGTTAGTACCACAATATCCTGATTCCATCAGTGTTCTATCTAATTCTGGGGGAAATTGAGCATTTGAAGAGGTAGAGGTGAAATTATTACACTCATAACTTCCTCGTTTCGTGTAATTAATCGAGATAGATCATTAAGTATGTGGATGAGGTAAAATTTAACGGATAACTAGTTGTGGGGCTTGTGTTACCTGGCTTTTGTTGACCTAGTTTAAGGTAATTTCTGAACATCTTTTGTTGGCAGCATATTGGACTTCTCATGACTAGCTCAAAATAACCCAATCCTCTTTGCTTTCCACATCATTAGTCTTTTTTTTTAAAGGGGTTTTGTAGTACTGCCCATTAGCTGTGACCTAGCTGGAAGTCACTAGCATCCAGTAAATTGAGTAATCAAGATCTTTACTATCTCTGGACCATGATCAGTTTGTTGGTAGACTTGCAATTATTGTTCTTAATCATCTCTACATATATGAGATATTATGATTAAACAATAGAGTACGAACTGAAATTGTCTTTTACCCTATTTTTCTCCATGGAGTTTCAGGTGAATATATCTACTGTGAGAAAAAAATGCAATTTTTTATTCTCTCACTCAACTAATTTCAGCGTCAGTCCAGAAAGAACAGAAAAAAAAATGTGTGGATGTAAATTTCACTAGCCATCTAAAAAAGATCCGGCAACACCATAGAAGATAAAAAATAGATAAAGAATAAAAAAAAAAGGAGGGAGGAAGGGGGAAGAGTAAGGAAGGATGGAAAAGAATGCTTCGAATTGCTCGCACGCGCGCTTCTCACGAACCTGGATGGGATCCTGGTGTAATCCGCGTGAATTCAATTTTGTGCTGCGAATTAAGGGATCGAGGATGGGTAGGTACACGGCGCCAGAATGCCGGGACAAAGTTTCTGCTGTGGATGCAGTTGAAAAAAAAAAACTGGGGGGGGGGGGGGGGGAAGGAAAAAAAGAACAGGAGAGATAAAAACATTAAAAACAAAGAAAAATGAATGGAGCAGAGTGGCAAATAAGTTAGAGACGATACTTGGACTGAGAAAAAGTAAATTTGAAAGTGAGAAACATGGCAAAAAAGAGAATAGAGAGTTAAAAGGCAGAACTAACTCTGGAGCTGAGGCAAAGAGGCGAGAAAGAAAAAATTAAGATACATCTATATATATACATATACAAAGAGAAACAGTTTACTCAGTGCCAACAAGTTTTTTTTGTTGCCAAAGTTAAGAAGAAAATTCGTTGATTGTATATAGCTACAATCCATTTAAGATGCATATTAAAAATAGAAGTTTGTAGAGAAGTTGACCCTGCATGAGAAATGGTGGCTTCCGGATCATTAGTTGAGATAACCATGACGCTCGTTAACGGGAGGAAGCGCATCAGCGCCTCTGTATTTCGTAGGCGGACGTTAGAGATTCAATCACGATGCTACCCGCGCTCTCTTCCTACAATTCCCTTACTCTAACCTCTCTCTGTACGTGTTTACATCAGAGGGGGTAATGGATTAACCATGGAAATCACGAAACGCGATCGAGAAGTGGTAATATTGGTCTAGAGATACGGGTTTACCAAAACCAGGTGAAGTAAAGAGAGGAAAGGAAAGGTAAAGAGAGAAAGAGAGAGAGAGAGATTCCTGTCGTCAGTAGTTGATTAAACTGTGAAAACGTTAGTCTCTAGGATTCTACGATCAACCAGAGCCACCAGTGTATAACGTTAGTTTTCCCTGCTTAACATTGACTTGGGTTTGGGTATATTTACTTCATTCCCAACGTGTTTATCTGCCTCTTCTAACACGCGCACTACGTCGACTTATTTACCACTGGAATTGCGTGTAATATTTGGAATTCCATGTTTTATTTGAACCAGTATTCAAATTTAGAGAGTACGAAAAGTCAGGAAAACTCGATGTTTCAAGGGAGAAAAGAGCGTTGAAATTTTAGTGAACACAAGTCTGTGGAATCATCAATTATCGTTCAATTACGTATGCGGGATTTTACTTCAATAATAGTCACAAGTTTAGACACATCTGGGAATTGCTATTTAATCGTAGTTGGCCCCGATAAACCTGTACATAACCAGTGGAGAATCCGTTTTCTCAGCAATTGGCTAATAGCATTTCTAGATCATTACGTTTGAAAAGAGGAAGTAGGTACTGTCGTTTTGCGTGTATTTCTCTACTCATCCAATGATTTTCCTATCCTTGAGAGATGAAATTTGATCGCAAGTCCCGTCTGCCTCTCTCCGCGATGTTTACCTACGGTAATGGATTAACCGCAGAAGTTGCCACGAAATAGGGATCTCCAAGGAGTATACTGTATCATGTGTACATAAGTGTATGCCTCGACGCTAAAAGCGATTACTTCTCAAAAGTACGTGCATCAATATATTCTTGGATATCAACTTTTTAAAGCTCTTTGAATAAATCAAGATAGATAATGCATACGAGTGCAGAAATACTTTTGGAGTCATTCGGTTGATGACACTTTGGATTTTTGTCTTTTCTAAATTTGTAAATGAATTAATATTGTAGCGTATCCCTCTTCAACATTAAAAATGGAGAGAGAAGTTGCACACATAACAACAAGAAGAGTGCACTTTCCTTTGGGATTTGCCACAAGAAACATCAACTGTCACCGATTAATTAATAAAACGCCCTTTCTTTCAAACTGGACTATTTTATCATCTCAAAAGGATAACAATATTATACTCATAGTCCAGCTTGATCAAAAGACTGCAACGAATTGGACTGGGAGAAATAGATTATTTCCAAGGGAAATCTAATCCTGATACTGTATGTTCGAAAGTATTGTAAAAAGGATAACATTTCATTAAACAAGGGTCCATTTTTGATATATCAATAGCGAAAAGATAGAACGGTATAAATCCATTCATCTTGCGTACTTTTTATGATTTTGCTTCAATCTTTTTCATAGCCTGTAGCGACGACAACATACATACACTCACACACAAACAAGAAGCCATACACTCGAGACGCAAATACATGCTGCCTCTTTCTAATTTAATTCTTCCGCTCTCTCTGACTTTCGAGCGTATCTTTCTTCGTGCGTATATTCGTATATCACTCGATACCCTTCAATACAAATTCAATATTCAGTTCTGCAGAAGATGTGACATGATTCATTTGCTTCACTATTGTACATATTTCATTCGAGAAGATGCGATTCCAATAAACTATAATTGAGACATTAATTTCATTTGCTAGTGACTCTCATCCGTTTTTTCCAAATATCTCAATCACTAAAAATTCTTTAAATTCACTAAAATAAAGGATTACGACAAAAATGGCATATGTCCATTAGTTTAATAATCATTGAATTCCATAAATCATATCTATAGCTCATTCAGCAAAGTCAAACATCAAAGAGTTACCACAATTCATCAGAATCATTCACTCAACTGGGAGATTGCTTTTCTCATCTCGTCATATAAAGACCAAACTGATATACTAGTACGTGTCAAATAACCACTGTACACGTAGGATTTCTCGTCACTGTGAATACCCAACGTCACAGACGTGGCAATGACTTTCGTGTTTGTCCTTTCTCTGTTGGATGTAATTTCGATGTTGGAAATAGGGTATCAAAACCACCGATCGCTCTACTGTGGGCTGTGGCCAATGGTCACCACTTCCCTCGTTCCTGTGATCGTTAGAATGAAACCATGATTCATCACGAGGCATAGAATGATTACTCAGTCATGTCGTATTAGCTGTTTACAGGCTGCAATCACTTTTGACAGACTCGACTGATAATCAACACATGTGAATTGCGAATTGAAATGAATGAACAATCTATTGAAGCGTAATCTGGAATTCATATTCACTGTGTGGTTATGATGAGATGTTTCCCAAAATTGTTTGGAAAATTTGAGTTTTATGGAGTTTATGAATATTTTGTTGTTCACCTGTTGGTAATGGTGCTCATTGAATACGTTTCATGGATATAATATGGAAGCATAATATATCTTAACTGGAATTGGCTCGTTAAGAGTGTGGATTCAACTAACGAACTCTGGATTAAGATCTTGATCATCAAGACTCTATGCACTTGGAAACTCGCGAACATCGAAATTTTCAGCTACCCAGACATTATCTTGGTTCATTCTGTTCATAATAACCCTCTACACCTCTAAGCTTTTGCGGAATCAGCTTCGGATGATTTCTGCTTCATTTAGTTGAATATTTATCCCAGCAAATGCAAAATCACACGATGTAAAACGTTTATGAGAAGTAAAATTCACGTGAATCTTCAAAGCCATCAACTCTTGGGATTGATGGTTGAACATAGCAGTGCATCTGATTCTTCAGAGCTGGCAACATTCACCGGGAAAACGGTGTCGTAGAGGATGGAGTCATAAAGAATGGAAATGGTTTTAGTGTCTGCCTCAGGCTCATCAACGTGGATAATAAAGGACATCTGTGCACAAATTTCCGCTTGTTTTTGCTGGATTTTCTCATTCTTTTGGGCACAGCGGAATGTTATAGGAGGAAGATATGTAATTGTTCAATAGTCTGCGGATTGCGTTAGCTGTTAAACTTTACAAGAATTTGTTCTAAAAAGCTTACGTAGGTTTATTCAGAATTACAAAGTTTCATAAATATTTTAGATTTTGCTTGTTGCACATATATAGTTAAGTATTTGATCCTTGTTTCTAATCGATTGGATATTTTAATATTTAATTCTCCACAATGAGCTGGCTTGATCGTAATGCTCTCATCGACATCTATTTATAAACGTTATGAGACTCTTGGCTATCTTGAATCTAAAAAAAACAGGGATTACTGCTTCTAATATAATAGTTTAGGAAGTACTCTGTAATTACAAGAATTGAATAATCAATGTTGATTTCCATTGATTACTCATGTCCATCCTCAGTTACTCCGCACGACGAGCAATTTCGTTTTGATGCATTCGGAAAGATTAACTTCATTTATATGAAATGTGAATTAAATAGGGTTTAGAACTGTACAGCAACGAAACTGGCTTATGGACGTATTCTAATTCCCCTCGCTCTTTTCGATCATTAGCTCTCATTTATCACGCCCATCCTATCCATTGGACAAAAAAATTCTACCAGTGAAAGATGTCGTCCAAACGTCAATTCCCCTCTTCCCCTCTGTCTGCCAATACCGCATCGTTAGTTAGACGTTGATTGCTAATGGAGAGCAACGGAAATGAGAGTAAAAAAAAATGAAAAAAAAAAAAACCCCGAGATTAATTGTATATACAAATCAGCAATGAATAATCCATTACTTTTTCGTATGATCCTGGGATTCATAAGCTATTCTAAAGCTGCACAGAAAATAATTTGAAAAATTCATTTACCTTAAAGTAAAAAGTTTCTCCACTCACTCTGTTATTATTAAAAACAAAAATCATCTTCTCAACCAGTTTTATATTTTAATTTCAGAAGTTCAGCGTAGGGCGTGCCTCATTTAACCGTCCTGACGATGAAAAATTACGCAACTCTTTCACTAGTGTAAGAAACTTTGTTGCATCCTTTATTTTTTCTATCCACAAGTCCTGACTTCTCTCTTATTTGAATCCATGAAATATGCAAGAAATATATTGCAATACTGCTGCTACGGTGTACTCTGGTCTGAGAGGAACAAAAAAAAAACCTTGGGGAAGATTCTATTTCACATTACTGTAATAAAAAAAAGAGGGGGAAAAAAAAAGTAGTTCACAGGTAAGTGAATCTCTTGAAAAGTTTCTCCGGTGTTTGATAATAGAGGGAATAGCAGGGGAAAACTCTCGGCACTTCCGTGCAGGATTACTCCAGTCATTAGAGGCCAAAACGATCTATTATGATGACGGAAATGTTTTAGAATTCTGGCTTTTGATACAAATACTAATTCGATTTATCAAGATTGTTATGACTCAAAAAAGAATATCAATAAGATTTTATTTTATTAAATTATACTTAGTTAATAAAGACTTAGAATACATGATGTATTATCTTACGTATTAATTCCTTAAATCAAAATCTTTGGGACTAATTCGAGAGTAATATCGAAATCATGAGTTATTAACTCAATCAAGAGATGACTGCAGATATGTGAATGTGGAAATTCAATTTGTGAATGTCAACGAGAATAGGAGAAATGAAATATCAGTCGATGTCTAGTGGCATCATGTGATTATTGTTTGAGAAACAATAGTGTACAATTGATGCAGTTTCCACAGGCATTTGCATTGTTATAGTGCGACTGGAATGCAGCGTCTTTTGGTCGTGTAGTGCAATTTCACCTGATGCAATAGAGTTTCTGTCTCCTTTGATCCAGTTGCAAATTCTTGTCAGATAATAAATGATAGACGTGATGAGAGTTATATATGATTTTTCTCTATGAACATGGCAGATTGCGAATCAAAGGAGCACATGACATTTGAAATTTTATCTGGATTATAGACTTAATGTCATATTCTAGGATTGCATGATGGAATTCATTGTTTTATGAAATTTTCGAGAAATCTGTCGATCTTGATACTTATTCCTGAAGTGCACCACTCTTATTCTCAATAAATATCACTATTCTCTTGAAATTCTCATATTTCTTACGTGATTATTCACGAAGAATATCTGTTGAAGATGAGATTTAAATCTTCTCATCTTATTCGTAGGAATTGGAAAATTTTAAACTGGAAAATTATGTCAGCCGTCGAATTACGTTGCTTGGCAATTTAAAATCCCAAGTAATCTATGAATTCATGTTATCCGTCACAGGATATCCTCAAGAATAAAAGAAATTAAACGAGGGCAAATTGAAACTGTTCGAATACGAGGAAAAATTTATGTGGTTCAGGATAAAACGTTTTGTTTTTTATTGAAAAAAAACTGAGAAAAGCTTTTATCATCATAGATTTGAAAAGATATAAAAAAAAATTTAATACTTCAATGAACTCCTCTTTTTACTACTCTTTTAAGATAGGAAAATTCAATTTTCACCAGTGATTAACAAAGTTGATGAATTTCATAATTTTCAGAGGAAAATTATACATTATTTTATGCAATTCTGAAGAGAACTTGGACCCTACACTTCAGAAATATACCAACTATCCAAATTGAAATTAAGGAAATAGCAAAAGTTGTGATATAAATGTAAATGGTTGAAGTAAATTTGAGTTTTGTGAGAGACTAAAAGTCCAACTGACGAAAGGCAAAAGAGAAAGAGGGAAGAGTATACTGAGGGGGAGGGGGGGGGGGGGGGGGATGTATAAGAGTAAACGAAGAGTGAGTGTGGAAGTCGTGAGGAATGGCGAGGGTGAGATCCGGTTACCTCGTGCTGTTCTCGCTTATTAAAATATCTAACATGATTACTGCAGACTTGGCAACTATAATAGACCGACTTGAAGTCGAGTTTGTAGAAGCTACCTCAGTGAGCTGCCGTCTGGTGAGCATCGCATCTCCAATCTCTACTGTTTCACTCTACTGTTGCTCCCTCACATTTTCCAGCCCACCAACACCAAGTCTCATCATCGTCCTATCCCTCAAATCCTCAGTCCTTAATCATTTCTGTCCATTCCATTCCGTGGTCGACCAAGACACTCCTCCACTTCTCTCCCTCTCTCTCTCTCTCTCTTCCTCATCCTCTTGGCATTTTGTCAATTATCTCGAATTGAGTTTTTTTTCTTCTCTCTCCCCTCCAATTTTCTTCAGTGAGAATCGTGAAATTCATGCTCTACTAAACTAAAGCGATTCATTTAATTTTTTCAGTCTAGTAAACACTTTCATACATACGTAATCTCTTTATCTACGATTTTATCATTATACATGATGAATATTTTCCATAATCTTGGGACATGCAAAAAATAATTAAATAGGCACTATATGAATTCTGATAATAATCATGACAATGAGACAGATTACGTGAAGATAGAATTGAGCTTAAAGGATATATTATCTTGAAAAAAAGCCAGAATAAATTAATGATGGAAAGAATGAAGAAGGACAAAAGAAGAGATAATAAATGAAGGAAGAGAGAGAGAGAGAGAGAGAGAGAAAAAAAAATTCACGTGATTGTATCGCTGAGTAGAGCCACGAGTAAAATTAGTTCGTATTCAATTTCTCCCGCGGGTACAAAACCACGGGCTTCATCCAGGCTTGTCGTTATTCTCTACTCCTTCTCTATCCCTCCCCCCCCCCCCAGTACCCTTGGTCCGTTGGTCGTGCTTATTTCTTCAGTAGAGTTGAACCACGTATATACTCCGCTTCTCGACGCCATCACCCTGCAGATCCCCCAAGGCAGCTCATAATTAAATTCGGCCAAATTTCCCTCCCACTCTTCTTCCCTTCTCCCTCCCCCCCTTCCCCTGGGCCATTGTCCCGTAACAAGCTATTGTGCAAGCTAGTGGCACACCTTCCACCACTGAAAAGTTTTCTCTTCTCTGTCTTTCTTTCCACGCTTCCATCTCATTCTTCCCACCTTTCTCCAGCCATTGAGAATAGTAATGCTTGTTTGAGAAGTCAAAATGTTATTTTCGCAATATCCGTTCTTTCATTTTATTCATTTCCCTTTTTTTTATTATTATTTTTATTTCGTTTCTTCTCTCATCGAAAAGTTTACACAAATTCGATTTCTCCTTCATCCTGTTCTTCTTCTTTACCAACAATTAATACTTCACTGTGATGTAATTAAAACATTGAATATACAATATTTTTTTTTTCGAAACGTGATACATTCTATCTAACAACGATCCAATAAGAGCTATATCCTCCCAAGTGGCCCTGGTGTACAACGGGCGTACTGAATCCCTTTGGGAATTTAGGATGTACGGCTTTGCAATTTATATCCCAATGGCGATTGTTTTCACCGGACTCGTCGAATTCCAGAAAGGGGTGGGGTTTTTCAAGCCTGTACTCAGGGATAAAGTCCCAAAGTGAGGGGAGTAAAGGGAACAAGCAAAAATGCATTTGTGTATGTGTATGTTCGTGGCAGCCGTCGTTAAATTACGTTCGTTTAATCGAATCCCCGCCTAAAGATTTATATACGCCTTATTGTTGTGACTCGTATACTCTCTTCCTCCTTCTGTTTCTCTCTTTCTAGCTCCGCGACCTATATCGTGAGTTTCCCCATCCGAAACAACTAACCTCCACGGGTTTGTACGTCTCCTCCCCCTCCCCCCCTTTTTTTGCCTTCCTCCTCCTTTTACCATGTCGCAATTCGCTTTTATCTGGTTTTTCTCTCGTGAAGGAACTTACCACCGAAACACAGTTTGTCCGAGCAAAAGTTTTTGAAAGATCGCTGTAGTTCTCTTCCATTATTGGACATCCAAAGACGATCTCGGTAGTGCCTCCTCCTCACTACTCGTCTTTATTTCCTTTTTTTTTTTTTTTCTTTTTTGGAGATAGTCCGGGTACCTTTTCATGGATGTAGCCTCACTTCAGTGAACATTCTACGTGATTGCCCCAAGATTGCCTCGGTCTCCGCCTGTACGTGCTCCGTTTGGGCACTGAACTTTGCATTCCTTGTACCAAAATTTTACTTCTATTCTATCAAATATCTGAATGTGAATTTAAAAATACATCATGAATTCACGTAGAGAGAGAGAGAGAGAGAGAGAGATTATGTTATATTGCCTACAGTCAATTTCCAATGAAATGTTTATATTTGAAAATGTCATAAAATTTTATGTCATAAAATGAAAATATATGTATCGTAAAGTGATTTTCAACTGAATACATATATAGCTTGTAGTAATAAAATTTTGCACAACGTATAAGAAGTAAATCAGAGGAAGAACTTGTGGATGGATGAAAGAGATGAATTTTGATTCTTGGATATGAATAAATTTATACGTTTGCTGGAATAGACGGTAGTCACTTTTCCCGTACTCAACTTTGGCAGGATCAAAACTAAGTTAAAGTTGAATCTTACTGTCTACAGTTCTATTAAATATAGTATACTACTCTGTTCTTCGTGTCATTGCTTATTATTCAACAATTGAATGATAGTGATATAAATGGATGTTGGGTGAGATGGGATTGAAGGGAGAATTTTGTGTTATGGATAATGAAAATCGCTTGAAATTCATTGGAGTATTTGGGATGGGATATTTTGAATGATTCTATTATATAACTGAGGAAATTCTCGGGGAAAAACATGCTCAAATGTATTTTGTTCATTTTTTCGAAAATTCGACTGCTTTTGTTGAGAATAGAAGCCTCACCTTACTTTTCCAATTTCTGACATTTTTAATTTTTTTGAAAATATTTTTTATTCCTTATTATGTTTCTTTTTCCGTCCATATTGTTGTAGATTTGATTAGAGGTTATGTGAGATATTGGACAGAATAAAATAAAATGTAAAAGTCAATCCTGAAATTTATTTCTAAATTCGCGACGTTTCGCTCCTGATTAGGAGCTTCTTCAGGCTCTAAAATAAAACAATCAAGAAAATTAATTTAAATAATATGAGTTAAACAATATTTTGTTTTCACATGAATGATTGATATATATTCATTATTATGGCTAATTACCTTTAGATAAATGTAAGTTGTCATAATATTAAAATTGATATTGCGATACACGGAAAATATTTCATTTTCTCTTTTTCACTATTCATCTTCAATTAACTATAATAATAAACCGATTCACAATATTCAAAAACAAAACTCAATTAATTAGTACATAAAAAATAATAAATTAATTCATCCTAATCAGGAGCGAAACGTCGCGAATTTAAAAATAAATGTAAAGATTGACTTTCACAATTCATTTTATTCTGTCCAATACCCCATATAACCTCTAATTAAATTTTTTATTCCATTCGTGATATCGCAGAAACTCGATTACTGGATTGAAGGTGAATTTTTTTTTGTCACTAGGCAGGGAAAAACTACATTTCTAACCTCTCTTTGCTCGAGTGGCAAATTTCATTCGAAATTTACTTTTTTCGTCCTTAGGTGCATAATACACTATTTTCGATTAGTCAAAAAGTTATGGAAAGAAAGAAATTTTCATAAAACGCGTTATAACTGCTTGAAAAATCGATAGAAAATAAGCTCATTTGAATCTCTGAACCGGAAATTTTTGCAGAAAACCAAAAAATGTAAATCTTCAAAAAAAACTCGATCAAAAACATAAAATTTTCTAAAAATCCACAACCATCAATTCTAATTGATCTTTTCCACCGTAAATTATCCTCATCCTTGCAATAGAATCATCTAAAAAAATCCATCTCCCAACGATCCATCACAATAACCACTTTTCCGCCATATTTCATCCACATTGTAATCGTATTACGTGAATGCAGAATGAGTAAATTATGGTTTGAATTGTATGTCCTGATATGTGTTCATAGACCTTCATGGAGGATGTAAGCGTAGAGAACTACTTTCCATTGTCTGGCTCGCGTTTTCCCTCGAAAAGGCAATGCTCACAATACTGTGATCATTTGAAAACTCCCTTATACCCTAGTACGGTCACCAACCTCGACCGGTGTTCGTTCGAGCGTCTAGCCTGTTACTAAAGAATTAATGCCATCCATTTGAGTTCAAACCAAAACCGTATGTAATAACGAACGTAATTGAACGTGAAAATATTATTCCATCGTGTGACTATTGCTGGTGGTGGTTATTGAAAAATAATTGTGGAGCCGTGTGAAAAATTTCGATAAATTATGGAACAAAGGAGGACAAAAATGTATATGTAGAAAAATTTCATGAAAAAAATAGAGGTCTCATGCTCAATTCAAAGCATTCATCAGCAATATTACAGGATTGAAATAAATATTTTTCTGTGAGGTAAAAAAACAATGATGAAGCTCTAATTTTACCAGAATTTAAGTAATTTATGTTTGATTTGATTGATCCAATATTATGATGGCATGAATGAGAAATCATATTCTGTAGCTTTCACATAGATTGTTGAATCTGTTAATTAATTGAAATAGCATTGCAATATAATTCACTAAGTCTTTGTCCACTTAATCTAATTGATTGAAGAAGTGGCATTCTGCTTATAGAGGATATGTCAATAAATGATTCAGACGAGTGGATTGTACTGAAATTGAACATTGAAAAAGCACTTAAGCATGAATAATTGAAAATAAAGATGACACTTTTCACGTACAAAATGCAGAATCATTCGATTTTCCAAGTCCGACATATATCACTACATCAAATTCTACATAATCACGAAACGAAATGAATCATGGATTAATGATAATTAATTCTTTTTAGATTAATTTTTCGTCAAACGAATCTTCTAAGTAACTCCTAATCATATGGAAATAGCTTTTCAATTCTATTTGCATTCAGCTTTACATACAACTAGAAGATATCAAGAAATACGTATTTTCTCCCACAATAATTTAGGAATATTCTAGAAAAGAATAAAGTGCATGAAAGTACCTCATCTTGTCTCTCATGATGAGTTTGAAATTCCAGCAGATGACAAATGTTGGAATCAAAGAGATTTGATGAGATTGTTTAGCATGAAAATTAATTAAGGCATCTAGCTGTGAGTACAGGGAAAAATAATCAGAAGGATTTCTGTTTTGTCATTGCAGCTACCAGCAGTTCTTGTTCCACTCTGGAATAACTTTCAAGTGCCTCAGGCTTTCGAATAGTGATGTTTGAACTCTGTGAAGTGGTCTGTCAGAATGGACTCTGAGATCAGCTGCACTCGCAATTTGAACTTGATGCGGTTGCTATGAATAACTCACAAATTCTTATGATTTTACATGATTTCTCAATGAAGGAAGCTTCATCTATCATCTGTTGGCATTTTTGAAATTTATGATTTGTCAAAATCATTATTTATTGAAACTCATCAAATCATAGAATTTGATGCTACTGTAGGAGACAATGAAAGCAGCTTCACTAAAACTAAAGTGCACCATTAAACAGACAGCCATGTGACACAATTGTGGAGTCCAGCTGTCTCATTTCTGTCAGTCAACCGGACATTTATTAGGAAAATCCATCTACTCCACTAACGCTACATTCAAATAAAATCCTGCAGTTTTTCAGCTATTCGAAAATTCCATTGTGCGATTTCCAATATTGCAGATGTCCAGCTCAACATACTGAGAAATAGATTTTTTTTTTTTTTCCCAAAGGAAAAAAAAAAGTATAGTCAGTATTTCCAAAGGCTACAGCGTTTCGTTCTTTCATACGTTTCGCACTTTAAAGGGTTAATCTGCTTTTCAAGAAGCAATCCTCTTCAGATCTTCTCTGTGCATTGATATTTTCTACTTCTTATTTGTATCCACGTATTCTCGAGAATTCACCGAATCTCACGATGCATCTGTAGTAGCAGCTACGTTGAGAATACAATGTTCGTCTTTCAGGTATTCTGATCGAATTTTCCGAATGTAAAACTGACTCAAAATCCTCCATGCAGAATTTTTCATCCAAGAATAAATGAAATAATCGCTGAATTCATGATAATATTTATCTTCAATTTCCCATTTCTATTAAGAAAACGGATGTTTAATGTTCAGGTAATATTAATATAGTTGAAGATGTATTTGAGTTGAGATCTGATGTTTTACATTAAAAAAGTATTTTTGATGATTTCTTTAAAAGGCTCAAACCATTCAGTGGTAATGTCCATTTTCTCTTATTTTACCTCATATTTTTCACTCTTTCATAGCAATTCCCCTCTTTACTTACACCAACATACAAAAAAATACCCCTATATTCTGATTATATATGCGAAAATATATAGAATGTAACCACTGAGGTACTTTTACCAAAGGCAGTCAAACTCACCTTGAAATTGCAGTAGCTGCATACATTTGGAAAGTACCACATGGTAACACACTACCACTATTCCAACACTACAGAATGATACTATCCCCATTCTCGAGGGAGCAGCCATTCCTTGAATATCTATAACTCCACGTAGGGTGCCAGTGTGGCAGTATTCCGGACAGTATTCTATACGGCCTCTCGCTATAACGAGTCGTCCATAATATATACATAACGTATACATATACGTATATGATATAGAAATCGTGTGTTGGGTTCAATGACGCAGTACCATTTTCTTTCACGTCTTTCAAAAACACCGGGTGCTTTTGAAGCAGAGAAGAAACGAACAGCGAGAGAATGTAGAGTTAAACGACTAAATTTATAAATAAATTATCAGGTTTTGAGAAAAAGGAAAATACAGAGAGAAAGAGATATGATACTATTGGAATTCAAAATCAATATCGATAAGTCATGTCTCAGAAATGAATAATATACAGATCACCACCCACTCCATACAATTCGCTGGATATTTCTATCTCTTATTTGGAAGAATTTTCCTTCACCCATGTGCACACAGGCCCATGTATGCTGTAACGGTTTGGTTGGAATATATAAACGCGATCAGACTCAATTCATCTGTGAAGAGGTCCTCGTCTCGGGGGCCAAAATCAGATACTCACTCGCATAATTCAACTCCCTTCTCCCTGATTCTCTATACCCACTTGCTTCCTCCCACTATCGCCCAAACCCTTTCAGGTACTCGACATTAAATTATAAAGTC
This sequence comes from Aleiodes leptofemur, assembly GCA_963942555.1. Lineage (NCBI taxonomy): Eukaryota > Metazoa > Arthropoda > Insecta > Hymenoptera > Braconidae > Aleiodes > Aleiodes leptofemur. The sequence continues at coordinate 1,361,153 of OZ012613.1, forward strand.
AAAACCATTGGACCGGGGATGATATAAATGCGACTATTATACGAAACTGCATGGAGGAAAACGATGAAACGTGAAGAGCAGAGGGTGGAAGAGAAAACAGGGAGAGGAAAAGAGAGACAAGAGAGGGGGGGGGGTGTGGATAGGTGGAGGTCACCTGCGACTGCCTTTGGGCCGCTCACCAGCTCCCGTTCAGGCATTCACCATTGCTCTCTTTCTCTCGTCCTCACCCACTCTATCTCTCTCCCCAGTTGAGCTTGAAGGAGAGAAGAAGAGATATGGAAAACTGTAAACGATAAGTGTTTGAAATATTGAAAGCTGAAGCGCAACCTACTCGACGACATCTAGTGTAGCTATAGCTTTGTCTGGTTCATAATGCTGCCATTTATATCGAAATGGACATGATAAAACGAGAGTAGCAAAAATTTTGCCACTTGACCTGATAGAAAATGGGAATACACGACGTGTAATTTGTTGCGGAAAGTGTGAAAATTATCTGTAATGAATCATGTTCTTCTTGTATCAGAAAAGTGATTCATTTCAATTTATCTATGTTGAATGACATCAAAAAGAAGTTTGATCCAGCATTTTTTCATGTGCAGATACTCGAAGTTATCTTCATGTATTTATTTGCAATATTTTTTTTACACATTTGAAAATGAAAAATCTGTCACTTAAATGTCCCTTCTGAATGTTCAGTAAACTTGACATATCATGAAACGATATGATAGGGTGGTATTGAAAAAAGAACCTCTCGAAATATGAGGAAGTCAGTCTCAGCGGATGCGAGAGCAGTCAAGGCGGTGATATTAAAAGTTTCATGATACTATGTCAGTCACTTCTGCTCTGACGGTAGAATACAAAGTTTGATATCCTTCATCATTTTGCAAAAAAATCATTATTTTCCGTCTAATAGTAAAATCCTGTAAAGAAACATTGGAAAGACTGGGTGGGAAGTGCTCGTGATGATACATAGGACCATAATGTATTGTTTAGAAAAATTTAAAATTTAATTTGCTTAAGTACGTTAGATTGTTGAAATTTTGCAGTTAACCCTAAAATTGTTTCAACAATATCTGAGAATTTTATCATGATCAATTTTACGTTTCCATTTCACGAATGTTCCTCCTTAATCAGATTCAAGCTAGTTGCACAGAATACGAAATAGAAGCGCAGAAAAAAAGAATAAGGAGAAAGAATGAAGCGACGAAAGAATGAATGTTATAGTTTATGAATCTTGCGTATGGCAGGTAAATAAATGGTGCATCTTGAATCTCCCATGATAGTTACAAAACCTTCAAGCCCCTGATTGCCACTAAATTGCTAGTATCACAGTGTTGTCTCACCAAACCCCACGGGCTACTCCACGCGGGCTCGTAGGAGTTAGATACGACTTGAGAATCCCAGTATCTCTATTTCGTGGACACCTTTCACACCGAGACAATTTCTACTACGTCTCTTCAAACTCCCCAACGCATTTTCTCTGTCTCCCAGGTTTTCATTTCACCTCTCATTTCTTCGCATTATTCTTTCCTCTTTTAATCCTGAGATGTCGTTTTTTTTTTTTTCGAAATTTTATTCCATTGTAATGGGTCGAGAAAACAACAGGCCATAATTTTAGGTGCAATTATCAGAGAGTAAGAGAGATAGAGAGATTGATCATCAAAGGATTCTCAAGGAATTCTCAGCTGTCCTGGATTCACTGGAATGAGAGATTTTACGCTTTGGGGCGAAACTCTGGAAATTCTTCATCTAAAGTTGGAACAGACATTTGCCCTCGTTCACAAAGATGGTGAGAAAATTGCTTGTAATAAAAAACAAAAAGGGGATTCTTACACCAGCATTCTCTGGGTTTACACAGGATCGTAGAATAATAAAAAAAAAAACCTCCTGCAATAATGTTTAGATTTTCATGAATCATGTAAATCGTTTGGAATTTCCATTTTTGTCGTTTTACTACCGCTAGTTTCCATTGGAACAGGTGAATAATATGCGTAAGTATATTATTCAATCTTTCCATCTGTGCTATCTTTACTTAATTCACCATTACACATCACTGTACCCTCGTACACTCAGTGACCATGGCAGAATATTAATTCCTCACTCATTTACCTGCACGCAATTCAATGGTGAAGCTATTGATTTTTCCCAATGTACTAATGAGCATTTTTCAGACTAATGATGCAGAGCTGTCATTATTATTCATTTCGCAGGATCAAAGTTGAAATTCACAATAAGATCAACAAATTATTTTGTTTGTTCATTTTTTCAAAATATCTTGGAAGCTAATGGAGATACGCCTTTTTTGCCTCAATCCTTCTTTGTAGCTCTAAAAATTCTTGAAATATTCTTTGATCAGGCTGAAGTACATACTCATTTGATGTTATATCGTCATATTCTATTCATAATTGTAGAGAAAATTCATTATTTTTCATAATTCATTCTTCCAAATGATCGGGTTATCTTGTAATATGGAAAATACTCATTCGCATCGAAAATATATGAATGATCTCATGTTCTCTATGAGATACTCATTATCAAATGATCATTTTCCTCCAATCTTGATGATTCGCGACTGTTTTTGAGATAAAGTAGATAGATTTCAGATAGATTGTTCATGAAAAGGCTGATATACTGATTCTGAGACATATTGACTCAGATTAGACGTTTGATTTATCCTCCAATAAATTATTTGATGTTGGTTGGAAATATACAAATTGTAGCATTCATTTCTGAATAAACTCATTTTGTCCGAAAACCTCTGTCCTTCAGACATCGGTACACTTCAGTGTTTTACCACGGCAAACCGTTCCCTTATTTTTATTACAGGTACAACCGTAACCGCGATTTGTGCGTATAATCTACTATTTTCTTCATTAAAAGGTTATTCAAATTCATGTGTTTTTCGGGTTGTGGCCGTAACATTATTAATTTTCACTACTATTTCGATTTTCATTTTCAACTCAACCATCAGATGTTAAATGTGAATAATACTCAAGTTGATTCAAATGGAGTTTTACATTAGCTATTGTGGGATTATCAGGCTCTGATGTGTTCCTTCAAAATCAATTAAATAAAGATAGGAAGAACAATAGATATTCTCAGAAAAAAAATCGACATTCTCTTCCACTTCTTCACTACTAAATTGATTTCGAAGATATTGAAAGAATTCAATATCACAAATCTCTGATCACTTTTACCATTGTCACCTTTCATATCACTGTGAACCAATGGAAGAGTACAATGGCTAGGAGAATGGACTTTCTACGAACAAAAATTAAAAATCTTCGTAACAACGATAAAATGCGAGAGAAACTTTACAGGTTCGTGTAGCAGAGTGAAACTAGGATTGTAAAAGGGTAAAACCAGTGTAGAAAAAGAGAGAAAAGAAGAAAGAGGGTACAAGTGTGTGGGCTGAACGAGTTCAGAAGGCAATAAAGCCGGTTCTCACACTGCTCCCCATTGACCAACCAGGCCATCGTCCAATCGTGTCCACTTTCTTTTTCCCAAACGACCAAGGACTACGCTTTCGTACGTTATTTCCATTGTTTTTTCCTACATTTTCCACTATTCCTTTTTCTCCTCGTAAAATTTAAATTGGGCACGTATTACAATCGGTAAAAGTAATCAAATTCAATTATATTGGTTCTCTCGTTTTCTCCATTTTTTTCCTTTTCTTCTTCTTTTTCTTTCTTTTTTTCCATTTGAAAATTGTCATTTATATTAAAGTTTGAAATTGTGAAAGAATAACATGATTCTAAATTGATCGTATAATTCTGGCAGCATGTTGCACAGAGAGTAGATGTTACAAAGAAAGATGAAAAGTAAAATGGTGATTCAAATACGACCAAGAATATCATGGAATTCAGCAATGGCACAAGGCAAAATCACACTGCAGGCATTTGGCTATTCTTCTTTCTTTTACTGCAGTGTCGATTTGAAAACTTTTAATACTTGATGGAGTAAGGCTCTGGCCTCTTCACTTCTTCTCTCTACACCTTAGATTTGTGATTCCAAGCTTTCTCTCAGTGCTCACAGATATATATATATATATTGGCTCCATCCAGTACGAAGAATCTCATGAATTCCATGATATTCTCACATTGTCAAAAATTTTCCCGCCCTATTTCAACTGTTCAATAGAATGAAATTCATGGAAGTGAACTTTACGTTGAAATTGTGCATTACAGACTGTTCATTCTAGCAGGATAATTTGCTCATTGTTTCGAGGATATTACAGTCCATTTGTTACAACAAAAGAAATAACGAATATTTCAATATTTTATTAGTACTCTATACATCTCTCATCCATCAATAGAATTGAATTGATGAACGGCTTGGTGGAGATTATGTCGTTGTTGTGAAGCGCTCGATTACACAGACGGACGTTAATTACTCGGATAAACGCACGAGGGTCGAGAAAACAATAGCTTTGTGCCAGTTGCCAGCCGTCACGCGACTATTGCCTCGAATGCATCTCTCGTCGCGAATCCGTTTTCCATCCCTATTCTCTCTCTCTATCTCTTGTATTCTCTATATATTCAGGCAATCTCCAATGTTTCTCTGGAATGGAAACGCAATAATTAGAAGGTAATCGTGCGGTGAGAGGCAATCAGCACGTCTGCAGTTGATAAAGCACTTGTCTCACTTTAGAAACGAGTACTATCACATGAGTAAATAGAAAATTGGAGGGAAATATTGAATAACAGTAGTGATGAGGTGGAAAAAAAATGGAGAAAATTTTCTGAGTGAATGATGGTGAGTGAGTGAAAAGGTTTTTTTTTCAATAGATAGATATACAAAGGCAAGGGTAAAAAGTGAAGTGAATGAAATGAAGAAGGAGAAGAAAAATAAAAGATGCTGAAAGCAAAGTGGCTGTACCTAAAAACATTTTTCTCTTTCCAATGTCTACATTGCAGTTTGAGTTTTGTACGATGTACACCAATCTACGTTTTAAAGTGCCCTTTCGATTCTCCTTTTTTTTTTCTTCTTCTTTTTTTCCCATGATATTGTATCTGCAATGAAACCAACTCCTTTTCTACCATTTTATTTTTGTGTTTTTTTTTTTTTTTTTCATTCAGACTCCAATACTCAATTGCCGTAAATTTCTTACTGCTCTATTCTCAAACTGCAGTGGCAAACAAAGAAAGAAAGAAGAAAAAAAAAAAAGATCCCAATGAAATGTTCATTTGTTGGAGAAATGTATCATTGTAGTGGCGTGAGAATAGAGGATTGAAACAATTTCAAATACGACGGTTGATTCTCTGATAAAATTGTTTGGTACTGCGTGAAATCCTAGGGAATAGGGATTTGATGAAAAAAAAATACAATATCCATTACATCGAAAGGAAAACCACAAATGATGTCGAAAAACAATTTTACTTTGATCGTTTTTTTTCTCTCTCTCTTTCTTTCTCTTTTTATATGGATAATGGAATTGAATGAGTGAACAAAGGGAGAATGAACATGTTGAGGGGATCAAGTCAAAGTCTGTCCGCAGGACATCTACTGACAGAAAGCATCAGTAATAGGTTGACGAGGAGCAAAAAAAAATGAACAAATCGAAAACAAGAAAAAGATGGGGGAAAAAAACACACATTGATAGAAAAGAAGAAAAAAAAAGAGGCAATCCAATGAGAAGAATCGAGGGAATGGGTTAGTTTACCACACTGAGGATCAACTATCGCTGGGTATCTCTATCAAACTGACCAGAATTTCCTGGTAAAAAAAAAAATCACACACACACACACATACATGACCATTGGATTGACATGAACTGGCGGCCCATGAAATGAACAACCCTTTTCTATATATTTGCTGAGGCAATGTGACTACGTTTTTTTTTTTTTTTTTTTCCAGAGTCACACATCCTCGAATGGATATGGAAGTGTCTTTTCCTTTCAGTTCTCGAGGTTCTTGACACATCCAGATAACATCTTGTTCTATTGGTGCAGGGATTTACTGCATAAATAACGATGAGGGTAAATAAATTAGTGGCTTGCTACGAGCATGACAAATGACGTGTGTGTATGTGTTTGAGGATTTCTCGATTATTTATTGATGAAAGCATGGAGAAAAGAGAGGAAAAAAGGAATAATTCATGAAGACACTTCTATTATAGTAATTTTAAAATTAACACGAAGAAAGAGGATAACTGAGTGGTTTGTGAAAAAAAGATGATAATCGAAAATAGATATAGAAAGTAGCAAAATTGATGCAAAAATAGCTGTGAATGGTGTACACAGAGGGATTGAGGAAGTGCAATATCGGCAGACATTCACCTCTGGTGTTATAACGGTAGAAATGCGAATAGGTAGACGCTCGCCGTCTCGACGAGCCCGCATAATTTAACGGATATATTTCCAGTGAGGCAGTGAGCGCCTGTCGGTGGAAGTGCTGGGGATGCGGCAGACATCGAGAGGCAACACCGGAAAGAGAAAGAGGTGGAGGAAAAGGAAAAAAAAAGATGAGGGAAGGGAAAGAAAAAGAGAGAGAAAGAGAGGAGGGAAAAATGAAAAAAAGAATGAATACCAGTGTGTTCTGGAAAATGGAGAACCGGAGATCCGGATGGGTTCTGTTGGAGAATTCGAGAAACATCTGTCGCTGCGATTTTGGATGGCCCTCTTTTCATGCAGATCTATTTCCCATTCGAAATTGCAACTGAATTTATATATATGTTAGGAAAGTTTAAAACTTGAATGATAGCACTGAGAATAGTGGCAACGGTAATCGACTAGGAGCCATAGAATTTGCGTGATTACAGCAGCTCGAGCTACTGTAATGTTGGGTAAAAAGGAAAATAAAAAGGGAATAAAATCGAGAGAGAGAGAGAAAGGGAAAAAGAGAAGAGAGCGGAAAAGCTGATTCGACGATCTCGTTAGTGGTTGGCCGATTCTAGAATTCTCGGGAGGCTGGCGAATTCGAATTCAATGTGCCCGAGGAAGTGGTCGTGCGAGGGCTTTCGAAGCTCACGTAATTCTGTAATCGAAGAGTTAATTAGCCACGTGCCGGTTGGAATATCATTCACTGGTATTGGAATTTTCGGAGAGAATTCATTTTACTGAGATAAAAAAAAAAGAAGGAAAAAAAAACGTCATAAAATGTACATATTAGAGGTAGTAAAGAAAATTAGGGGGTTTTATTAAGCGCTCATGCATTGCATACAGCAAAGGGTATGGTTATTTACTGGCACAGAAACCACAGTAGTTTTGTGGGCTATGGTGGATCCGCTTTACTGGAATGTATCCGAACAAGAAGTGGAAACTCGTATTGTCCAACTCGTACGTCTTCCCTCGTTTTGCTGGGTGGAAGAACCCGAAGCAGCGAGGGCTGTCTGACGAAACATGGGTTTACCTACTGCATCTCGAATTATCCAGGAAACCTGAATTGGAATTTCAAGCAAGTTGATTGTCCTATGCATATTCCTTTTGTCATCTCTGGCCCATTGTTTTTTGGATTATTTTTTTTAGCTCAGAGATACGAACTGCATTATACCACTGATTATTCAGCTCAAATTAATTTTTTTTTACACGCTTACACTCCTCGCATTGAGCTCTAGTTGCGGAATGGAGAAGTTGCCGATTTTTTTAAACTCAATATTTACAGTCAATGATGAATAGAAAATTTAAAATAGCACATAACATTTTTTTGCTCAAGAGTATTGGAAAAATGCATTTTAAACCGAGCAAAGTGAGGTTAGAAACTCATTTCTCCAGTATCCTGAGCAGATAAATGAATTTTAGTTTCTAATGATTTTCCATTCATTACAGAATTTGAAAAATTATTCTTTTTGAATGCATTGAAATCGGAAATGACGTCATGATATCGCAATATTTGTGAGAGCCATCTGTGTTTGACCGTCATTATATTTACTGACCAGCTGTCAAAAAGGTTATGTCGATTGTGACTGTAATCACTGTAATAGTAGGAGGTTGAGCATATTCATTCTTTCTGCTCAGAAAATATCCTAAAAATTGAGCAACTTATCAATAAACGCGATTTATAAACATAATGAATTTTGAGGTTATTGGGATATTGTACAGATGAATAAATAGTAGAAGTCAATCTTCACATTTATTTCCTAAAATCGCGACTTTTTGCTTCTGATTAGAAGCTTTTCCAGGCTCTTTAGATTTATTGTAAATCAGAAGTGAAACGTCGTGATTTTAGGAAATAAATGTGAAGATTGACTTCTCCTATTTATTCATCTGTCCAATATTCCAATAACATCGAAATTCAATATTCATCATCATGGACGACAACAAAAATAGAAACATAACCATAATCTTCTTATCGTAAGCATCGCGCGCTCTCAAAATCAAAATGTCAATTTAATTTCTGTTAATTTTTAATTATAGCATTCTCATCAATTAATGATTCTTTAATTCACCTTTTTTCCATAATATTGAAATATATTGTATGCAGAGAAATAAAAAAAGAAATTAAAAATTCAATATGCAAGTTTTCTATTCCGGGGGCATTTCACTGTGATTCAAGAGAATGACGGAACGTGTCAATATATCGTTCATTTGTCATTTTTTTTCCCATATTTCAACATTGGAAAACGTTGCCAAAGATTTTTACGATCTACACTGTATGACACGGCTGGTCCCGGAGGGGAAAAAGAGTAAGATAGAAAGTTTGAAAGCCCGGGGATTACGCGCATAGCCGAGTCTTTCGTTGAGCGCGACCCATTCCCATGTGGGGGTTTTCTCTATGATATATACACAACGTGCATATACACCTATACACATACACTCTGTCTCTCTTTTTCTCCGCTACTCCAACCACGACCGGAGGCTTTACATATCCGCCACCAAAGGGTCTTGGATACGGCAAAGCAAAAATTACGGGGCCGAGCAGAGCAGTAGAAGTTTGCCAGAGGCGGTGAGTTCTCTCGAGCGTGGGAACGACAAGGCATGAGAGAGCAAAGAGACAGAGATGTATACTCGAACTGCTGACAGAAACGGTAAATGAGAACATCAGAGTGAGATTATACCGAGGGGGCATGCATGCGAATGACTATAGGTAAAAAAAAAAAAAAAACGAGAGAAAAGCTATGAAAGACCATATTTTTATTTTATTTCGGAAGGGGGGAGGGATCGTTAGGTAAAATTTGTTTTGCAACTCGAAAGAACAACAGGACTGTGAAGAATTATTCATTCTGGCTTTTGATTCATTCGCATCATCATGCACCATGATGGACTTGAGTTGAAAATAATTGAAAAGAAAAATATTATACAACTCTCTATTCTCAAGTTTTGCATTCTCAACGTATAACGATGTCCCGAAGCGCACTACAAGACATCTCTAAAGTACCTAATTCAGTAAAGGAGGAGAAACACAACAGTCGTACAAAGAATGGAATACCTTACTTCACGAATGAATGGTAAAATGACCCTAGAAAAACTGGAAACAATGTGTTGACCAAGTACACAAGAAATTGCATTCTAGTGCATGTATACAGATTCAACTACTTCGTTTTCTACTCTTTCCTTGGATACTCATGGGATTGTTGAATTTTTTTTGCTTTTGCTTCTCTGTGGTTGCGTTTTGCGAGTCTCTCCGTAGAGAGTATGAAGTAATAAATTGAATATGAAAAATGTAGCTGTCAAATCATCACGAAATGAGATAGAAAGAGGAATTTCGTTTTTTTTTTGGTTTCCTTTTTTTAAGAGCAATGAAAAATTCTAAAAAATGTTAGTAAGCCTTTTGCTGTCGCCAAGGGACTGTCAAACTGCCGAATTGCTGATTTGATGTGGAATAATCAGAGTAAAAGGGACAAATTCTGTTTCATCTAGTTAGTCAGACGCGAACAGACAACAAATGTCATTGACTGTTACAATCATACAAATGATGTTCTGTGAAATAGAGGCAAATTCCAATTGACATCAACACATCAGAGCTGCAAATTTTCATCAGCAGGATTGGACGAGAATCTGTGAAAGTTGGAGTCCTGATGAATGAGTTTATGCTGGGAGTTGATTGATTAAATTAGATATTCGAGCCTTTTCATTATCCGGGAAAGTGATAAGCTTCTGAAGAAAGAGAAAAACAAAATGATCATCCTGTGGATGCAATTATTCTAATTTTCGTTCCAAATTGTATCCTTCATGCTCTCCTGTTTCATTCGCATTCGGGATTACAGCAGAAAGTTGTATGTCGGATAGCAGAGTAGGATGCCTTCGTTCCACCGAAAAAAAAAAATCTGAAAAGAGGGTTAACTCTCGTGGGACACCTGTCAATTCCCTTTCTGAATACACGTAACAGCAAGACGCTTGAATTTCCATCAAGATGTGCTCCAAATTGGGGAAATAAATAAAGCAAGAGGATCATAAAAAAGTAGGAAAAAAAAAAAAAAACCAGAGCCAATGGAAAGGCAATCGGATCTACGGATGCGAGAAGAAAATAATGGGACTTTGACTGGAGAGTTGTTAGAGACTGTGTGATTGTTCTGAATCAAAGAAAAGTACGATGAGAATGGGAAAAACTTTGCTTCTAGAGGAGGAAATGACAGTGACCAAAGGGAATATAGACAAAGAAATGGACAAGGCAAGCTCAAGGTAATAGCTTACCAGTGTTTGCAATCGGCTGAACAAGTGTAAAACTTTTTATCAATTTACTTTCATCAAGTTATCAGCAGTGTCATCCCTCGGTAAAACACACTTTTCTCATAAATCCAATATCTCTTTCAATCATTACTTAAGAAACTCTTCAGAATCATGGAGTCATAACATTTAGACAAGACTTTAACTCTCCCCTAACAAAATTGTCTCAAGTGGCTGAGATGCTATATATACTGTTAGCGTCTATTAATTACCACAACATCCACAATATTTCCTGTTAATGGAGACGTTAATTGGTTCAAGGGTGTTTGGAATACGTAAAAGAGATTTGGTAGCCAAAGGTACACACACACACACACAGTTGTGATCGAGATAACGCTTATGATCTACGAGTTAATTACAAACGACGAGTGCAGGGTGAAAGTTATACTAGAGGAGTTACACACCACGTAGAGTTGCTCCAGTGATCAGAATATGAAGGAGAAAGGAAACGACAAGGAATCGAGTTTTGGAGAACGCGCAATCCTCGGTCCTTGTTTCCACCACCTTGGGGCGCTTTTAGAGATCCCATTCCAAGGCGTACCACTTACCAAAATCCCCGACCCAATGTCTGATACCAACACGGGGGTTCTCGTATATTTTGGTCTCCGTTATTATCGAGGGGTAGATTTCATCGTGAATATTTATGAGCGTGCGAGTTCCCTCATAGTTTCCTCTCTCTATACTGTCTGTCTCTCTTTCTCTTTCTACTCTGTTACCTCTGCAGCTCTGAACAACGCCCTTTTCTACTATCGACTCTTACCCTGAGACACAAAGTGTAATCCCACACATCTGATGTAACATAGTGTTATCAAAAAATAAACAAGATCAAGTAAATTTACATATGAATATTCATCAGCACTACGATATATGAGAAAGGTATAGAAATGTTGTATAATATTCATGCATGATAATATTTTTGAATTTATCATTCATCTTCTATTGCAATAGATAGACATTGCAAATAACAGTAGTGAAACGGATTCACTGACTCACGTACAATTTGACCAATTATGTAGTTTACTATGTATGGTCAAAGTTTATTTACCTTGGTACAACTGTAGTAGAGAGGCCAATGTTATGACCAATGCCTCGAGATACAAGCCACAGGGCTTTTAGAGATCTTCACTAGTAGTTTATAATGGGAGTATTGCAGAAGTGTCTTGGAGAAAGCATGTAAACGAAGCACCAGATCAAACTTACCCTGGAGGATGGTTATCCAGTGTTAGCTTCAAGTTTTGGAATGATTCTACAGTTTGTGTTCAACCGACTGATCCGAGAGGACTACTCCTGAGGCCTAATTCAATTTCGATTACTTGTGGCTCAATGACACAAATTCAGGTTTAACAGCCACTTTGAATTTCATTGGATGTTATTGATTCTATTCGTCACCATTATTTTTATACTTCTTTGGAATTCAATGGATTTTTAATGGATAAAAATATTACAAGAGGATTATACTGTCTAATTGGATTAAATAACAGCAATGAAAAATGGAGAATCGTTGGAATTCATGAAAGCTGAGGCAGGTTATCCATTTGAATCTTTCTACTTTTTCTCTTTCAGAATCACTTCCATTCGACCTACTCACTATGAACGAAATGATGATATAATTGGATGGCATTTGTGTATAACTCAAGAAGCTAGTTTATTCACTATACAACTCGTTAAATTCATACAATTTTACGAGATAATAGCAGATTCTAGATTGAATTGAATGTCAATGATAAATCCTCATTACTACAAGTGCCTTTATTCTGAAGTAGCTTCAATGCGACGAATTTTCGAGGATCTGCAGGAGAAACATAGCAAGTTTGTGGCATTTTTACTGATAGAAACAGTTTCTATTAGGTCATCCGTCTGATGATAATATTGTGTATACAGGATTCGAGTTTAATTTTTTGACAGTATTCACTGCAGAAAGACGAGATATTGAAAATGCAATGCTTAAAGAAAAAGGATAACTCAGACAGAGAGGAGAAGAATGAGACAGCCTGAGTGTTTGCTTTCTGAGAAAAATATTCTGGGACATCATCTGGCGCATAGCTTGGGTGCTTTCTGAAATGACGCTCGGTAGACCATGAATGGCCGTTTGGTTGGAAAATGTAAACCGAAGGGGACGTGGCTATTGCCATGGGCATATAATCGCACTTTAACCCCTGGTTGAAAACGCAACATTGAGAACTGAGAGTTCTCTCAGCGAAAGGGGATACTGAGATGATTCTCCTAGTTGAGCTTCCTGAAAGTAGAATGGATAGAGGGAAGTTAGGAAGATTGAAAGGAGACTTCTGGAATGAGAATAGCGGAGAAGGAAACACTAGAGACGTGAAAGGAAGATTTAATACCTCTCATCAGGGGAATAGGATACGTTGACGTATTAATGGTTGAACCCATGTAAACGTTTCTAAACTATCTGAATAACTACGTTAGTATATTTTTCTAAATCAAATTCAGAATTATTGAAGAAAAGCTGTTGTTGTTGTTGCGTCAAGTATGTGTAAGAGAATCCTCTCACATCCCTCGGACTCAGACTTCCAAGGAAATACCCATTGTGAAGCCTCTCAACTACCCATCAACTTTCTCATAGAAGCAATGAAAAGCTTGATCTTGATGAGCTTGAAACCCAGTGGAAAGGCTCTAATGCCGCAATTCGTTCAGCTACTTTTTTTTTTTGTCCATTGAATTCTTCTTTTTTTGTTTCGCCCCAATTCCATTCTCCGTCATCTGCTGTGCAGGTGCTGTGCCAAAGGAACTTTCTCAGGATTCTCCAACGGATAATTGACGCTCAGAGGGTGAGGAAAAGTTACAATTGAGTGGTCCAACTTGTGGCATTATAATTTTTCTTTTTTCCTCTTTTTCAAACTCAAGACTAATATACCGCACAATACGGTGAACTCGGAAAAATAAAGAGCTTCTCATGTTTGTAGATTTACAGAGGAGCAATACAAGCTGAGTCATCAAGAATATAATTGTTACAACTGTTGTAAGCTACTAGCTGTTGTGTTACAGAGTGACTTTATACCCCAACAGCCCCATCTCCATGGTCTACCGGAACAACTACCCGTTCCAATAGTGCTATACACAGGCAATTCTTGCTCACCTCAGTATACATGTTACGCAAATGCAATCTCACTGAGCCTGTATTATGCAATATGCGAATACAAACCACTGTACTTAGCTGCCTACTTGGTGCTCTCTACTGTGACCAGTTTTCTCCTTTTTCTCTTGTGCTTATTCTTCTTTTTTTTTCATTGTTTTCTCTCTCCCTCTATCCAACCAACTGTACAACTGTCTAAACGACCTTTCTAGAACGCGTGTTCATAGAAAATAAATACAAGAATGACCGTGCTAGGCGGGTAAAGAAAGCCTCGGGACACGTAAATGTACTTGAACGAGTGAATTCTGTAGCACGAAAGTCCGAAAGAAAAATCGTTTTGCGTTGGCAAAATGACTAGCATACATTAGTGCACTCGATTAGTAAAGGTCCGAAGGATATTTCGACGAGACGAATCGAAAGTCGTGTGCCACTAAGTTACCTTTTTTTTTTCTCTTCTATTTTCACTTGGTTTTTTTGCGCCTTTTCTTCTCTCTCTCTCTTTCTCTCTTTCTTTTTTTCCGCGATTGGACTGATAGAGCGAGAATGCTGTGTATAAAGCACACGAGTTTTGTTATTTATTTTTGAGGCAACAGCAATAGTTGGCGAGTTCAAAGCTAATAGCTTCGTCATGTGATGAGAATACTTATTTCAGGCAGTTTTTTTTTTTTAATACCTCTGCTCTTTTCTTTTTCACATTCATTAAATAAACATGAAGAACATTAACTTCTCATGATGCAAAGGATAGGAGTAATAACTCTTTCTATTCAACTTGTTCAATCATGAGTTTTTTTTTTTTGTTTCTAAATTTCTGAGTAATCCTATTTTAGTCGAGGAGAAATGCAGATTCATTATTGATAGCGCTATGAAATTCAATGAAATAGTGATTTGTTTGTTAATAATTTGAGACAGTCTGTGAGGTGAAATTTTACATACTCATATCACGGTTATTATGCATCAAAGGAGAATGAGATTTTCTAGAAAACCACCGGATTAATTTTACCTCCTGTATTTTTATATTTTTATTAAAAAAAGAAAATTACCGCAGCATAACTCATGTCTAGAACCCTTGTAATTAATTACAAGAGATAAAAGGACTGAGGTTTTTTTTTTTTTTTTAATATTTCGCTCTTCTTTGAGTGCAGTTAGACATCTCATTTAAATTTTTAGGTTTATTTAGTGAATATTTGAGCATAACCGACGAGTTTAATTAATTTTTTTATTACGACAAGGAATGTCGATATTTGCTACTTATGATGGAGTACTTAAGGTACTTGATTAATATGATTTTTTTAATTTCCTGGGTATAATGAAACGATACTTCAGATATCTTTGATGATAGAAAAATAATCTTTAATTTTTCACGTTAATTCATTAACCGTTATACTCGATAACTTTATGAACATATAAATAGAGATGCCCATGAATTCAATGGTACTCAAACTCAACGACAATTAAAATATTACGCTAATACTTAAACTCTCTATCGCCAATAAACACAATTTTTAAACTAAAAAAGCACCAAATTGTTATTTTTTTACGAACCCGTTATGGTATTACGGGGGAAAAAATGGGATCTAATGACTCGAAACTAGCTGCGAAAACTTCGTTAAAAATGGATCGATGATTCGACATATTTCACAGTTCCAATCATTTGAACATATGGATGAAAGCTCGTTTCAATGTTGAAAATTCCCTTTTTTTCCTCAAATTTTTGTAGTTCTCTTTAAATACTATTTCGTTTATTTCATTCGTTTTTGCCCTTTTCGCGCGTTTTTTTTTACCTCAACCTCAATGATATATATATATATATAACATTTTTGCCAGCAACCGTTCACTCACCATTTATACCAATTTCCGTAGGATTTTGTTTTCGATCACCTATCTATTTATTCACGGTGTCACACCGCCCACCAATAAATCACGCTCCAGCGAGAAATGTGGGATTCAAAGCTAGCATGAAGAAATAAAAAATTTGCAATAGGAAAAAAAAAATAAAGAACGAAAAGAAAACGACAGTAATAACTACAGGCAAATAGCAGAATAAATTCCAGTATTTTCCTGGATTTTTTTTTTTTCCTCCCTCCCTCGCATTTCAACTCATTCATCCCTGAGTTCAATAACAGAGTAATCGTGTACTACGGCATTTCGATTCATGCGAATAATCGATTATCTTCATGATGGCACAATATCACTATTGGTGAAATCTTTGAAGAGATAGTTCAACCATAAGTAATGAAGTTCTAGTCTAGGCCTTTGCACAGAGGCCCAATTACATGCAAACTTCAAATATAGACAGTTAATATTCGACAAACAGCAAATTTGTATCTAGTTGAATTCACAAACTGTGAAGAGGGAAATTTGCTACAAACATGAATTCAAGTGTAGATAATCAAGTTTTCGGAAAATATTGGACATTCAATTGAGTATTCTCGATGGTAAAAAATATATATTAACAATATAAAGGAGAATATATAGTGAAATATAAAAATTTTATATACAGCGAATATATAATTAGGATTATATCAAATTGATGAAAATATATTATGTATTGCGTTTATATTTTCTTCAACATTTTCTAAAGATATCTTCTTTATATAGAATTTCATTAATCTTACATTATTATGATTATATATTTGTCGAAGACAAATTTTCTATCTTTACTCATAAATTTATGCATAAAATATGTATTAATTTCGGAGAAAAGTTTTATAATCGAATTACATTTTTTTAAAAATATGAATAAAATATAAAAAGATATATTATTTTGCATTCACTATACATTCGTCACATCATCGCCTTAGAAACAGAAAGGCGTAAGTGCCGATGTCTGAGCAAAGCACTTACGCCACTTTGTTTCTAAGCTGACGATATTTATTTTATCGAAAAAATTTATATTTCTTTTACATTGTTAATATATATTTCATCCATGAGGAATAACTTTCAATTAAAAACTTTCCCTATAAAAAAAAAAAGGAATTATCATGAATATTGTAAATGAAAAATAAAGGAAAATTGGCTAATTTTCTATTGCAGAATATCAATGGATTCAATCGAGTGATTATCGATTAAAAAAAAATATGAAATTCCAAAAGATAGACTGAATATACAGTTGGTTATTTGCCAAGTGGCACATGTTAATGTGTACATTGAACTGTTCATGCATTTTGTCCATGAGTTTTTCAAGCTCTCATGTAAACACGAAAAATACAAGAGTACAAATATAAAATGTATGCGTTAAAAAATAGAAAAACTGCGGCATCAATTCAGTAAAAAATGAGAAAAAAACAATTCTGTAAACCAAATAAATGTGATCAGAATTTTCAATTATTTGAAGTTGAATAATTGAAATTATCGGCTTATGCCTACACGAAAAAAAAAAAAAAAAAAAAAAATTGGCTTCACATACGTGATGTAACAATTAATATTAACAGAAAATAAGTGCACGAGCACCAAAAACCTTTATTATTTCAGCATTATTGAAAATTCCTAGTTGAACAAATTGGTACGTAAAAGCTAAAATTCTCGAGTATCCTAGAAGCAGAAAGAATGTATAGCATGAAGGAAACTTCTCATGTCTCTACCACACCATACGGCTGTTATCAAAAGCTAGTTTACAAATGCTACACAGCAACAATGCTACCCTTCAACCTTTTTCCTCTCTCTCTCTCTCTCTCTCTTTCTCTCCACGTCTTCTCCCCACATTCAGGAGAATTTCCAAGCCTCAACTTGTTGTCAGTTCAACCTGGTGTTTTGTAAAATGTCAGTAAATAACAATGTCTGAAGCAATGCCACTGGTTGTCTAGACACACCGAGAATTGGAGAGAGAGAGAGAAGGGAAGGGGGGTAGGATTTAATTCATGAATGTAACTGAGATTAAAAGTGAATGAATTAAATTGGAACGTGAATTTACAAAATGGCGAATGTTTCACAAAATGTGCAAGCACTGATAATATACATGGGGCGACTGATAATTTTCCAAATCGTACACAGATTGCATTAGCGAGTTAAAAGTGTTGGATTCCACCAACATAAACACACATATACACATATACACAAACAGCCAAGAGATTCACTTGGATAATGCTAATTAATCTCTTTAGGGGGGTTTGGGTGCAAGGCTGATGCATAAACAGTGGAGAAAGAAGGTGAGAGAGTGAGGGATAGAAAACGATCGATCTAGTTTACTCGAGGCCTCCGAAAAGCAACGTCGAAAGGATATATACTGTAATTACTGTAAAACACACTCTCGCGGTTGCTCTACACTCACCTATACGCCTCAGCGAATGATTGATCCATTGTTACACAGTGTATGTAATCCATACACACAGACACAAAAAGAGAGTGAGAGAGTGTGTGCCTCCTCTGTGTTTCTGAGAGAAATTGACTTTATAGCAGAAAATAACTGCCGAGAGAGAGAGGAGAATAGAGATAAAAAAGAAGGGGGAGAAAAAGAAGAAGAAAAAAAAAAAATAACAATTGAGCACGGCAAGTGACGTTGGTGCCTCTGGATGTAGTGGTCTGTTGGTAAATTTATCAAAGTAACCAAGCCAACTCTCCTCTACTCCTACTCATCTTCTTTCTCTCCTCAAAAACAATTAATAAACGTCCAGTTTTCGTGGTTTATTCTCAGGTTTTCTACAGTCTATCTCTGTCATTTAATACACCCAGAGATGAACAACATTGTCATTCATTCTGGCTTTGACATTATAACCTTTTAATCTTGAGAAATTCGAAGCTTCTGGATGTCAGAGAAAAATATGAAATAGTGAGAGAAAGAGAGAGAGAGAAGAAAAAAAGAGGAAAAAAAGGGGAGAATATGAAAGACGGTAAATGGCGTTACAAGTAATTTTCATTTTCCAAAGTCTTTTATGAGTAATTAAATGCTTTCACGACTTGGGCATTTCCTCCACTTGAAAAATTGCCAAGGGAATGTTTTTTCCATCTTTTTTCTTTTTTTATTTAGCTTTGACATAATAAAAAGGAGGAGGATTAATAGAATACGAAAAGAAAAACATGGAATGGAGGAGGAGGAGGAGGAGGAGGAGGAGGAGAAGAGGGGGGGGGGGAGAGAAAGAAAAAAAGAAGAAAATTGTAAGAAACGAGCAGGAACCGGGGGTAGGTAAAGAGGCTTTCAGAAAATTGGTGAAGGTCGTAACGGCCTCCGGCTTCATGCCGGAAGGTGGCTGTTCCTCTTGTTGTCCTGTGAAAAGAAGAGCAGAGAGAGAGAGAAAGCAAGGGGATAGTAGAAGAGAAAAGAGCCCGGGTACTTTCCATGGCGCATAAATTGATGTAATTTCTCAAACTACCTTCGCAAGGTACTTGAGTGTTGCAGAAGACGGAGAGACAAGAAAGAAAGAGGCTAGGAACCATGAAGACGGAAGAAAAATTGGTTTGAGGAAAATGAACGAACTCATGAAAGAAGGAGGAATGATCTACGTTATAATAACGAGTATAAGACGTGTACCGGATTCTCTCATAAGTAAAACCCCTCCGATATTGTTTGAAAAAAAGGAGAAGAGAAAAAAGACGATGAGGTAAAATTAAACGACGAGTAAATATTCTTGAGTGCCGTTAAATTCATAAATAAGTAAAAATAATGCAAAAACGGGTGAAATAAAGGAGGAGGAGTGGATGGAATAAGAAAAAAAATATTTAAAATTAAGCTTGAGTGAGAAGAACTATTCGTTCACAAGGCAAGCGGTCGATGTAACCTTTGACACGCAATCTGAAAAAAAAAAGCTAGCAAAATAAACCTGCAAAGTGCCCGGGCCTCACTTGCCATACTTCCCCCGCCAATAGCTAGTAGTCACACACTGTAAAAGTAAGCCACCCAGGGAGATTTGTTAGTGGTGTGTATATATGTGTATGTGGGTGGGTGGTGTAGGTTAGATAGCTGTAAAACTGCCACTTTTATTGTGTTTTCTCATAGTCGTAAAAGACCAATCTAAAGATCCTGGGCTGTGAATCCACTTTTTTTTTTTTTCTTCACTTGGAACTCTATTCTATTTTCACTCGTTGATTTTCAATAACAACTCACTGTTCAACAGCTTCAGAAAAAGTACATCCGCAGTTTCAGGCAGTATCTCGATGAAATCAAGTACAGCGGATCCCTTATTTTTTTTTAATGCTTTATCAAAGATGATATTTTTTTTACATTTTTCTGAATTTCTCGCATAATTTTTTTCGTGTAGTTTATGAGATATGAATTATCAAAGTTGCTGGAAAAAGTGGCAATGGAGATGAAACACCCCAAATCGAATAGAAATAACGAAATTAATAAAAAAACACAGGGTTGACCCATTATTTAAAAACTATGGGCAAAGAGAAAAGCATTTTAACAAAATAATGGAGGAAAAAATTTCAATTCTCGGTATAGTTATTTAAAAATTTTAATTCGAACGTATTCGTAACTATTTGCCTCTCTCTCTATCTAATGCATGTGATAAAAGGTTAGTAATGTGAAAAAAATTCAAGAAACAAAAAAAAAATTATAGAGATCGCGGGAAATCGTAATAACAAAGTGTAATTGAGTGTGTATTCATATTGATTAATAATGTGCAATATTATTGGTACTCAACATGAACTGGAAATGTCAAGAGTCTGAGGAAGCTTAAATAATAACCGAAAAGTAGCGAATTGACAATCATCTAGTATTGTTCTTTTTAACCTTCCAATATCCTATGAATCTTAAATAATTAAAAAAAAATTATATTCACTGGCTGAAGATATGACATTCGAATAGTTTAATCACCTTTTCACGTAAATTAACGCGCGTTTTCCCGAATCATCAGTAATTAATTTAAAACTAACCTAAAAATCTTCATTTTCTTCTGTTTTATCGACCGTCTTCTAAAATACTACCTTAAGAAGAGAAAAAAAATGGCACTTCCAATGTCCCTGTACACATGTTAATTCTCAAGAATTTCTTCGTTAATGTAAATTGTATTTGAAGATTTATCACCGGTACTAAATCATAGCGTGACTATTTTTAAGTGTTATATAATCTTTGCCACTTAAAAACACCTTGAAATCTATTTTCTTGGACTCATGCCAATTTCCTGTTATCCGTGTTGTCAAAGTCTATTTATCTGTCGTAAAAATTCACCCGTCAACTGCACACAAAGATACAAAATATATCTCAATTCTTTGAAAGTAATTCAACTCAATAACCTATGAGCCATGAAATGTTCCTGGAAAAATGACGAATCCAGAAATCTTCTTCTTTACTCGAGTAGTAACGTTTCATCTTAAATAGTTGTGGGGTCGTATTTTTTCTCTTTTGCCGGAGGATCTACCAAACAATCGTATTTTCTCTAAGGGATGTTGTCGTAGCATTGCTCTTGATGAAACAAAAGAGGGAAACGAAGAGAAACATTGGCTCGGATGGGTGAAAGCTGAGGCGAAAAAAAAAAAAAAGTACGAGTATAGGATGATGGAAAGAGGTAGTAAGAAAAATCTTAAAAAGAAGTTAAAACGACAGAGTAGAGTAGGTAAGACGAGGAGAAAGTAAGAGGAGCAAAAAAAGCAAAAAAAAAAAAAAAAAAGGGCTCTATGTCGACTAGGATGTGATACTATATAGGAACTTTCGATCCACAACCCATGGGAGCATCAAGAAATGCGGGTGGATACGCGCAAGACAAAAAGATAAGGCAACTTGGTACTTTCTCTTACTTGGCTTGGTCTACGATCTTCTTCTCTTCTCTTTCCCATGATTCTCCGGAGAGACATCGGAAGTAAGAAATCGAAAAGATGCCATGGGTATGGAGAACGGATAACCGGTGGCAAACAGTGTAGTGGTAAACGCTCCTAACTCGTAACCCAAGATCATCCACAGGCTCACAAAGTTTAACTTTGTTTTATATATATATATCAAAAAATAAAAATCTCGTACGTTAAGAATATCCGTGTACACGGAGAGAAAAGAGATACTGCAAAATTGGCAATCCCTGAAGAATACTTAACTATTATATTGACAGACGTATATCTTTTTTTTTTTTCCAAGATACTGTTTAAAAAAAAGTGTAAATATCTTTTCAACAATGTATTTGATTTACGATGTCATTAATACATAGCATCATTTATTTGATGTTTTTTTATTGGAAATAGGAAAGTTATGACTGAATTTAATCTGCTGTAAACATGCTGGGAGTACTCTTGTTTTTTGTTTTTTATGGTTCCAAATATATAGATAGGCTGCCACAGGAGACAGAACAGGTGTCCGACGAAAAAAAAAAAAAAAAAAAAAAAAAAAAAAATCACATAAAAATCGAATCATAGGACGCACATGACAAGCTCCAATGGAGAGTGAGATATTACTCTCGCTGTACCGATAAAGTGCACTGAGTGTATTGGTGGATAAAAAAAAAAAAGAGGCACAGAGCAATGAAATCCATATTTTAATCAATGCACTGGGAAAAAAAAAAATATACCTAGGACAGGAAGAGATACTCACAGTAGTGTCCCATGAGAAATATATATAAATGACAGGAATAAAAGTGAAAAATGGAAGAGTAGAATGTAAGGAAGAATGAGACTGTCGTTTGTCATATTCACGTAGACATATTCGGCACTGCCGTTTCACCGAAGAATGGAAAAGTGCAAAAACTACTTTTACTATAGTGGCTTGGTATATTTGAAGATGAAAAGAGGAGTGTTGGGCGTCACAGCTCATTCTCAGTGGTATATGAGTGAAAAGCTTGGAGTCTTTATCATACCAGAAAGAGTTACATCGTCTATTTTTTTTTTACAGTATAGTGAGAAAACTCATCTTTTTTATTTATACTTCCAATTCAATCGAAAAAAAAAACGTGTTAGATCATTGTTATTTATATTAAAATATTAATTTCTTGGTGAAAAGGTAGAACAGAATGAATCGACTTATTTTTGTAATTAGTCTCGGAAAGGAAGTGAGATAGGGCGAATTTACTTCGATCCGTTTTATGCACTGAGATGAAAGAGTAGTGGTAAAAACTATCAAATGTTGATGACATTGATTCTTAGCAAATACTTTTTTGAAATAATCAAAAAGTTGTAGAATTGACTGATTTTAGTTAATTCAAATAGCTTAACTAGTTTCATTGACTGAATTCAGTGAATTTAGCAGCTTTTTTCAATTATTAAGAAAAATATTCGCTAAGGACCAATAACATCAATATTTAATTGTTTTTAGCACTATTTTTTTTCTCAATGTATAAAATTTAAAAAGCTATAAAAAGAGATTCGAGCAAAATCGCATTATCTCGCTTACTTTCCGAGACATTTTTGAGAAACATGGAAATGAATCAGCCTATCAATTGTAATGAAAAGGGTTTATTCAATATTATAAAACAACGATATGAAAACCAAAATTGCAAATTGATCGAAAATTGTCAGCATGAGAAAATTAGCAGCATTGAAAAACAGAAGAGTGTTTTTATTGGAATGCAAGAAGAACGAAATAATGCCAAAACATATTAACAACAACATGACTATCGTTAATGATGTGTGTTATTTTGTATAGTAAATAATTTTTGTAATTTTGTCGTCCAGATCCTGAGAAAGCTTAAATAATAAGCGAAACGTCGCGAATTAACAATCATCTAGTATTGTTCTTTTTAACCTTCCAATATCCTATGAATCTTAAATAATTCTTGAGAAACTATCAGCCTAAAAATTGGTGCAATGATGACAAGATCATTGTGAAATTTTTCAGGTTTACAAGAGTATAGAACCAGTCGTTATCCATCCGACACGTCTTTCCAATTATTTGAACCATTTCGGATCTCTCTTCGAACTCTGAAAACTCCATTTTCCCCATAATACAGATTCACTTGCTAACGATCGTTTTCAGCACCAAGTTGTGCTAATTTTTCGCGTTAAAAATCGTTTGGTAAAATGAACAATAATAAATATTCGAAGTAACAAGTATCGAATATCACTCGAAGAATTCTAATATCATCACACCATCCAAATTTCTTAAAAGTACAATAATAGAATCCATCCCTCCACAATTATCTCAAAATCATTTGCATAATTGCCTGCTTAATTTTCTTCATCTATCAATTCGAATAGTGCATATTCAGAACCATGCAAACATAATTCTGAAAACTGTGCTTTCTCATTTCCAGAGTAATAACCAAAGTTACAAAACAGAATATTCGAACAGTGGGAAGGACCAAAGTTGAAGATAGTTACAGAAATGCATTATACTCCTATGTAAATATGACTTATGATTTCTCTGTCACAACAACAAACAGCATTGTGATCTCGAAAATTCAAAATTCATGTCTTCAGTCTCCTCCTTTGATACAGTATCAGAAATAAATTACACCAACTCTATGTACAACAGTTCACCTAACACAGTTGCTGCCAGAGGTCAACCACATTAACCCAAAACACTTTCTAACTGGATAAACATAAACACAGGCATTTCTGTCATCTTGCAAAGAATGAGTGTGCATCTGTGTATATATTGTGACGTAATTCTCGAGCCTAACGGTAAGCTCAACAATTAAGCACGCTTGAAAGCACCCAATAGCCAAAAACAAAATTTACAAACGAAAGCAAAATCCAAATGGGCGCCAGGATGTATCTCAACATCCGTTCAATCTTCTATTGATCTAAACAACAATAAACAATAATCAAAATCGAATGATTCAAACAATAAATTCAAATACTCCCTTATCCAGCACGAACTAGATCAGTCTCCTCTCAAGGTCGCTGTTGTGGGTTTGAATAAGGAGCGTTAAATAATTTCGAACAAATAATTTAGGGGAATAAATAAAATGTGTTATCCTTGTATTTCCGTATATGTGTTACATAAAAGATGACCGACACAACGAAATCAAGGAATGACAATGCAGCAATGTGACTGTATTGTGTTGGTCCATTATTAACGTTATTATTGTCGCCAACCGTTAACGTGTGCCCTGGCAATACGCCCTGAAGGTAGAGAGACAACAATTATCAGATAGCGCCAGTCCCTGTTGAGGTGCTTCAACCATGCATTCTCTCTGTGTCCTCATTGGATAGGGCAATTGCCATGATAAATCCTTTCGTTAAAAGCAAAATTCAAAATATTTTAATGTCTAGCTTCTTCTGGACTGTTAATTCCATTTCTGATGATACTTCTCTTTATCTCTGCCAGAAACTTTGTTTATTCGTCCGTGTAAGGGTCCAAAAAAAGGGTCTGACTTAATTAGGATGAAAGGCAGCTCTCAGCTTCTTGTATTACACAAGAAATAAGAGAGAAATAAGGTGGATACGACTATTCAGACAGGATCAATGATCATCTTTTCACGTTTGTAAGTGATACAGGAAGTGGAGAAGAGGCAAAATTACAAGCGACGAGAATTTTTATTGAGGGACACATGATTCCCTTGGGTATAGTACTATTATCAGGCCAAATTTCCGTGCGTAAGAGTGAAGGAGAAACTGAAGAGTCACGAACATTTACCTTCAACATATTACGATGTTCATGAAAGTTTTGCACTAGGCAGTTTCTCGAGTAGTCAACGTCCATGGTAATCTTCATATTTCAATAAACACAAACAGGCCTGTTTTCCAGGCACGCTTGTACATAAAACATTAGATGGAAAATTGCAATATGAATATGATAAAGGACTTCCCAATTGATTTGCAAAGAAAAATTGGTGAAATGAAAAAAAAAATATATATGATATGAAATGAAAAAAAAAAAAAAAGGGATATGACTACCGACAGCAGTGCCAGGCGCGCGCTTCAATATAAATGCTGATGGGCCGGCTCAGAGACTGAGTGCCACGTCCGTGCCCAGTCAGCTCATTCCATCCAAGCATGAATGAACAGAATTTACCAGAGCAGTTGGGGTGTGAACTTCAATATCGATTATCCAATCAGTCGACGTTCCGATAATCGCAGCCACATAACTCATTGCGTTAACTCATGCGGTACTCGTTATTCGTTAATGAAAATTCTCGTGTATGAAAGAATAATCCAATTAATGAGGGGTTTCATTGCAATTTCGTTATGCGCTTTTTTTTTTTTTAATTTCTTCTCTCTTTCTTTATTCACCTTCGAATATTCTGAATTCACGAAATTGTGAGGGGTTGTAATTAATGGAGTAGTAACACAGGGATGTTTGTAAATATTGGAGATTGTGAGAGGGATTTTATCAAGTTATCCCAGGGGAAATAACAGTAAAAATTGCAATAGGGGTAACAGATACTCTAACTGGTTATCTTATCAATGGGCTTTTGGAAGGAGGTGGAGGAAATGACCTCTCGGTCTTAGTGCTCTGGGTTCTTGCTTTGGTGAAGTCAGAGGGTCTCTCTATTCAATGTTTCTGTGAAGGGGAAGAATGGCTTTTCTTTTTTTTTTTTGGGTCTCTTCTGTAGGTGAGAGGGAGTAAATCCTTGGACGGATCGCTATTAAACATAGTGTCAGCACATTGCGATAGTGCCGAGAATGATGAGGGTCAGGTGATCCCTTTGTTTCATCTGTTATACTTTGTTTTTAATATGTTGGGGGACCATGAAGAGATTGAATAGGATGGATCAAAATATTTGTGGAATCTTAGGACCAGATTCCAGTTTTATCAATTAAATTTCTTAATTTTAACGAAATGGACATTTCAATGAAATTAATTGAATTTTTTCTTTAGAATCAAGGCTTCAATGGAAAAAAAATAAAAAAATTACCCAATAATGAAGACATATTGGAGCATCTTCTCAATTTTTTCACAAAGTCCTTGGCTTTGAGAAAAAATCCTGGATAATTTTGTCTTGAGGGTACATTCTGCATCGGATTTTTGAAGTTGGACAGTTATGAGCAGATTGCAGATGAAGGATCAAAATATTTGTGGAATTTCAGGAACGAATTCAAATTTCTCAATTTTATAGACACACAGATAAAGCTGAGCAGAGAATATGAACTTTCTGTCCATATTATTTGCACTATGTAGTGCATGAAATCTGTACTACTGTTTTACGTATAAAACATGCACTATTAGTGCATAAAATATGCACTAGTTGAGCAAATTTTATGTTAAACTTTTAGCGCATAAAATATGGCGATAATGGGCATTTTTTATGTTTTCTGCAAATGCGTAGAATACGAAATGATGAATAACATAAAATATGTTTAAGGTAAACATAAAGTATGTTCAAAAAATGGATCATATTATATGCTCAATGATTTGATTCTTTTGTCAGCATTTTATTTACAAATTAACGAATTTGACAATGTTCTCATTTTATTATAATTATCATTATTATTATTACACGGTAAGTAAGCGAGATAGAACGAAATGGAATTCTAGAGAATTGACCTGCGGGACTAAATTGACTAAGATTTTTTTCAAGTGTGCAGGTCTTTACAAAAAAAATTGAAAAAATTATCCAACAATGTAGACATGCTGAAGCTTCTCCTCTATTTTTTTCAGATTTTTTCACAAATTCCTTGACTCTAAAAGAAGAATACCAGAATCATTTTGTCTCAAGGGTCCATTTTCCATCGAATTTTCAAGCATGTGACGCAATAGCGGTAAGCCAGAGTTGGAAAAAGAAAATCAGAGGCAAAGAAAAAGAAGAATAAAAAAAAAAAAAAAAGGTAGATATGTGTAAGATAGGTGAAAGTGGGCACCAAGTTACTCGCTTCCAAGGATAGAAAAATCGCGTGAACTCTCGTTTCTCGTCGTTCGTTCTATTAGAACTCGGATCTAATCTTCCCTGGAATTGGATTCTCGTAACGCGAGACGATTTCGAGGTTCCAGTGGTCTCAGGTCACCGTATTCGATTTTCCATTGTTACCTACCATCTACCGACAATCACCAGTGTTATAGTTTTTTTTGCTTCCTTTTTTCTTTGCCTCACCCTCTGTCGAACATTTCATTTTCTACCGGTTTCAATAGAAAAGTTTATGAGAAGAAAAAAAATGGCACAAAGAGTAATAGAAAAATAAAACTACTTAATTTATCATCAGTCTGTGTTTCAAAGAATTTTCTTTTGAAAGGATTTCGAACGATTTGTACAAATTTTAGAAAGATGAAATTTTTATTTTTCCAAGACCAAGAATAAGCACAAATGAATGAAATACAGGAGAATGAGTCCAGGCATTGCCTTTGGGTGAAAAAAAAAAAAGGATTAAAGTGGCATTTTTATCACAAAGATTACCCACGATATTATTCCCGAAGGTAAGGAGGTACGGTTATTACGGCGTTTATTGCGAATTATGGCGCTACCGTGTGGAACGAGAAATCGTGTGTACGCACCGAGACCAAGCCCTGAGGCTTCAACTAAACTTGCTTTCTTTACTGTGCCTACTCTACAAACTACCAATCGATAAGTAATTCACGATAATCGCTCGTAGAGGTTGATGGCCTGATTTAAAAAAAAAAAAAAAAAAAAAAAAAAAAAGTTTATTTACTTTTGAAGTGCTATTAGACACACTGTGACCTTCGTACTTTAAACAATTTTTTTTTCCATTGAACTCCACATGATTGAGCTGTGTGGAGAGATATTTTTCTCTGATGTTTGCGGTAAGTTGATCCATCAAAAAGTTGATGTAATGTATCTTATCACTCATCATATGTTTGCCAAAGAATTCATATTAATGTTACAATTGAGTAATTTATTGTTTGACTTTATGATGAAATATCGAAGTTTTTGACAATTTTAGTTTAAAAAAAAAAATCCAGGCATATTTTTTAAATCTACAGAATGATGTAGTGAAGTATTCAGAATAATTAGTGGATATTGAAAAGAATTATTTTTCGTGGTATTCGAAATTTTGGGAATGTGAAAGAGTTGAGTGAAAACAAAGTTCAGCAACAATGGGGGAAATAGTTGGGCATATGAGAGGGTAGATTGAAATTCACAAAGTATGAACAATGGGGCGAGATAATTCAATTGAAATATACCTTTAATTCAATAAAAAACTAAATATGGCTATAAAAATATTCCCTAATTTTTTTAAATTTTTTTTTGCAATTTCTCGCGTATTCCCCGCTTTTTTTCCACTCTATAATGCGCATTTACAGTCTCACTTCAATTACAATGCACACAGATAACTTGGAGAATGCATGTTTAATGAGGATTGTACTCGAGTTGGCGTACAACAGCGAATTGCACTCTGGACCTTCATAAATTACGTTAGTGGACAAGAGAATTCGATGGATTTACGATATTAAACGGAATCAAGCTAGTAACATTGAGTTCATGCAGTGTTGTGAAATGAGCCAATGATGTGAAAAATGGTAAAGTCAAATTATTGAAAATTCAAAAGAATTTCAGGGAAAAAAAAACCTATTACTCAAATTATTATTGGCTATATGTACAATGAGACCCATACTGATTGCGGTCAATTGTTTTCACTACGGAGATACCAATCAGGCATCACACACACACATACACACACACACAGTATGGAAAAGTTGTCCGTAATGGATGAGCTTTCGCGGAACAACTCGTTCAATAGTTGGAAAAAGCCAGGGGCACCCCCAGTGAATCCCCAACAGAGAGTATAGTACGGTGAGAGCCTGACCGTTGGGAGTTGCCATAAAACGTCAGTAACTTTTTTATTTTATAACCACCGAACGCTTTTCTCCCTCAGCACGTTTCTCTACATTTTGCCAGGCATTGAGAACGCGTGGCAAGCACTCTAACCATGAAGCCCAGAGTAGATAGACTCTACTCGGCTTCATCGTATATACTTTTACTTCATGATCTTATTACGTAGAATAATTCATATGTACATCATCTGGCTCATATTATTTTCATAAAAGTAGCCAAAAATTATGATGCATTTGAAAACGTTAAAAGTTAGCTTATTAAAAAATTTCTATGAAACTTAAATCAGATTTTTGTTTTTAGTGTTGAGGCGAATTCACTGAATGATTTGAAAAAATTCATCAATAATGTAGATATATAGAAGCATATTCTCGAATTTTTTCAATTTTTTTTGCAGAATCGTTCATTAAAAAAAAAAATCCAGCATCATTTAAATGTTTATTTTTTTGATTCTACAATTTTTCATTATTCCTCATTTCTTCGGGTTTTATCCTCCTTCTCTCTCTCTCTCCCTCTCTCTCACACGGAGAGAGAGTTTTAAAATCTCTGTGGAAATCTTCAAACAGACCTCGACTCTCGGTGAGCTTGATGCAGACCGTGAAGAAATTTGCATCGCCTATAAACTCCGAGCTTTTGCGGATTCTCTTGCCGAGCTCAACGAGAGAGCCAGGCCATACAGAGAACCTTTTCCTCTTTGAAAACGCGACAACCGCATGGGATATCGATGCCGAACTGAAGAGAGAGAGAGAAGCTTCTAGCACAGAGAGATAGTAAAAGGAGAGAGAAAATAGATGAGAGAGAAAAGAACTACGAAGAGCTAAAGCGATTCCCTGTGAATTAATTTCCCCGATGAATAATGAAGTTATTTCACTGTCGCTTCGAATATATTTCACGAGAGGGGATTTACTGACAGAAGGGATAAAGAAAATTTTATATTATTTCAGTATTTGTAATAAAAAATAAAAAAAGGTGGTTTATATCTGATTTTTCGACAGAATATTGATGATGGATTTAGTTATGGGAAACATTTTCATATTGGCATATTCAGACAATAGGCCAGACAATAACTACCAATCAAATTCATCAAACTGTGTAACTTCGAAAATCCATTGAGATTTTGTGATAGTATCCCAAAACCACGCTGGTATTAGGATTATTCCTCTACATAATTAACTAACTGAAATTCCATCGGGATGTATTAACATTTTGACGAAGTCAATGCAGAGCTCAATGGATTACCTGCCAAGCATAATTCCTGATTACGGGACTAATCAATTTGCTGCCATTCTGTTATTACGCAATGTGCGTGAAATTTTTTGATGAAAAGCATTATTTCATTCGATTATAATTAATTTGTCACAATATTAATTAATATTATCTGTTATGATTCAGTTATTCCACGACACTGCACGTGATTTTTGACGAATTATTATGAATTCTGTATGGGTCATTGGAATGTCATGTTTTGCAATTTTGTGAATTCCTTACCTTATTTTTTTTTTTTTTAATTTTACGCTGAGCTATCATATTTTCTCAATTGATTAATTTTATTACCTACCAATTTAATGGTATTG
Source organism: Aleiodes leptofemur (assembly GCA_963942555.1). Taxonomy (NCBI): domain Eukaryota; kingdom Metazoa; phylum Arthropoda; class Insecta; order Hymenoptera; family Braconidae; genus Aleiodes; species Aleiodes leptofemur. The sequence goes on from OZ012613.1 coordinate 1,391,949, forward strand.
CTCGTTCAAATCCATCAACATTAATATGATTGGGTACCTTTCTTATTTTAAATTGCTAATTCTATGATTAACTCGTAGAGAATTATAAATTATCCGAGACTCGAAAACGTCAAACTAGTCGTTGAATTTCGTTTGTCTTTCAGTCCACTTGTGCACATATTCCAAACTCTCACATTTCCAAAAAGTTTGACTACATCGTCAAACTATCGTATCAAGTCTCAAGAGCTAATTGAAATAAAAGTTTCTCAACAGTCGTCAGTTTTCGTCATAAATTCGTGAGTTTATCGACAAATTTTCTCCATTTAAAATAAACTGAGTATAATTAATTCAATCAATTTGTATTTTAACTGCATTGAAGCTTCAAATGGAGCAATGAATGGAAAAATAAAATGATTCTTCAAGCAACTCTCTCTGTGCAAACAAAAAAAAAAAAAATTGATTTAGAGAGACAGCCTGAAAATCTACGAACTCCAGGTACGTGAACATTTTTCTTAATAAAGTTGAACTGAGCTCGAAAAAGATTACAGAATCTCGTGATCTTTTGGAAACTTCAATGCCCAGTTAGTTTTCAAAGGGTCCACAGTACGTGATCAAATGATTATGAAAAAAAATTCTAAAAAATTTAATGTACTTGAAAAGCTCACGAATTTAAATGTAATCGTCATTGTCTTCTCTAATATTGCATAATAAAGTTTTCGAAGAATTCAACGAAAACTCATTCAACTAAATATTTATAGCAAAACTCATTGATAATTTTCCTGTGTGCAAGTGCTTGTGCTCAAACACTTAAACATCCAGTCAATTCAAGTTTTCGGCACTTGAGCCCACAACACAGAAGTGTTCAATCATCTCCAAAATATCACCACAAACACCAGCAGTTATGTCCACACACAGGATCAATGGGCTCCTCGTAATTTCTCCATAATTTTCACAGAGTCAATTTTTTTTTCTTTCTCATCTTTTATATAATTAATTTACTCACCATGACTCTGCGCGATAATTGGGTCGATCGCCACCAACAGGACGAGGAAAATAGGAGTCATATTGACAATCCCTTATTTTCCTGCGTCAACGCCCGCTTCACTCCACGTAATTTAACACCAAATATTTCCTCGTGGTGTTACCGCACCTGAGGAATAAAAAAATTCACCAATGTCAGTAACCATACCACTATTTTATCAAATACTTGATAAAATTAAATCTCCTCTGGATGTTGAAGCACAGAGATGTTCAGAGCTGCTTTCGTTGATCAATTAAGAATTGTTAGAAAAAAAAAAATGAATATGATCAAATATAAAAGTTTCATGAAAAAACACACATAACACAATTTTATTGGTAAAAAAATAAACTATTTCATTAGAGTCTTACGATTAACTGTTATTATAATTGAGTATTATATCTTTCATGGAAGGAACCACTGGTAATGAACTTAAATACCGCTATTACAAGCAGTTTATGCTATTCCACCAAATTTGAATGAAGTAATCGTTGTAAGTCTTCAAATTTTGAACAAATCAAAATATTCAGTTGTAATTGATAAATGAATACTCTTTGAAAATTTAAACTTCTTTATCTACACGACAATATACTTAACCAGTATTTACACAATAATCAATCTAGTATTTTCTATATTTATGATTCAATGATTTCGTGACAAGTCAATGCCCATTTATTGGACGTATTCATTCTAACATGAGTCAAATTTATTGTATTAACCACACAAGAGTAGCTTTGAAATCCATTTAACATTTTCATACGCATGAGATGATAAACGAAGCACATTTACTGATGATTTTTGGACGATTCTAGCTTATTATTGTTTTTGTCTAACACGTTGCACTCGACATACACGCATTTCACTAATTAGCATCGATGATTATATCACGACTCAGCTTTTTTTCTGTGATTCCACGACCATTCCATATTTTCAATATTCTGTTCAAATTTTTTTTCGTTAAATAATCCCAGACACTATATCTTCATTTTACACTTATATTGATTATTGAACTAGTTTCATCCCTGATTGCAATTGAATTACTCTCAGCTTTTTTCTTTTCTTTTGTTACATCACTTTGTGGGAAATAATGATGATAAATTGTCTTTTATTAAAACGTAGACTATGTCCGACGTAGAGTATCATTTTTCACTTTGCTATATTATTTTTCCAACGTAATTCAACTACTTCGCTTTATTAATTCCCCTTTAATTCCTGGTGCTGCTTCTTTCTAATATCGAGTGTCTTGTTGAGGGCTGCTAATGGTCAACGCCTACCAGCGTTGAAAAAAGAACTCTGACCCAACAAACCAGGCTTCCTCCCCACATCTACTTCAGAAAGTCAAGAAATTGCTTTGGTGCAGAATCTTCTGGGGGTTTTCGCATTATTTTCTATGTATTCCTTGATTAACTTTGATATATCGAGTTTCTCGATGAATCCATGAAGAAAGAAATGATCTTTCTTCTATCAAGAAATGAGATGATTATCATTGAGCAGAAATGAATATTCCATGATAAATTAATCTCATAAAATACATGTGATAGCATAATTTCATCAGGATATTTTCACTTTTATATAACCAACAAAAAATTTTTGAATTTTCAAATGCAGAGAGAAAAAATCGCTACTATTCTCAGTGATGTTCCCTGAAGTTGATAAAGGCGTGTCGAGTGGCGTCCCGGACCTTCTTGAGCTTTTATCACGATTGGAAAATGGTTCGCTTCTCGAATTCACTTGGATTTTACTCGTTTGATACTTTCTAAGCTTGTTCCTAACATTTATTTTCCCATTTGATGATGAGGAAATGATAATTTTCAAATTTCCAACTTATTGAACTTTAATTTATCATTACAAGCTGTTTTATCCAGTGGAGAATGACTATTTTTCTTCTCTCTGTCAGGTCACACGAGTCAGGTTAAACACAACTTAAAGGGGATCACACTGAACCAATTCATTGATTTTGCATCTTTTTCACTTGACATGGTTATTTTAATAAAAAAAGCATCTTGATAAATTACTGAATGTCTGATGATTGAGTATGCTTCTTCGGCAAATATTCTCTCATATTATTGAAAAAAAAGCAACAGAAAAAAAAAGGAAAAAAAAGTGCTCCGAATAATTTGAACTTTTCAAATATTCATGCACCTTCAACACTTGGATAATTGCTGTTCAACGAAGCCAAAATCCACAATTTCCGTCTCTACTATTTCATTCTCCGTTTTCAAGACAAAATTTTCATTTGTACTCCTGCCTACATCGTCCTATCACTTCACGTAGAAACGTAATTTCCGTTTAAATTCAAGATTTCTCATCGTCATTTTCCGAGTGTGCACTTGTATAATGACGTATTAGCAGTAAATGCTCACTTTATATGTCAATTGTGTTTGAATTTCATTGAAAAAGAATTATTTCAATAATTTTATGTAAAAAAATTCCAATTTTTCCGTAATTTTAATTAAAATAAAAAAATTAACACTGAAGCCGAAAAATTCCTCGGATAGTCTTCAATCAATTATTTCGTTGTAATTCAAATTCTTTGAATTTCTTGCACTTTATATCATCTATTTATTAGTAATTTCTTTAATCATGAGAAACGAATTTTTCAGCAAAAGGAGTACAAGTGTCCGGCTTTATTGTAAGCTCCCGTAAGGGTAGTTTTCTGAGCGCGCGCTGCGGCCTGACTGACTCACCCCCATTTACCCCCTGTTATCCTCCCACGCCTCTGTTAAATTCTAGCGCAAGCGCATTAAAATGCGTGGAGACCCTTGCACGTTATTATACGAGTGGCTATTTTAAGATTTTATCTTTTTTGATAATTACTTTAATTTCAATAATTTCAATTATATTGCGTTCCCATTTAGTTCAGTTGGATAACTAACGAGACATTCACATTACTTGGCAATTTATTCCACACAAACGACATCAATTTTTCATTTGAATTATTTATTCCGACAAAAAAAAAAATATGTTTGAAATATTCAACGAATAGTATTAATAAATTAATATCTCAGACACTTGTAAAAAAAAAAAAAAAAAAAAGGGAAAGCCGATAATCACAAGGAAAAATATTTTCTCGAATAATGAAGAGAGAAATTTATTTCGGCGCTCAAAACTTGCGCATGCGTTTCTCCATAATAGAGTAAGTTCGGGGTAAGCTCTCACCGGACGCCGTATCGCAGTTTCTGGTCTGATGTTTGTCCGTGTACAACGTGCAGAAATGTCTCATTCATTGAATGACAGTTTTGCCATAAAAGCCCGTGTACTATCGCTTAACACAACTTCTATTAAATTAACGTTAAACAAAAGAAGAAAAAAAAATTACATATTATGTTATATGTAGATAACAACTAGCAACCTGGGTGAAACACAGTGTTATGTACTGAATTTGATAGAAATATCATCATCACGAAGAAAATTTATCTCTACTCATTTGATACTCAAAGGTAAGTGTAAGCATGTCATAGTAAATACATGTGCAATTTTATTTTTTATATCCATGAACTTTCAATTTTACTCTGTACAGATAAAGTTAATTTTTTCAGTAGAAAATTGTAATTGAACTATCTCTCTCTCTTCGGGTTAAAGGATAGGAGCTTTTTGTAGCCACCTTTATTCTCTCTTTATTCTTATTCAATTATTAGCTCGTCCCGTTGAAAATGCCATTGGCTATTGGAATCTATAATTGCCGATTGTGAAGAACAATGAAAGATCTCCATCGATGGAAATTCTCTTGTTAACTATTTTTTTTAAATGAAATATCGTAATTCATGCAGTCACTATTCTCTACGGAATACAGATCTTGATGAAAAAAATACGAATATCCTAGTGTATATTGACTGTGAGTAAAATTGAAGGTTAGTGTCTGACACATTTTCCATTGGTCCAACAATCTATTCTGCTTGAAGATCTAAAGTATCATTTAGGTTTTCACGTTTTTCAGTAGAAATGATGACTGAAAACGAGAAAGAAAAAAAAATTTGTATCTGCATTATCAATGAAGCACGTAGCCACTTATTTCAGCCTATTATCACGAGATTAACTCGGATGAGAGAGTAAAACTTGTAGGAAAAAAGAGGACTAAGAAAAAAAAGCGAAAAGTAGAGGGAGGAGGGGGGAGGGGTGGGAAGAGAAAAAAAAACAGGGTCAACCCTGTTGGGTATGCCGCTGGACAATCGTGTACCATGGTGCATTCCAGCGACTTATGAATAAACATTTGCCGCGACAAGCCAGCGGAAAATTACTCGTGAAAATACAAGAGACCCCCACACAGTTCACAGTGGTCGTGTATCCCTGTACTTCTTCCTTTTACCTTCAGTTCCTCCACCTTTAACTTCCTATTCTCGCTACGCGCTTGGAATTTTCAGGCTTTGTGTACAGACATAGCAGACGTTTCGCTTGAACACGCCAAGAAATAGAAGCTCCTTCTATTAATTTCTTATGTTCTTATTATTATTTCAAGAAAAGAAAGCAATAAAGGAAGTATAAAACAACAATAGTCCACCGGAAATGGGACACACAATCGCTTGAATCTAATTTGAATGAAATGAAAATATTCATAAATATGGAAAACACACCTGAGATCCTGACAATTAATGGCTCAATGAAAAATTAAGAAAATATAAAACAATAAAACTTAATCAATCGAGCAGTACGATTGATCGTAGGTGAGCAATAATACAGTCACGACAACTGTACTGTGAAGTTGAAACGATTCAAGCAGTGACGATCAACTCGTGGCTCTTAATATTCCCTCCAACCCCCCTTTTGACTCCGTTGTTCTACCTAGTTTCTCTCTACCCCACTCTCATTTTAATGGTCTCGATCACGAAGGTAGTTAAAAATCGAGATTTAGCTTGTGCTACGTGCTGCACGGAAGTTATTCTACTGTACGTATCCATAATTGTGTAATACATCTATAGATTCATGGTAAATTCAAGTATTTCAACTTTGCGTTATTTGTCTTCATGACCTTCCAGAATGAAGCAAGAAGTCAAAATGCACTTAGAGTAACATGGTCAAAAGACAGTTGAGTCGTTAAGTGACTAAAAAGAAAAAACAGAAAAAAATTTTCAAAAAATGATATTTATGATTGAAAACGTCTTTCCTGACATTAAGAGCCAATTTGAAGAAAAATTAGTCAATTATATTGTTATGAAATGAAATTAGCTAAAAAAAAAAGATTAGATTGTTCAATTTGTCTTTGAAGTTAGTTCGTTTTTGGAATAATGTCAAGAGAACTTCCAAAAGAATTACTGCCTTTTCGTAAATCGAATAATTGTTATTCAGTAGTAAAAGATTAATTGATTAAAAAATATCCGTGAATGCTCAACAATATTGATTCTTTGTCGATTCAGTTGTGAAGAGGTAAAACAAGTTAAGTCAATTTTCTAGCCATTCATTTTTTTCTTTTTGCTAACCAAGCGAAATAGCCCAAACCGTCGATTTTTCCCTCATTCATACTTGCAGCTCTTGGAATTCTCTACAAAAATGTCTTAGGGCCAAATGGGCGTATCTACATTAGTTTCTGAGTTATTCTATTGAAAGTGATCATAAAGATAAGTCAATTTATCCTATTTTACCTTTCCACTAATGAATTATTACTTGAACAATAGTATGCCATTTGACTAGAGTATTAAGAATTGTGACAATGCAGCAGCAACAATGATTCATTACAAAATTAGAAGACAGTCATTAATTTTCATATTGGATCATAAATTTTGATTTTCCCCTTTTTTAAAAAAGAATTCTCCAGATTTTAATCTTTTCCCTAATTTGAAACCCTAAAATCTGGCACTGGCCTATAAGACGCTGTGTTATTACTATTTTGTGATTAATTGACGTAGAATTACACGAAATTGTTCTGATTCATATAAGCTTTCATTTTAAATTCATTATATAATTTAATCTTTGAATTCGATTTATGACAATATTACTTTAAAATTTCCGCTTGATATTGATCGCTTGCACGTGTCAAATTAGTCAATTAAGCTCTGTTTTTCCCAATTAATATTATGAACGTTATTCTCATAATTTCTCTGTCAATGACTCTCATAGTGTGTACAGAATGAGAAAAGGGTGAAACGGATGATTATATATATATATATATATATTATCAAAGAACGAATGCAAAATATGGTCAAGTACCGTGGATATTTTAATTGGAGTTCCTTGAGAAGGAATACTTTTTGAATAGAGTTTGAGAGAAAAAAGTGAAGTGGCGACTAACCAGCAATGCTTGAGTGCATAAGGGTTTCAATGATTAATACCAATGCTATCTGCGGTAAAGAGAAAAAGAATTCAAAGATACGTGCAAATTACTGATGAATGTTAGCAATGATAATCCCTGGAAGGATAGGTTTACATGATTATTATATTCTGCATCACAGAATTGATATTCGACTATCAATTATCAGGATCATCATATCAGGGAGTATTAGAGGCTCTAACAATTAAGCGCATTAGTTTGTAATTTTCTGAAGGAATGAAAATCTATCGAATTTCAGTATTATTATCACGATGTTTCTCCTTTTACAATGATATTATTTGCTGATCGAACTAGTAAGCCTTTTCATTAAGTTCCATGTATTTAGCTGACGTATCAAGGGAATTGAATACGAAGCACCGCATCTAGAATTTGCTATTCCCGTATCCTACGCTTCATTCTCTTCACCTTAGTCTCGTTTTCGCAGCACACTTTGCATACCACAGAGTTTAAACTCTCTCTTCATTTGGATTTCTGTTTACAAACTCACTGAAGCGAATCTCCAGAGCTCAATGAGGATCGTTATACTCTACCATCTCGATTAAATAAGCATGAAAAGTATATATAATCAGTGAGCACATGTAATTTGCAAAAAAAAATTTCATCTTCTCAAGGAAAATTCAGAATTCAACAATAGTGTTCAGCAGTTTTTTTTTTTTTTCAGAACAAATTGGAAAAAAATTTCCAGAGCAAATTTAGTTAGAAACAATAGAATAAAATGAGAAGGAAGTGATGAGGTTTTTCATGAAATCCGATTGTCACAACTTTAATAATTGACGTTAAGTCCTTTTGAATCAAACAGAAAGCCCATACTCTGACAATTCCTTTTTTGCACCACTTCCTTCAGTCACTCTGGTAGACCATCCTTATGTTGTGAGAGAGAAAGAATCCACTTCTTTTATCTACGGGAGATGAAAGTCGACGTTGAAAGTGTCATCACGGACGAGGGAAAATCTTCTCAGAACAATTTCCTGAATTCTATCGTCATTCTCACTCTTTCTCTTCCATTGTGTTACATTGTCAATTTAATTTGAACGAATTTGCTATCTTGACAGGAGTATATTAAAACTTTTAAAATTAAAATTGTCATTGTGACGGCGTTTTTTTCACATAAAATAAAGGATTTACACATCAAACTCTGAAGATTATCAGTTCTAAATCAAATACATAATGTTTGTATTAACGGAAATCCATGAAGTGTTAAAATTCCACACTTGATAGGTTCTTTTCTACGTGAAATTCCATTTTCATCTCACACGAACCTTTCATGAAGATTGAAAAGTATAAAACCTCACCCTAGCACAGTTGCGCCATATACAACAGCTAGATCGTACGCAACAAAATCCAACCGTACAGGTTTCTCACGAACAAACGATGAATGACAGCACAAGACATCTTTCCGTTTCATAGGTTTTTTTTTCTATCCTAACATTTTCTTGTAAAAACGAGTGAACACCTTTATATAAAGTAGTGACAAAAATCCACTGACTTTATTTTTCTACCGAGTTCCATGTGTTTTCTGGTTTACCAATATTTTTCACTGCTATGATTTCAATCTAGTAAACATACACACTCGTAAAAATCCAATGGTTCTTCCGCTTGTATGCTCATTTTGTTTTCACCCCTCATTGTCAACGAAATTATTATGAGTATGAATGTTTCGATGAAATCATTCATTTGATTATTATTTTTTGGTTAATGTGTTATTTTACTTTGGATGATTGAAGTGTGAGTTGAATAATACATTGAGGTTTTCGTATATCAATATTTGTTCATAGTAATCATACTGATAGGAAAATCTGAAATTCGAGGAAATTTGATCATTCTGCAGACAGGAAGACATTTGCATAATGCATTATACCTATCTCCGGTATAAGATTAATATATAAATTAATTATCACAGAATAATGTGCTTTTTGGTGGCTTTCTGAATTGCTTTACGATAGTGATATCAAACGCTACAACAAGACGCATTTGGAGAGTTTATGAGGACAGAATGATCCCTGAGGTCATCAATGAGTTTAGGGGACAGTAACGACAGAATGAATCACTTAATTCATCTTCAGACCACCGAAAAGTGATGGCAATGCAAAAGCCAGGTGGAGAAGTTGGCAAAGAAGCATGAAAAGGTAGTGCGACGAGGAGTTTTGGGCTTTATGTAGCACATAGTTGGTTGGGTAACTGTAAAAAATTCATGAAAGGTAAATCATTCTCTGCTAAAGTAGCAGTTGGTATATGAAGAAACCCCCAGAGGTTTTCTTAATGTGGCAATAATTCATGTGAAAAGTCTTTAAATCTAATATATTACTGGCTGTAATTAAATATAAGTTGCACTATACGATGATACTCTTACAACTGAAAAAGTTTTGTCCTAGGGTAAAGGCAATGGATATTTCGAGTGAATGAGAGGGATGTAATTTTTCGGTGGAAATTAGGGGAAATTGGGTTTGTCCCATTGGGAAATGATAGGTAAAGACTGGGAAAATAATTCCTCTATTTCATAAAAAGGTAACACAAGCGTATTATATCCAGATAATTTAATACTGAATTTTTTTTATACCCTCGATGAATTTAACTGGTTTATAGTATTATATCGCTTTGGTGGTTCACTCATGAAAAAATATAGATAGTTTCATGTCACGAAAGCCTGTTGCTCTACAATTCTATTAGTATAAGACTAATCTTATAAATTGAACTTTTTCGTCAAAATGGACTATTGGGGCAAAATGGACTAGATTTTTTTCGAAATGAAAGCCTTTTATAAAAAGATTTGAGATGAATTCTCCAAAAATACTGGAGATCTATTCTCAATGCATGAGAATCTATTTACGTTGACGGAAAGAGATTTGTGATCGAATGAGAAGATTCGTGCATAAATTTCGTTAATGGATTAACGTTTCCCTCACAAAAACATTTCATTGACGAATTGAGATTTCCTCACTCGAACAAAATGCAAGTTCTCATACGGAAGAGCTTATATAACCCTTCCATAATTTTGAAAAGTGAGAATATTGATGGCGTTGGAGTGCTATTAGAATTTTTGAGAGTGGAAAACGGATCACGTTCATCGTTTAGTCAATTTTCAACTAATGGAAAATTTGGAGCAGTTTGGTAAAGAGCATTACTAAATTTGCAAGTTAGCAAATCCGGATTTTTATGGATATATTCAATTACGAACGCTTTTGAGCATCAGTCCTATTTTCAGCTCTTTTCGCTTTTTTCTCGGTGATTTTTCCTGTTATCTGCAGTCTTTTGCCGTTCCATTATTGATTCAACTCCTTATCAATTCAATAACTAGGGATATAAAGCAATTAAATGCAGTCGTTAAAAATGTTCACATGAAAATCGAAAAGCCGGTATCTTTAGTGAACGGGATGTTCTTGAACGAAAAGACAATTTTCATTCACGGATCCTGTTTATACTGTAGCATTTTTCCAATTTTTTCCAACATTTTCTGGAAAGATCTTCATTCAGAGAAGTAATCCGATTTATTTCATTCGAGAAATTCATTTTGCCCCGGTCTCTTCTAGAATGCTCGAGTAATTTCCAATGAAAATAATGATGATTCCCTGACATTGCCTCCATGCGTGAAGACTGTAAAAGTCAAAAAAAGTTGAGTGTATGCAGTAACCAGCATAAAAAAGGGTTAAAGGAATGAGGAAAAGCAGGGATAAAGAGAGAGAGAGGAGAAATTCCTAGTGGGTTCGTGGCGCGCCAGGAGAGTTCATAACGTCGTTGCGTGATTTAGGAGTTCGTGGTTAATTAAATGCGAGGGTGAGTTAGGACAACCTCATAAAAACCGATGAAATCCCAAGAACCCTCCCTGTTCTCGCATCAACTCTGGCTAATTTCTATTTCAAACAAAAATTAAAAAAACCCAAAAAAAGAGCAAAGACAAGAGGAAACAGTGGATAATCATAATCATACGTACATACTGTCATTACTTTATCAATATCTCACAATTTTCATCTCTAAAATCGTCACGATCATATTTTACAGCATAAGCCGTAGGATTCCAATATTACCAGAGAGCGCTTTTACCAAAATGAAGACTGATACGAGAACTTTTCTACCAACCTTGTACTTTATTCTCTCTCCTCATCCCTCAATACCGTCATCCAGACTGGAGTTAGTCTGTTTATTATTTCATAAACGCGATAGAGCGTTCCATGGAAGCTACCCTGAACGCGTTACTCCCATACAACGTTAAGCGATAACGAGACAAACGCCTGACACGTGACAGCTAACCCCCCGCGGTACGTCTCTTCTAGAATTTTTTTTCTGTCTCCTCTATGGCCACTATTTATATCTATAGATACTAAAAAAAAAAAAAATATCGAACGATTGCACTACATGGACAGAATAAAATGTTAGGCTATTCTTGAATATTTAAAAATAGTATTTTCAGTATTTTACAATTTTTTTTTTTTCGAACTAAAAATACTGTGTCATTATTCACAGGATTTTTAGTTATTCATTCATTTATTTTTGCTAGAAGAAAATTAAATGTGAATTGGCTGGAATATTTTTTTTTTTGTTTCTCTTCATAAAATACAGTTATCCTTGACAACATCAAGTCATAAAAATTTCTTAAATATTGCCTTCGTAAAAAAAAAGCGTGGGTACAAGAATGAGGGACCATAGATCGTGAATCTACTTTTTAATATAAAACGATTTGATAAATATACTCCACCCCATTTTCATGCTGTACCACAGTTCTTCGTTTCTTGGGTGGGGGAAAAAAAAAATTGCTGTCGAAGCGCCAGCGCCCTTTCTCGCTCCTTTCTTGAATTTTGCCCATCTCTCTGCCTCTCTTTTTCTTTTCCGTATGTTTGGATGAGCCCTTAAAAGTCAGAGTAAGATAGAGGATGGATAGAAAGGAAAAAAAAAAAGTAATGATTCTAGCGAACTTTTATCATTCAACATGTTACGTGAAATCCTAAGACAGTTCTTTTTGATTTTGACCCTGAGGTAAGACATAGTCTTGAGTTTGTGTTCTTCCTCCTCTTTGCGGAGCTCATCACGTCAATTTACAGAGATTTTTCTTCGTTAAAGCTCTCCCCTATCTCAGTAACAATTTTTTCCTCGTCGTCACCCTGATATTGCTTCTTTTTTTTTTTTATTTTTATTTTTCTACCGTCTCTGTGTTTTTCTTCTTCGCTGTGAGGCAATATTTCACAAGGAGTCTCGTGAAATCTCTGGATAAACTAATCACATCAAATGAATTTTCGTACAGTAGAATTTCAAAAAAAAAAAAAAAAAAAATTGAATTATCACTTTATAAAGTGACAAAACATTAATTGAAACTTCAGAAGAAAAATGATTACACAGCTGAAAAACAATTATCCTTGTAACACACTGTATTCTATCTTTTAACGGGAGAGAAGAAGGGGGGGGGGAGGAGGGTGGAATCAAATGTTCACTATTGGAAATCGTATCAACTTCTGCCGGAGAAATAAAATAAACGCGCTGTACAAGGGGATAAAACTACCATAGCGCTGAAATTCACGCGTACGTGTTTTCCAACGTAGAAACGAAAATCCCAATTGGTATAGGATGTGTGCTGTATTGGTCTCACACAATATAGACCAAAACACAACATACGAAGAGGATCAAGCCAACCAGCCGCCGTATAATTCTGTTTGTTTATGGTCGGTCCGCCACTCGATTTTTTAGCGTAATGGACGCTTGGATCGTGACTAACGAGACTATCCCTACTTTTACCCCCCTTCATTTTTTTTCCTTCCCCTTTTTTTTTCATTCACCTATACCATCCCAGTCAACCGCACATTTTTCTTCAATTCCTGATGCGCCTCATCTCATCTTCATTGCCTATATCTTGCTGAGATATTCGCAGCATCATGGAAGCAAGAAATTGAGTACTTGAGGCTGTGATAGATCTCATAAAAAATCATCAATCTTCTTTGATTCTCAAAGTGGCAGAGGCAATTTTATGGGATGATCGTAAATACCCTTGAGAGGAAAAAAATTAAAAGTACAAAAGTCGTTTGAGTCTTGTGACATTAATGCTTTATCGATGGTATCTGCAATAGAGAGGATTAAATAGAAATAAAAAAACATGGAGAATGAGACTGCAAATCATTGTGATATGCGGGGGAAAAAGTTAATTGAAAAGATCCGAATATGGTGAATGAGAAGAAAAAAAAATAGAAGAAATTAGAAAAACACATAAATGAAAAGGATGTGGGTAAACGAGGAAAGAAGGATAGGGCCAGTGGTGAGCAGTTGGAGGGGGGATTTAAAAAATGACTGCAATGGAGAAGCGTAGCGAGGAAGTTTAATTTCGCACAGGTACATTGGTGCGGAAGCTGCTATACAGTGTTTAAAAGCGCCTGCATCCGAAACACTAAATCATAAGATATTAGATGGTGTAGTGCGCCAGGAGACAACCCCCCCTCTCTCTCTCCTCTCTCTTCTTTCAATTCTTCTCGTTGGCCTTTCTAACACCATTGCTTTTCGTAATACTTCTTTCTGTCTTTCTCTATTGAAACCCCCTTGAAAGTCTTTTACACAGAAGCTCACCGCTCCCAATGGGGGCTAAAACCAATTTTTCTTGTGGCTGTCGCTGCAAGTTACGAAGAAATGCAGCCTTACCTTTACTCAGGGACTTTCTATAGAGAGTACCGAGTGAATTGGATCCCGGTACGGAAGTCAAACAGTGTCCATGCTGGTCTTCTTCTTTATCCACAGCAATTGTTATCACCAGTCTGGCAATGCCACAAGACATACCGGATACCCTGACAATCTTATCTTTCTGTGTGGTATTTCTATTCTCATGATGTAAAAGTCCATGAAAATGATACAAAAAAATTAGGATTTTTACGTTGAAGAACTGGAGTAGCCATTGTTATGGATTATAAAATGTATTGTATAACGTGTTTGCATTCATCGCATGCTTCATAAATCATTATGTGAATTTGTTGAACTGAAGTGTCTCGATACGAGCCACGAAGCTGCTTTTTTTTTCACCTTGCATTCTTCGAAATGTGATTAAATTTGACGATCGATCCATTTAATAGTTCAACAATCCTCCCTGAAGTATAATTAACACTCGATCACGAATAGACGTATAATTCACCTTGTTTATAATTGAGTTGAATCTTTTTTTATCACATAATTGCACGTAATTTTTCATATTCCGTGATTTATGAAGTTAGTACAATGTGAGCTAAAAATGAAGAAATGTGTTCATGCTGAAAGAGAATTCCTGGATTTTCTAGTCATCATGAAAAATGTAAAACTAGGTGAATTTTAATATTCGTTCTCTGGCATTCATGGATCTCATAAAATTAACCCAAATAGATGCATTCTCAAGCATTATTGATTTTCCAAACATTGCAGAAGGACTATGAACTCTTTGCTGTTTGAAAAATTTATTGAATTCAAAGATATTCAAGTATTATCTCACAATCTCATTCTTTTCTGCATTCATTACTTTGCAATTGACCCTTTTTTGTTATTATTTCAAATAATTCATCGTAACATTGTTGAAATTGCAATTTCAAATGAGGCATTTCCAGGAAAATTAACATCAACCAGCAAATTTCAAATATTTTATCTTCAACCTGTAATATTCTCTGGAAAATAATGACAGAATATTATCTCGGTATGTGATAATTTTCAGCCAACACATTTGTGAAATCAGTGAAAACACATGATTTCACGATAATACATAATATGAATGATTCCATTCGCATCATTTATTGTTACATCTGTAACATCAGCCTCTTTCCATTTACATTAATCATACATAAATCAAGTGAATACAATAGTATTGAATTAATATTTCTCCAACATTACGTATCGCGTATTGATTACTATTTTTTAAAATTTATCATCATTCAAACAGACTGAATAAATATTGGCAAATTGAAAATTTCCTATTATTCAATTCAATATTATCCCGAAGATTATCTTCAAAAATATAAATTTCATATTCACATGATTTATTTTTAATTGAAGAATTCAAAATTTCACACTATTTTATCCATAAAGTGTAATCGATTAAAATACAGTGTGAATTTACTGATTTCACCACTATGGCCATTTATCTACCATGTCTATTCCATTGTACCGTGTATTAAATTAAACGCAGAAGAAACTTAATGCGCGTTCCATATGCAGATTCACGTCTCCGTACGGGGGCTTCATAGCGTTACGCTCCGAGTAATATAGCCTCTTTGTATCCATTTTATGACGCAGGTGCCATAAAGCTGCGGCATTGAACGGACTCATAGTGTGCTAGGGCTTGTGAAATCACTGTGTATGCGTCTAAAATTCCAGACCTCCCTGTGCTCTCGCTTAACTTCCCTCCCTTATTTATTTTACCTTCAACGATTTCCGAGTTTTGCCTCCTATTTTTTTTTTTTTTATAGTTCACACCTGAGCTTGTGAGATGATACAGCATGTAGATAGCTTAGTAAACCTTTTGTTGAACTTAAATCAACTTGAATTATCTTTCATTTCTTTAAAACCACATTTTTCATGCATCAGAATCGTCGATTTTCTTTGCAATCTTGTGCATTTTACAGGAGCAGATGGTTTTTGTAAGCATCGTAGAATATTCAAGGAACAAAAGAGAGAATTTTTTTTCTCAATAACACGATTTTTTTGTCTTTCCTATTCAAACTTTTACTCGCTTTATTCAAAGAAGAGTGAATGCTGTCAAAAATAAATACCTATTTCTCCAGTTTGGTACAATGTTTTATTCGTAAACAGCATCAGCACAGATGTGCACCAGTGAAAAACAATGTTCAGAGAGTACTATGAGTTTGTAAGATTAATTCAATTCTATTTCCAATAATGCACTTTCTTTGCCTGAAAGCACATACCTTCGGGGAATGTTGATCGATTTGAACAAATGCCAAATTCTACAAGATTGTGAAGTTCTGAATAGGAGTCTCAAATTTTATCATTTATTGGCGATAGATTAGGCTTAACTTTTTTCTATCAATACGTGAAATTGAAAGTCCAAAGATACGATGAAATCAGGAAAAAAATAAAATGATAATCCACAATCAGTGATAGCCAGGCATTCTCATACAACCAAATATAGGTTATGCTTAACAACAAACAGGTATGAGTCCCTCTCCGGCCCTTACTCGTTTAATTGCTGTGGTGCTTTCAGTTTAGAGTTCGCTCAGTATTCTCGAGAGACCTTTGGGGAGAGGGCTCTTGAAACACAAGAAACCCATCTGCTAGCTCGATCGATCTTTTAATGCGAGAATCTCTTTAGGGAGCTGGGCTATAAACCCACCTAGAAACTCAGATAGTACACGGGGATTAAGATGAACATATTAGCAAATAAGAAGAAAAAAAAACATGATTATCGTGATTATAAATGATGTAAAAATTCTTAAAACCATTATTTCTCACAATACATGAATAAACATCTATGAAAAGTACAGATGCCGAGTGGTTTGGATGTAATGCCTATTTAAACGTGAACTGAATAAAATTATATTTCACTGTAAAAGCTCTCAAGCGGAATTTAATGCGAGCTTTTGAGGCCCCGAGCTCTGGCTACTGCCAATGTGAAGTTAATTCACGTGGAAAGTAGAAAGAGTAGAGAGGAGAAGTACAGAGCCGGTAATCCAACTCCCTTTTCCGACTGGTTAAAAATTCAGAAATGCTAGTCCTCAAATTCCGGCTCTCATAATAACTTAGTACAAACTAAAAATGAGCAGAAAAATTGTTAAACAAGCCTTTCATGCCAATGCTACCCAAATATATACCAATTAATTTCAACACAAAGCTTCTATTTACTCGTATTTCATAAAAAAAAAGAATTATCCTGCACCATTGGTAGTCAATTCTCAATTGAAAGTCAATGATCCAATTTAGGTATTCTATCATTACTTGTACGTTTTCATGAATATTTTATACAAATTTATTGGAAATACTTCACGTATATTCAATGAAAATTGAATTTCATATTAATTCATCTGTTATCAATCGTGAAGTCATACAAATTTTGATTTTCCCTATAGTTATTGACAAATGAATAATTGATATACTTAAAAAAAATATAAAAAATTTCCACCGGAAATTATCTTTTTGAATTCTATTCTATTTGATTGCAGAATAATTGAGCGATTTTACAATTGGAGAATTCATAAGTTTTGATTCGATAGTGAATATAAATCAAAAGTTATCTCACGAAGTCACATGTTAAAACAGAATTGATAAAAAAAAAAAAGGGGAAATGGTAAAAGAAGAGATAATTGAAGTAGCATACGATTGATTAATCATTTAAACTGAACGGATGCACTCAGGTGGATTTCTAAAGTACCGGAAACTGTAGTTCAAAGCTAAAAAAAATTCTTTTTAACATGTGAAAATTACTTTGTGCACCATTAACTGTAGAATATAATCAATTCAGCATTGAAATACAAAATAACGTTATGGCTCATGTTACCCATTAAATTGTACAACATGACGTATACATGGTGGCATTATTGAATTATCGTTGTGGTTATGTGGTACACAGAGAGATGCTGACGGTCGATTGATCAAGGTAGTTTATACACGGCCACTTGAACATCTGCTTACATTCAATTTTCGTGCCCAAAAGACATTTGCACTTTCCTCCTGTTTGTAATATAATGATCGTCTAGTTTTGATGTCAATATGTCCCACAAATTAAACAATGTCGTTCGATTATTTCGACTGGAAATTTACATTTACTATTGAAGATTCCAGTTTCATTTTAGACTTTTTGCTATTGAATTTCTAATGAATCAATAAATACTGTATTTATACTTGCATCCTAATGAAGTAATACCAACTGTTAACCGATGTCCCCAGTCGGACTCAAATGAAAAGCCAATTAATCTTTCGTTCAGACAATTTGAATTATTTTAGTGAAGCTACGTTATGTTATTAATAGGAAATAGTATTATATCTTTGTCTTCTACTTCCAACTAATCAATTTTAATTGGCGAAGTACGAAGACGAAACTGCCGCAATATACTAGCATGGTAAGAGCATGCAAAAAGAGGATTATGCAATTGTTACAAAAATATCATCAATTTATTTCCATTGTTTCCGATGAATTCCCGGTGATTCAGGAGTTAATATACAGAAAAGAGAGGTTGAATGGATGTTCTCATGAAATAGCTGAAAATTGATATTTTTAACGATTCTATTGAAAAGCTAAGCGAATTTGCGGTGGAAAATAAGGGTCAGAATTGTTTTTTTAACGAAAATTTAACTACTTTGGCTGAAATTTGAAGGGAATCTTTGCATCTTTCTTATCCCATCGCATAAAAAAACGCGGATTTTCGAGAATATTTCTAGTTTTATTTTCTGTAGCGCATCAAGATTTCGCTCAAATGAAAATCGAGCTCATCCACCTACGATATACGATGTCTAATGGCTGGAATCGACTGTTATCGATTTTTGAAGTAGCTGTGACGCATTTGGTTAAGATCACTTTTTTCTCTATAACTACCTTAAAAATTGATCAAAATGAATTACAGGCAAATATTGAGAAGAAACGATATAGAAAAAAAACTACAAGGACCAAATCTGGATGTAAAAATAGAATTTTTTTAAAATAAAAAGAATCAATGCTTGCCCAGGTTTTTCCTTGCAAAATTTCTCCGCTTCTCAATGAAATCTTCAGAAAGAATCCATTTCAAATTCTTTCACTAATTTCGAGTGATTTTCTTTCATAATATAAAACATCAAAACTAAAATCCTTATATTCATGATTTCATGCTCTCTTTGTATTGATCCCACTCAGTATTCCTCCTTCGTCATCTAGAATGGTGTCAGAAGAACATCACTCTACGAATAAAGGTGTCACTAAATGGTGATTACAAAACATGACAGTTGTCTAACGAACGACGTGCATTCATAATGCCTCTAGTTATTTAAACCAAAAGTAGATGCCCCTGCATCATCGTTAATGAAAATCTTCTGGATGTCGTGCTTCATTCTGTAGAAATATTCCATGAATCTCGAATGATAAATGAGATGTCTGACATTCGTGATATTTTTGACGAGTATTGCAGTCTTTGAAATAGTCAATATCACTATTCTGCTCTTCAGTTCATCATTTTCCTAAACTTATATTTAGAGATTCTCGAGTTCTCTGATATCATTCATCGTTCGTAGTGTAAATACATTAGAGGGTAGTATAGAGTATTGATGGTCAATGCGGGACCTATTAATGTGGTCAGTCTATCAATAGAGTAGACTCACTTATCGTATGTGCTTGGTTGAACATCGGCATAATTCTGTTAACGAGAGTCATGCCAGCGTCCGATATAAACAAGCAAGTTCATGTACTTTCAATAGTTTACATAAGCATCCCCTTCGTTTGCTAATAGGCAAACTGTGATTTCATGTGTACATTGGTTCATTGCATATACAAACAGAATCCTGAGCCCCAAAGGTAGAAAGTACTCAGTAACAAAGAAGTATAATAGAATAAGGCGATTTGATGTTCTAATAATTCTTCTCATATACAGAAGTTAAGAAAATGATGGGAACAAAATCACGTTATCTCGCTTAGTTTCCGTGATATTTGTAAAAAATAAAAAGGACTGAAAAGAAAAATTTGTTCATTTTTATTGGATCTTTTTAATGAATTTACTAATAAAAAACGACTGATATAGTTCATGATCCATCACTTTTGGAAAGTACTCTTTCATTTAACGCCTCATCTCATCACAAAACTATATATTCCAGACAAAACTGGAAGATCATTTTCTTGACATTTGAGATACTGTTGGGTATCAAATACTCTTAATACTGTAGGATGTAAGTTCACTTTACTGCAGCTGAGACCTTAGTCGTTCGTCAAAGCATAAAATACAAACTACTCTTAAAGTCATGCGGATGTTTGAATTATCCATCGTGTCATGATTTACTTACACCGGTAAGATACACTATCTGTAAAGCTTAATAACTTTTCAAGTTGAGACCCTACAAATAAGTAATACAGAGAGTCATTTATTGACTTTAATTGAATAATAAATGATTCAACATGCTTCAAATTGAATTTTCTATTATTATTCATCCAATGACGTTGGAGATTTCTTATATATAGAATATTTATCAATGTCCCCGAGGCGATTACCAGTGTTCGAACGATGAGGAAAATAAATAGACTTGTTGGCGTAGAACAGTCGCACGAGAGTATATGAGAAAAGAAAAGAAGAAAAAAAAAAAAGGTTAATATGAGCAGCCAGGTCTACTTTATTTTCTAAGCTGCCACACGCGACTTAGTGACTATATGACGAAGGAACTAGGGTCAAAAGTCCACCCCTGGTTGTAGAGGGGCCTAGTCGCCCTTTTATGACCCTCTTTGATCGCACGGATTCCATACTGAACATTTCCTCATTCTGTCTTCCTTTTTCTACACCATTATTTCCTTTTATCATTCTCCTTTTTTTTTTTCAGTTTACCATGTCAAATTGAGCATCTCCAACGCATCTCACGTATTTCAGTGATGTTGTCACGCATGGCTGGCAATAAAATAGAAAGCTACCGTGAGTTAGAAGTGGTGTTAAATAAAAATACAACGAAAATGCCGACGACAAACACTGCCCAAAGAGAAAATATACGGCTGTAATAGAATATGCACTTACAGGCACGTGGAACAAAAAATATTTGAGAATCCTTCTTCGTGCTATTGTAGAAGACACTTTGCTATTTACTGGTACCATTATCTACATTCACTGATAGAATCTCTCGCACGAGAGAACTTCTCGAAATGAAATAGGATAAATAACCGTTTACCAATAGTTAGGAGGCAACAATAAGTGAATGAGGCAAAAATAACAATAAAAAAAATGCACAAAGTGTGAAAAAAAAAAAAGAAATGAAAAAAAAAAGGCTAATAGAGGCTTCAGCCAAACTGCACGCCAGCCAAAGTACTAAAGGTTCATTCTGAGAAATACACTTGTGCATTAGCAACAAGCCCTAGAAACGACACAGAGGTAGTTGTTATACAATTGAGAACTTTGCACAAATGAAACTGTGTTGGATAGTAGCAGGACGTTGGACTCGTTAGAAAAAGAAACAGCCGGGACGCGAGTAATTTCGATCACGCCACGTGCACCCTGGGTGATTACGTGACCGAGTGTTTGGCGGGAATAGGGACTCCTCCCTGGTAAGCCCATGCCTGTGTAAAGCCTCTATGACTCCCCATCTCAGCCATCAGGAAGCGTGTCAAATGCAAATGAAGCTTCCAAGAAAATGTTTGAGTTCTTTCAACACGAAGTTCCATTTCCTCATAATATATATAATTTTTTTCTCTTTTATTCACCATTCATAAATTCACAGACAATGCTGAGAATACTAAAATTTGTTAGTAATAATAATATTTATGTGATTTGTGAAAGAAAACTTGAGCAGTATCGTCATTTCAAATGTTCAGTTTATCATGATTGAACAGGTCACCAATATGTTTTCATAATGCTACTTTTCTCTTAACCATAAATTCTTTAATACTGAGTGAGGAAAAAAAAAAAAAAGGAACAATGAGATTACAATAAATGTGCATACTATTTCTAGAATATTGGAGTAAAGTAGAAAGAACGTTTCAAGAAATACAGGAAAGGAACTGAATTAAAGATCACACCCGGACCTTGGAGTATTTATTGTTTTCCCCAAGGAAACATTTCAACCCCCTACTGGGACTTGAAATGTTGGGGATGAAGGCTTAGGCTCTTACAGTTTTATGATTCTAGCCACCCCATGTAGCTCCTCTTAGAGATCATTCAAGTCTTCACATTCTGTAGCTGTCATTAGGCTGGAAATTATGTTATCGATAAACACAAATGAGAGCATTGATATTACTAGTCAGTATATCACGATAAACACGCGATAGACGGTGAAGATAATAATTTTGTCGATTATGAATTATGAATTGGTGATTATTGCTCATTTATAATTTCAAGCATATGCAATTAGTCAATTTGACTAGTCATGCTGTTTTTGGAAGGTCTTTGTCAAAGAAAATAATGATTAAAACAGAAAAGATACATCTGACGCATGTGCAAATTGCTGTTCACTTCTCATGTTCATATTTTTCTCTCTTTTCAATCACTCAAAATCCAATAAAAGGGTAGATTGACAGTAGATACAATAACACCGAATGTCCATCTACTGTATAATCTACTGGGTTATTGTGGCCTAAAAAAACAACAGAGTGAACAAACGAAAATACAAAAAAAAAGTTTAATGGAGTCGGGTTCACTGCAGTAAAAAAAATTGAATTCTCAACTAAAATGTAGTTTCGCGTTCGTCCAACCGAAAATCCTAATCACTATCCGACTGTGAACGTTTGAATCTCTTACACAACACTTCCTATCTCAACGGCTGTATTACGATCTGGCACCATAAACAAACCATAAAACTAGCATACAAAAGAAACAAAAAGACTTTGACAGAGCAGCAAATGTTGTTACTTTTATTACCATCTATACGTACATATATTGGGATAAGAATCGATAGCTGACCTCAATTTTAGACAAGAGCGAAAAGAATATCCTAAATTTGCACTCGACCAACTTTCTTGAAATAAAAAAAGAATAACTTTTATTATAAAAATTTTCTCATGCTTCTTCTTCAATGCTGGATTCAATAACTTTTTATAAATTGATGTTATAGTGAATTGCGTCGTAAAAATTTTATGATTGTCTCTCGATGAATTTTCGTTGAACGGAAATTCCTGGATGGAAAGAATCCAGAAAATTTATAGCATAATTCATCTATTGTCTCTTGATAAGTGTCAAGAATAAGTGCTGTCATCAATTAGTTCATTGGGTGGTCATATGATGGTGGCAATTGCTATCAGAGAGCTCAGGAGTTTGCGATTGTAGTTGTTATCGCCAACGCTAACAGAAGGAACGCTCTTGCGTGCTGATGATTGCATAGTGTGGACGCGCTCTGCCGTGCCCGGTGCCACCAATAACGCCATCATGGTGCAGAACTCACAGTACCACCATGAGGATTATGGATCATCAGTTATCAACTGATTGGGCAGTGGATGCCAATGTTTAGCGTCAATTAACTAAATCTGTATTGACAAAATATAATGGAGCTTTGAAATTCATTAGTTTGAAGCTCCAATAGGATGCCAAAGAGTTCATAGAAAATTCTTATAATACCATTCCAATCGTATTATACTCTATGATGTAGAAAGGATTCTGAAGAAAATTTAGAGTGTATTTTAAGATAATAGTAAGTGGTTTTTGAAATGGAACAGAACATCGAGTTCTACATTGTCTTTGCTACTGTGTGTGTGTGTGTGTTCACCAATGTAGAGCATTACAATTGTTAGGAAAGATCTATGCTCGCACTTACCGGCTGACTGCTCTTTCTACTGCACAGTCTGGTTTCGCACGAAAACTTAGGCATGTACGGGTAGTTTCCCCCCCGTATATTCTTTTCCTTTCTCATACAACCCTCAACATCTCCGTATTTCTTCGAAAACGAAGCACAGTGGTGCATATCTGACGGTACGAAAACCACTTACACGAAACATTACCACCACTTAGGCTTTTATTTTTTCGGTAGAAGTGAAAGAAGTTTTAGTTTAGAACAAGAGTGCCTTTCAGTGGCTCTCTAGCACAATGGCTCACTGATATCGCTTGACCGAAGATTAAGTGGCCTTTAAAACCTGCCTTGCCACAAGGAATACCAATTCGTTTCTCGGGTCTATTTTACAAAATTGATTCGATACCAAATGCTTGATACTACCACTTTTCTGCTGGAATACTTTTTTACATGCGAGACACAATTTTATAGTGTACGAGTTATACTGCCGAAGGGTGCTGAACGTCTACGGCTCGTTTCTGAGAGCTCCGCATGGAGACAGCTGGGCTTAATCTGAAAATTATGCAGGATCTGGAAATTTCAAACTGAGAAAACTCTATATTCTGCCTTTGTTTGAACAACTTGTATTCACATGAAAACTTTAACTATAAAGTTGAGTAAATAAAAATTAACTACAGAAAATCGATGTAATACAGAGTTTTTTCTATTAAAAATTCAAAATGTCTACAATCATGATGTCCTAATTTATCGATAAAAAAAAAAAAGCTACTAGTTTATATAATTCTATATGGGTTTTTAGCCATATTAGAAGATATAACAGCTTCTACAGTCAATACATAATTATCGCTCGAGTACATAACTACTTAACCAAACGCAGATATGGCCTTGCGTGTGAGTTACGCACACGCGATCTCTTCTACCCCTGCCGAAAGCTTCCGGTCATATTGCTCGTTGCAATGCTGCACCCTCAGCATTCTAGAATGCAATGTAGTAGCAGTAGCAGATTGAATACTGCTATTTCTACTGTTGTGCACGAATTACAGAAGAGAGAAAAAAAAAATGATGATATTTCAACCAGAATTTTATAATGTCTTTAACATTAAGTAAAGAATATAATGATTTATGTAATTTAGTTCATAGCTGGTAGAAATGATACAAATTTCACGAATAATTACTTCTCTCTATCCTCTTACAAGCTGAAGTGGATTTTCCGGAGGTCTGTAATTAATTATCTTCTGAATGAAATCAGTGAAGCTAAAATAGGGAGGCTTTTGGAAGTACACTATAAACTGATATATTTTCGAGATCGTGAAGCAACATGGGGAGGAGAGATTTGAGAGAGTATCTGAGAGCAGGAGTTTTGGTTTTGTAGAGAATGGAAAATTTTACATTCAGAAATACTTCATCCATACAATTAACCAGAGTTGTATTTCTGAATTCAACTCTGGCTAATTGTGATTATTACGATGTTAATATATACTCATTTTATCTCATCAATTATCCCATACATGTGGAATAATGAAATGGAAATTAATGAGTTTTGAAAACAAAATAGATGGAAAAGGAAATTTGTAATGGTAGAAGGGGGAATGAAGAGATGCTAGTGGAATTTCATAAAGCAACTGGTACTAGTCGAGTCTAATGAATGAATGGTGTTCTAGAAAAAGAACGGCAAAAAGACAAAAGAAAATATAGGGGGAGAAAATGAGAAGAAAAAAAAAAAGCTCAGTACTTTGCGGTCAGTTAACCTCCATCTTGCTTGCTCACGTATGCTGTGACACGCTCGCCCTCACTACCAACTCCTACACGTACAGTTTCAGACAAAGGCGTGTTGCAATGAAAGAGCAAAGGGTTGACTGTTAGTGAGTGAAGAGCAATTCCTTTTTTTTTCCTCCTCATATTTTCCCATCATTTTACAATATTTATGAAAGAAAAAAAAAAGGAGAGTAGATGCTTTTTTTTTTTATAATTATAATGATGACGTTGTTTTCTTCGAGCATGATAATTTGACTGCTATTTTTATTGCAGATTGATGAAAATATCAAGGACTGATGAACCATTCATAATGATTATGTTCATTGATACGTGGAGGCCAGCGGAAATGCCAATAGTTTCATCAGTGCTTTGAAACAAAAATTTAAAGGTAACATACTGATATTTTGTTTGCCAGTAGGCTTCTGAATTTTCATACATCAGTATTCCAATGAAAATACACACTTTTATGCTGATCAATCATGTGAGATATCGTCATATTGATTATAAAAACTTGAAATTTTCCACACAATCGAAACTATCAATTACAATATCTTTGAAAATTCTACAAAAAAACAGTGAATAATTGAAAAAATATAGAAAAATTTACATCTCTGCTATGCCTAAAAGTTAAACAAGTTGCGTGCACGCGACCCTGTATATAAATGCCAGTCACTCCACTTCACAAAAGCACCCTCGTACATTCTATGCGAATCACCTGCGCAGAGGCACACCCCTTTGACTTTTATTTTGGCTCTACCACATGAAATGTAATTAATCAAAAAGCAGAGCGTAACAGTGTAGGACACTCTTCTCCTGCCTGCTTCGTAAAGAATTTGATTCTACTCTAATTTAACTTTCTAAAAGAGTATAACTTTAATTACACAAAAATGTCGTTTGCGAGATTGTTATTAGTATTTTTTAACTATTATGTTAGAATCGTGGGACGTTGGGAGAAATTAATTTAACAATACTAAATAATTGTCAAATGATAATTGTCAATTTCACCTACTTTATTGAGGCTTCCTCAGGTTCTTGACCATCATTAGCATATAGTCACCATAAAATTAATTATATCCATGTTATTGTATTGTTAGATCAATTTCTTCCAACGTCCCATGATCTTAACATAATAATTATTAAACATGGAAATGAGAAACACAATTGAATATTTTTTGAGTTATTGGGGGAAGGAAAAATAGTTGGATTACTTAATTGCAGTTTTTTTTTCCTTTCAGGTCGCTCATCGGAAATTGAATGCCTGCAGAAGGAAAATGGGGCGAGCAGTTGATGCATGAGCTGGCATCACATATTCAGGGATGTAGGGATAAGGGATGTTTTATCAAGGAATACGCAGCGAAATCAGGGGTCGGTAAGGCAGGGCGCACGAATCGGCAGCCACTAAATGCAATCATTACGTTCAGTCGGTACGTTATCTATCGAGGTGTGTCGATAAGGCAGAAACGGCGTGTTATCTGCACATGAAGATAACACATAGAGATAACACTTATCGACAGACGCAAATTTTCCTTCAAGTTCCAAGTTTAAACGTGCGCTTCGCGGGGGAGTATTTCAAATTACAATATTGCGGATTTTTGGCGCAGAAAAGGTTGAATTGACGGTAATGACACGGTTCATTCGAATTTGAGTTTCGCTGGATGATCGATAAAATGGGGCTGGGGTAGGACAACAAAACCTCCGGAGGTTTTTAATTAAAAAAAAAAGGTAGTCCTCGAAAATGTGGAAAATCGATCGAAATTTCTTGGCATATTTCCAAATTAAATTGATAGCATAATGAATTTGTAATCAATTCCTATTAGCTTCATCTCCAGAAATGTTTAATTGATTTTTAACGTGAGGAGAACTAAACTCAGGAGCGACTTTAATAAACTATGATATCTCTATTATTTTTAGGATAAAAAAATGAGTTGAATATGGATGAAATCATAAGAGATTGTCTCAATTTTAATACACCGTGATATTTTCCATGCACACGCCGATGAAAGAAGAGTTCATGATTTATCAACAGAGAAATAGAGTGTTGAAAAAAAAAATATCGGAAAATGACAATTTTCACATCGTTTCCATCGGCAAAATTCTCGAGTTTCCTGATGAAAGTATTGAAAAAAAGATCTATCCCGATTGTTCTCACGAATGCACCATTACTTTTGAAAATAATGATCTTCCCCCGGGGGGCCTATTTTACTTCAGAGATCTATTTTATCTTTGCCTTCCATCACTATCGAAAATTCATATGAATAATTTATGATTTTTCAATTGAAAATTCGTCGATTCAAGGCAATATTTTAGCCCTTAAATTTCGTAATATTTTAATGATATTTTCTTTAAAAAGCTGAAATCGATGAAGAGAAAAAAATGAAATTTAATTGGAAATTGTAATTAGCAATCAGTTCTAACAATTTCTCAGGGATAAATAAACAGAAATTCAATGGAAAGCTATAAAAAAATGAAAATATTCAATTTCTGCCACTTATCAACTCAATTGAACAGATATAGGTCACAAGATAATTACTATTAAGTAATAAAATTAACCAATTCCAATTATTTCAGGGATGAATGTTCATTGCCAGCTAATGAATCCTTCCAATTCACCGAACTTGTGCCACGTATTACATTACAATTAATGGAAATATACGTCAATATTAATGAAAACAATGATCATAACATTGTTTATTACTGCATCATGTTTTAACTCATAAATATGCAGAGTTTAATTGTTCAATTTTAATTTAGAAAAAAAAAAAAACACACACACGAGTTATTGTAGATAAATTATTTGCAATGGAATTTTTTTCCCCTTTTCAAATAACATTACCATGTCGAATACTCATACTGATTTTTTTTTTTTTTTCGCTCTTCAGAATAATTAAAAAAGTCCGGTATTTACCATAGTATTGTTTGAGATGAAATTGCAATTCAACTCGTAGTATAATATTATGGTAAATACTGGAGGGAAAGAATAAAATGGATAAAAAGAGAATTTTAATTATAAATGATGTTTTTATAACTAGTATTGTTACGTGAATGCGTGAAAATTTTGACAAAAAAAAAAATACGTTTAAAATATCGTGAAAAATAGAGATTTATGTGATGTTGAAAGATTGACTGATTAATTATTTAAAATTAAAATAGAGAAATGAAATGAAGCTCTATTCCAGAAGATAAGAGCTTTCTGCAAATGTAACTCATCATAATTCGATATTCTCTATATATTTAAAGAATGTAATGAATTATTATTCCATTAATTTCTACCTTATTGCATTTTCATGATCAAAATGTGTATAGAAAAGACTCAAAAATAGAATTCATGAATTCACCTAATAAAATAGGATTTAAAGAATGCAGAGAATCATTATTCAATTCATTTCTTTCTTTTTAAAATTAATATGAATGCGTGAAAATTTTGACAAAAAAATACGTTGAAAATATCGTGAAAAATGGAGATTTATGTGATGTTAACAGATTGACTGATTGATTACTTAAAATTAAAAGAGGACAATAAAATAAAGCTCCACTTCAGGAGATAAGAGCTTTCTGCAAATTTAATTCATTACAATTCGATATTCTCTATATATTTGAAGAATGCAGAGAATTATTATTCTATTGATTATTTCCTTTTTGCATGAAATTAATCGAAATGTGTATAAAGACGACTCAAAAATGTAATTCATGAATTCACCTAATGCGATAGATGCACATTGAGAAAAAATACTGAGAAATAGAAAATATTTTTTCCTGAACCCTTTTGTTTCAAAGATATTTATAGATAAAGCTACAACAGATTTTTTTCAAATCCCTCAAGAGCCCCTTTATCACCGAGTTGTGATGACATGAATATGTTTTCTGTAAAAAAAAATTCAAAACACGTGTTCAATAAATTCAATAAAATATTTTCAACTTCTCAATACATTTTTTTCTCAATCTGTGAATCTCATGGTTCAACATTATTTCAATAAATAATCATACATAAAAGTAGAAACGAGCATTCACACAGAGCTCGTGACAGTAATTCAATATACACGTTCATATCAAATGATTTTTTAATGAACACTCAGAGTGTATATTTCATGTACTTCACAGAAGTGTTGAATTATTGATAAATAAATTCATAGATATATCGTAATTGTTAATTGATTACATACCTGAAAGATAAAATTTGAAGGATGTATCGTGCTCTGGAATCACCTGAAACATAAATTAAACAAATCAATTAATCATTCAATTTTCAGTTAAAAATAATAATTAAGTAAAAAAGTGGAAAAACGAGACAAGACAAATACTCATTTATTTTCAATTAATTACTCCAAAAATCTCAAAAATTAATGGGGAAACATATTTTTTAATGGAAAAATCTTTCTTTCAAGTCTTCTAAAAAAAAGTTCGACCCTAAAAAAAAGATTTTTATAAAAATCCCTCAAACCTTTCAAAAAAGGTCTAAATTGAAATAATTAACTTGTCTCATTTCTCCTTCCATCTCTAAAATTCATCAATGATTAATGACTTGATTGTAAAAACTTGTGCTTCAAAATTAGGGTTAGAAACTCCACAGAGTTTCCCCAGCTGTCACAACAACAAACATCCTCAAGCAGTTGAGAATAATTCATGATCATGATGTTTGTTTTTTCTTTAATTTGAATTTAAAAAAAAAAAAACATTGAAATAACTCTAAAAAAATCAGCATTTATAAGGAACTTTAAATTTTTTAAATTCCAAAAAAAATATCAAACAAATGAAATTAATACCATTATTCGTATGAATATTTTCTGTTAAACTATGATGAAATACACACAATGTGTTTTCTCTGTTGATACATTAGTATGGAGTTATGCTAAATTGTGGGGGCGAACTGAGCCACGCGACTGATACATTGAGAGTGTGTGTGTGTGTGTGTGAGAGAGAAAGATATAGAATTAACTGCTAAGAGAAAGGAAAAGGGAGAAAAAAAGAGAAAGAAAGAGAAGAAAAATATATTTAATTCTAGATATATATTTAATTCTGAATTTTGTATTATTTTGATTTTTAGAACCTGAAAAAGCCTCAATAAAGCAGACGAAACGTTGTTTATTTGACAATTAATTAGAATTGTTAAATTAATTTTTTTTCAATAATTCACAAACATAAAAATAAAAAAAAACAATTGAAAAATATGTTATTTCGAATATATCAATTTGTGTTTTCAAAATTTACCAAAAGTAAATGAAATTCTGTGAATTCACGTGTTAAGAAATCTGAGATAAATTCAATTACACTTTGAATACTTGAACAATAAGCAGAATTGTTTTGTTGAAGAAAAGGCACAAACGAATTGAAATAAAAAAAAATAAACAAAAACACATCACTTTGTTTCTTTAAACGTGTGATCAAACAATTCATAAATGACACTCACCACTTTTATTTTCTCTCCCTTAATATTATTATATTTCATTCATTTATTCACAATAATAACAAGTTTTTCGTAGAAAAATGCCACATCTCGATGATTAATAAACACACATGATTTTAATAATTACTAATTTAAGTAGAAAAAAAAATGAAGTTAAAAATTTTATTTTATTTTTGTATAAAAATCACAATTGTTGGATTAGTGACACAAGAGTATCGCCATGGTACTACCAACCACTGTGCAGCCATATTGAGTTAACGAGTGTGTGCTGCCATCTGACGTAAACTCTCGTAAGCTCGAGTGTTTTCCTCTTTTTATTAGGTAAAGGGGGGGGGGTAGGGGAGATTATTATTTGATAAAATGAAGCACCTCAAGTTGAATTAGCATATGTCATTTTTAATTAATTTTACTGTCTGTAATTATATTTTTGGGAATTATTCTTTATAATAAATTGCATGAGACAGCTCATAGGATAAATCTATGGGAAAATATCGCAGTTGATACAAAATTGTTGGTCGATTGAGTAGAATTCTTCAGTACTGTCGATAATCCTCGGTTAATCGTGATTTAATGGGAATTGATTTTTTTTTTTAATTTTTTCCTTTTTGCACTGGCTTTCTAATGGATATTGAATTCATCAGATGATAAATTTATTAAACGTTTTAAAGAAAACATGAGTTCATGATTAAACAGTTACCATCAGTTGTTAATGAAGAATGACACTTTAAGGTCCATGAAGTTAATAATTTTATGAGCATTAAAAGTTATAATGGTTGATTTTAGCTTGAGTAATTGTTGGAATAATTCAATGTAACTTTCGTGAATTAAGAAGAGGCTCAATTTATTAGTGTTTAGTTACCTTTGAATTATCAAATTCTGCTATTTTTTGGGGGGATTTTGGTAGTTTTTATCGAGTGGAACTGTTTTTTTACGTTTTGATTCTACGAATGATGGGGGAAAGGAATAATTCAAGAAGGATCATGCAGAGTACGTTGAGAATATCTCTGGCACGTTTAGGGAGAAGGAAAAATACCATTAAACCTTTTTATGGACAATTTCACAGGCTGTAAAATAGGTCTGATGAATTCCCGTGAACCCAATAATTTCGGAGATATCCGGACGATAATGTGCACTTGATTTTTCGTTTGGCGAAAACGCAGTAGTAAAATCACGATTATTTCAGACGAAATAATTTTATTTCATCGTAAATTTTTTGTAAGAATATCTTGGAAATTAAGCGAGATAAAGCGATTTGGTCTTCATCCTTTTTTAAGGGAGGGTGGGGTAAAATGGATAAAATGGACGCGTGTTAGTTTTGATATTTTATATTATGAAAATTAGTCGGAATCGATGAAAATATTAGAGATATGTTTTTTCTGATGATTCCATCGGAAAGCTGAGGAAATTTGCCATGGAAATCATATGCCAGAAGTCATTTTTTTCTTCAATTTTCCAAAAATTTCGTTTTTCGTTCAAAATTTGAAGGCTGAAGCTTTCTATCTTTGGAGAATTTCAGTTTTTTTCCGGAATATCTTTGGTTCTATTGGTCGAAGCAAACTGGGGTTAAAGGTAAAAGATTGGCCATCATGGTGATTCCCGAAAAAAAATTTAAAAATTCAAATTTAATTCCAAAAGCGACCAACGTTTCGTCCACTCTGCGTGGACCTCATCCGGGTGCATGTATTTATTCTAAAAAAAAAAAAACGTTGGTGCTTTTGAAATTAAATTTGAATTTTTAAATTTTTTTTGGGAGTAGCCATGATGGCCAATTTTTTACCTTCAAATATTGATAAGAATGGTCGGATGAAAAACTTCAATAACCTGGGGTTCGTTTTAAATGAAAGGTGAGCTCATTTCTCATTGATTTAGGTGGATTTAATAAAAAATATTAATTTCTCAAGTACTTATAGGACAGTAAATAATTATTAGAAAGTGGCCAGTGAGTTTTCTGGTGTTACTGTGTTAGTTAACTTTTTTTAGTTCTTCTTGAAAAAGAAAAAGTGTAGTGTCCCCACTGAATACCATTGAATTTATAATTCCAGTTGAGTACTTTCGAATTTTTCTAAAAATCTGAATTAAAATTATAAGTGTATTTTTCAATTCAAGTATCTGAAAAATTGATATAAAAACATTTCAACCACAGAAATCGATGAGAAATGAGCTGATTTTTCATTTGAAATCAACTCCACATTGCTAAGACCAACAGAACCGAAAATATCGTCGAAAAAGTGAATTTTTTAGTTTTTTGAAAGTGAAACTTCAAAATTTGACCTAAAAAGTAAAATTTTGCAAAAAATTTGAAAAAAGACATTTTCATATATATTTTCCATCTAAAATTTCCTCAGCTTTCCAATGGAATCATTAGAAAATTTCAATCTCGAACTGTTCAATTGGAATGTCCATTTTACCCCACTTTCCCCTATAGCATCTCTACAAAAAAAGGTTAAAGCAAAATCGCACTATCTCCCTTGTATTTAGAGATATTTCTAAAAAAAAAACTAATGACAAAATAAAATAAATTTGTCGAAAAACTTTATATTTCTATTATTTCACATACAAAACCATGAATTATACGGTATTATAATACATAAAATCAAATACCCGATAATAACAACCAAACTTGATAACACAATGGTGCACTCAATTATATAGCTTAATGATCTGAAAATCTGATACATTAGAATTTGTATACCACACACCATGGATAAACTTTGAGAATTATATATATGAGAGATAGTTGGAGGATATAGAGTATGAAATTCAGTGCACACTATGAGAGTATAGAATTATTGGGCTGAGATTAGACCCTGTGAGATGAAATTTTGTTGTATATATATACACACAGTGCTGTATATATATCCACATTTAGCCTATATATATATATACGATGGAAATTGCACTTCTGGAAATAGGTGATCTCGAATCCCCGAGTGTCGGACCAAACAAATGGCAAACATCGTACTAACGTAACATGCACCATAGAGGTAAGAGCAATTTGCGTCCGTCAAGGATCCTGGGACTCAGGAGGAACTCATCGCATTTAAAGTCCAGCATCACTGCTATGAATTTTCCTCTAGCACTACTTATAAGTCTCAATGAACTTTCTTAACGAAGCCTCAGTAGAGAAGTGTACTTTCTTTGAGTTTCTATCTCTCCTCATTTTTTTCTTTCTGCGCTCTAATTGTGATATCAAATAATTGGATGCATGTTGCAGAATGAATGGAAAATAAAATAATTGAGTTTTGAAAAAAAAAAAAAAATTCTGCATAGCATTTCAACTTCCAATTTCATCTTCATCATTAAAAAAAAAGGGAAAAATCGTGTATTTGATTTTTAATAGGAAAAAAAATGTGAAAAAATTCAATTTCATTGTTGTGCCACTTTAATCCATGAAAATGTTCAATTAAATGAGTCCTCTCTCTCTTATTCTCTTCCCCTCTCTCTCTCTCTCTCTCTCCTCCTCCTCTACTTTTCTGCAGTCCAATTGCGCGTCCTCATTAACACGGCAATTTCGCGTTGCTACATGTCGCATAGTGACCTCGCGTGCATACGGAATGCCAGGCGTGAGAAGAGTAGTATACACGACACGAAAGAGAGAGAGACAGAAAGAGATGAGGAGGGGGGGGGGGGGGTGTGTGAGAGAGCATTGAGGGGTAGAAGAGGAAAAGCGAGTAGAGATGAGAGGGAAAAGGTGGTTTCAAATGAAAATGGGAAGGGGCAAAAGGGGATAGTGAAAATGTCTGGTGCAATTGCAGTACACTGGTGTTGAAGTTGCATGTTTCAAGCGTTGTGTGTGCGGTCATAGAGTACCAGTGAGGCACGTTCTACGTGAAGGGGGGGGGGGGGGGGAGGGAGTGGGTGGATATCCATTCGTTTCTAGTGCTCTGTGAAATTATATCTCGAGCTACGTATTTTCGCATGTTTTCTTCAATTATGAAGGATAATACGCGCGATTATTTTTCTTCCCCCTCCCATATACCAACAAAATCAATGGGCATCATTGATTTTCATGGCAAAGTAAATATCACAATTTATCTAGAGGGCTGGAAGAATTGTAGAGAAAGAGAGAAAATTCTTCAGAACACAAACCAGTTGGCCAGGCTCATTTCAGCCTGAGTGAAGTCACAATGCTGTTTGTATGTGTGTGTGAGTGGAAATGCGAATAGAAATACTTGCACTTGGACAATGCACTGTACTAAAAGGGATTTTCCACAGAAAATACTTGAGCCATGCTTGAGACAAATAGAACTGTCACACTGGTCTTCAAGCAAACATTTATCTTTACTGCTAACTACTTTTCTTTCAGTTGTAATTAGTACAGAGAAAATAAATTAAATACTTATTTTTTTGTGGCTTTTAATAAAAAAATACTTTGACATTGTGTGTACACGTTTATATGATGATAAAATGGGACTGGAGATGTATTGGGTGGGGAGGGGTAGTTAGAGAATCAAGTGAAACTTAAAACTTAAATTATACCCAATAATCAGTTGAAGAACAAGTATAACACGAGTTTCGTTCTTTAAACGTATACTATGGCCAATTTTTTTTTTTTTTTGGATAACATTCATCTATCTTCGCGAAAAGGGCAAATAGTCCATTCTCGCCTTTATTCTTCTCTCTCTTTCTTCCTTCTCCTGTTCCTTCACGAACGCTTGAAAAACTTGGGCGCAATTCTTCCAACGAAAGAAAGTCTGATTTCCCATGGGATGAATCGCAGTCAGAGCCCCAAATGGTTGCTCCCTCCCAACTGTGTATTAAACCTGTTAGACTTTTTTTTTTTACTCTTCTGGAAATTTTTCAAAAGACCGAACGAAATTACACACATATATATATACACACACACAGATGCGCGTGTTTCGTTCAATTCATACGGATGAATCGCTGCTTTTAAAAAATCACCAGACTATTTTTAATTTTTCAACTTCAATAGACTTTTCCATTTTTTTTTTTCATTTTTTTTTCGCTCTATTCATTGCTTCGTAATTCCATTTTTACATTCTTGATAATTCTATTTGCCTGAATGAAGACTGTTATCGTATTATACGTTCATGTTATATGCATTGTATGGTAAAATCCACTCAGGATAGTTGCGTTTATGGGGATCATGATACTAATACACGATGTTTTGAAGTCCTCGTCATATCACTCAAATGATACATGCCTATGCATGAGACAAATCGTACCAACAGTCATAACATAAAGTATTCACAATAGAATCTTTGAATCTTTCGCTCACACACAATGAATTTGTTTTTTTTTTTTTTTTTTCTTCTTTTTTTTTCACCATTTTTCCTGTGCACTAGATAAAATACGATGTGAAATATTTTACATAGAAGATAGACGCATTCGAAACAATGACGGTACACTCGGGTGTGTACGGATCTGAATTGTTCGGATGTAATTTTTTTTTATTCTACTCTTTTTTGATCCAGTGAGAATGAATTGTTGTGAAAAATTTTATTCGTTCGATTTCTCGATGATCCGAAATACGCGAAGAGCTGACAGGCTTCAATTGAATGAATGGAATAAACGTTTTGTCAATTTTTTAACATAGTTTGTTAAATTAATGGAAAATAGTTAAAGCCTTTTTTTATTACTTTTTTTTCTCTCTTTTTCACAATTATTACCGAAATAACTTAACTCATATTGTTTTACCTGTTTATTGATTATGGTTTTTTTCCCTTAAAGATCACTCAAATGTACACTGAGAAAAAAAAATTCTGGTCTCAAATAAATGTATTTTACACAAGTAAATATGCTAATTTTCTATGAATATAGATATAGATGATCAATGCTTCTCCGAAAAAAAATTTGCACATTTATTTGAGACCAGAATTTTTTTTTCTTTGTTTATGTAAAAGTCTATGGGCTGAGGCTACGAAAATCTATAGAAATTGTAGGACTGTATATATTTAGTGTACTTATTGTTATATATTATGATAATAATAATACATCATGCACTTAGGGTGGAAAAAAAGTCAACGTCGACAGAAATTTTCTGTTCAAGGGTCCTCGAAAAATGCGTATCAAACCGAGCAAAATGCAGACCTCAACAGAAAAAAAATCTTTAAACTTAAACTTAAGACTTTCTCAATTAATTTTGAAAATACAAGAATTATTCAATATTTTGTGAAAGCATCTGAGCTAAATGGAAACTGACTGAACGTGAAAATACCATAACATATGCACTCTTCGGATGAGTGTCTACAGCGGCAGAATTACACAGATACTGAAGACTCCTGGGGTTTGCTTCCCAAATAGTGAATGTATCATAAATATGGCCCAGAGGGATTTAATTCAGAAATGAAGTACACTCTAGCATATTCTATCCAAACTCTGCCGAAGATCGGCAGACTAATTTACCTGTATCAATTACCGAAGATGTGGTAGATTCAACCGTAATATCTACGGAAACCATTAATAATTCAAATCGTTCTTCTCTTTGCATATTGCAGTATTATTCTGCTCTTTTTCACAAATGAGAACTAACGTTTAATTGAGAATTCAACTGAACGAACTGAACAAATAGAAGAAAGGAATTTTTTTTAGAGTGAAAGACTTCGCAAAAAAATTTGAAAAAATTTGAAAAGATGCCTCAATCTATCTCCATTGTTGAGTAATTTTTTTCAAATTTTTTGAAACGACTCCGTCACTCGAAAAAAAATTCCAGTATTATTTTGCCTTGTAGGTCCATTTTCTCCACTTTCTGCTAATTATCAACTGCATGTCGATTGTTCAATAAAATATTATTTAATGATAGAATGAAGGAAAAATGAAAAAAAAAACTGAAGCATAAAAATTCAATTAATTCCGAGTAAAATTGGCCAGCATTTCCCAATCAAATAAACCATTCGATGGTTCGTTCGAGCATAACGTAATAACATTAATGATTTCCAGTACTAATGATGGTTACCTGCGGTGTGTATTGCCAGTTGACCCCGAAATGTTGGGAGGTTATGCAGTGACAATGAAATTGAAACATACATACAATGAGATGAGAGTATCAATATATTTATATTCATATATATATATATATCTATATAGTATAAAATAGATTGAGAGAATGAGTGGATCGTTACACGTCTCGTAAAAGCATTTTCGCACTGGTTAATTTGATAACATTGTTATCACTCTCATTGGATTGTTCAATTATTCCAAACCAATTCAATGCAAGCATAATCTGTACGCATGAAATTACATAATCCATAACATATTTTCGAATCCATTGGAAAATTTGTAATTCGTTAATTACAAAAATCGTCAATGATTTTATTTTCACATTGAAAATTTACTTAATTGCAGAATTATTCCTCATTCCATCTGAGACTGGTCGTAATTGGATAAATCAATGGTAAATCAGCAGATTAACGGTCTGTAAAAATTAAATTAATTTAAAATTGCCTCAGGAAGGGAGGTAAAGAAATAATGTAATAGACATATATGTATATTTAGACAGAATTAAAACGTCCGGAATATTTCAATTAATGACTCAATTAATTGTCTATTGTTGCTTTAGAATAGAGAACGGAAGTGCTGAATAGTAGATTAGATTTGCATTAACGGCAGTCACGAAATAAATAAATGAAGGGATAAGTGATAATTTAAGTACGAAATACACAGTTGATAAAAGCATTTACGTATTAGTTTGTGCTTTGCACATTACGGAGGAAGTGAAAATTAACTGAAAATGTTTCAAGTAAATAAGTATTAAGCGAATGAAGATCACTCAAACTGAAATAACGACTCACTAAGCACAAATTTCCTTTTATTTTCATTCTTTTCTTTATTCCCACGGAATTTATATCCCAAGAAGCACTTAATTTACTTTAATTTTCTTCGTTTATTTTGAATTTGAAAGGCTTCTGTCATTACTGTATTTTATGCTGATGCAATAAGTCGTTTCTATGATATCATTTCAATTGAGATATTTAATTTATAGGATTTTGTAAAAATGAAATGATACAAAATTTTATAATTAATGAAAACCTTCTCGTCAGGTAAAAATAATTAATTTTTTTTTCTATGATTTCATGAATTCTGCAATTCAGAGGAGCTCAGAATTATTATGCATTAAAAAAATAATGAGACTGGGATGAAGTGCCAATACTAAAAATAAATAGTTAATTTCGATTGAGAAATTCATATTTTCAGTTTTCCATAATAATGTGGAATATTCATTCTCATATCGTAATTATGATTTTATGCATCCGGTTCATAAAACATTCAATTCCCTTCACTCATTCATCGATCGAAATTATCTTAAATTTATGGTTAATAGTATAAATGATATAACATATTCCTTCGAAATATCACAGGGCAGGCTCTTTATTCTTACGACCTTTGACCCTTTTTAATCATGTAGTGTTCAATAACCGATATAGGAAATTATATTGGAATAGGGAAGAATATAGAAATAAAAGCACCGTTTTTTTTTATCGTTAAAAATGTTATTTTTAAATTTTCGTGATTCATTTTTGGCTGTTATGAAATAATAATAATGTCTTTATCTTCTATATGGTTTTTTTTTCTGTAGGGTTTTTTTCGTTGAATTTTTAATTTTCCCTATCATAATTCCTGTCCCATTTCTATGCTGTATTTAAGCACCAGCAACTTAACGTCAGGATAATTATGCGTTAAAGCCTCCGGGCTGTTGCCATGGATCAAGATTCTGACATCTCTTTGTAAATAAATGCACATAACTGCTGTATATATGTTGATAAAAAAACCTTAAAATGTTTTTTGAAGAAAAAAATGGTCCTTCAATTTCCCAGTTAATGAGATGAAAGTCATGTTTTTAATAACACGAATTCAACACAGGCCATAATAATAAATATATGAATCACATAGACCCAATTAACATGCAATCGAATAATATTCACTCAGATAATGCCTCGATCAAAATAAATTAAATAAATATAATGAGTTATCTCTTTCCATAAAATATTAAAACCGATATTTTTAAAGTACATCGTTCTTGAAAATTTAAAATGATTTTTTTTTTGCGGATAACTACGTTGAAAAATAATATTTTTTAAATTAAAATGTTAAAAAAAAAATATTGAGATTAATGTTGAATTTTATAGTATTGACATTTATATGTGATATTTATACAAGCGGCCATTGAGGAGTTAATAACATAAAATTTTACTTCTATTTACTTTTGTTTTCCGAATTATTCCAAACAAATTAATTTTCGAAATGTCCACCAGGATTCGTTATTATTAATTCCAGTTTAACTGATTAATTTCGGGTTTGATTTTAATTCTCTGTCTTTTTTGAAATAGGTCATATCTGTTTTGTTGCGAATAAGGATAATAGAGTAATATGTAAATAAAGAAACTGTGTTGTAAATATAACTCATATTGATAGCTCTAAAGATTTTTAATTTATCTCTGCTTGTATTATCTTTATAAAATTCAATATTTTTAATCAAGCTTGGCGAGAAGACATACTGCTCTAATATTTTTTTTTTCAATCAATAATGATAAACTTTGATTCAACAGAGAAGAAACATTAAATAACTTCGACCTTTTGCAATATCCACTGGATGACTTTCAATATCACTCTGACAAACTCTGCGCTAGTTTATACACTACTCTTTTCATTAAAACTCGTACCAATCTACGAATATATGCAGATTTCATCAACTTTTCAAAAGTAAAGAGGATAAAAAAAAAAGTGTTTCCTCATTGGGACATTTTTTTTTATGTGAATATTTATTTTCATGGAGAATATTGACCATCCATGCCTTTCTTTCCACACTACGGGGCCCATCTTCCTCTCTATTCTCGAGAACCATGAACCCTCTAAAAGAAGTCGATGAGATTAGCATAGATATTGAACGTTCGTGTTACGAAAACAAATGAAAAAAAAATGGGGATAAAAAAAAATTGAGAGAAAAAATGTTGTGAAAATATTTCCAAACCCATAACGACTACTAAAGCCATTGAAAATTCTTTATTTTCTGATACATTCCACACTGAAAAAAAAATCCCTCAAAAAGAAAACAATTCTCCCTAACAATTAACTTTTTTTTTATTTCAACGAAATTTATCGAATTTAATCAATTTCTAATCACTTGAAAGAAAAAATCATTTTTTAAAAACTATGGAAATAAATTATTTCATCATTTTA
Source organism: Aleiodes leptofemur (assembly GCA_963942555.1). Taxonomy (NCBI): domain Eukaryota; kingdom Metazoa; phylum Arthropoda; class Insecta; order Hymenoptera; family Braconidae; genus Aleiodes; species Aleiodes leptofemur. The sequence continues at coordinate 1,432,812 of OZ012613.1, forward strand.
ATTACTATTTTCTTTCACTCTGCACTATAATTGAATTTCCAAATGTCGAATAAGCGATGAATCAATTTTCAATAAAATTATCAAGTTCTCTCTTATTTTCAAAATTTCAATAATTCCCTTCTTCATTATCCTGAAGAAGTGGAACAACAGTAATAACAGTGGACCATAAGGTTAAGTGGTGGATTGCAATAATGAGAAGTTGTAACCCTCTTGAACTATGCGCACATGATCATCCCACAATCTATACGAACTCCCAGTCAGCCGCAAACTCACGTACACAAAATGTATGTGTGTATTCGTGTGTGTGTGTGTTGCTTATATCAAGTCTCAAATTCCATTCTCTGAAAGTGCGCTTTGATTTTCCTGGCTAATTTTATAGTTGAGAAGTTTTACTTTTACCAAGTTCTTCAACATGTGTAAAAGGTAAAATTAATCATTCACTTCACCATGAATTTTATGAATTCAGAAAATTTCATTGAACCTGTATGATATGGTTCATCATTAATTTACTTTATAATGGATATTACACGATGGTTAACTTTCATCTCTAATTATCCATTTCGGTAATTTGCAGAGCAAATTCACATTGGTGATTAATTCATGGAGAATCAATTTAGAAAATTAAAATGAAACGTGCTGGCTCATGGTTATTCAATTTGTACAATCGATTGCGAATGTCCTGGTGTCTTGTGCAGGGACGAATATCAGCGGAGAATCTCGAAGTAGAAATAAATATACAAAAGTAGAGAATGAAAAGGAAAAAAAAGAAAAAAAAACAAATGAAAAGGGGAAATGTACAGACGGAAACCAGGTGAATGGCAGTGTTGATGCTGTTAAAGACGGCTTTCCTGTCGTGAGCAAAATTTTTGCTTTTCAACTCAAGCCCTCACAATTAATGGGCTTCTTGTATCTTGATGGAAAAGAAAGAAAAAAGAGAAATAAAAATAAAAAGAACACAATAAATAAAAAAAAAGTGAGTAACTACGAAGGAAGTATTGAGATCACGAACAATTAGAGACAAGTTTGTTTTTCATGAAATATTGAATCTTTTGTGATAAAGTGAGACAAAGTATAATTGGAGAGAATTAGGAAACGTCGAGAAAAAAAGGAGACATGTATGTGTGTTCGTCTGTCTTTTTTCTTATTTGACAATAATTGGAATTTAATATATCCCAATCATTTTCTCTTAAATTTCAAGTCATTATAAGACGAAAAAAAAAAGAGACGATAGAAAAAATTCAGAGAGAATCATTCGGAAGCATTCTGCTAATTCTTTAACAGATATTGAAAGGAAAAAATAGCAATTGAAAGAATAACGTAGAAGAAATAGCGAATAACTAATTTTTTTTAATCATTAAAAAAGTTGTTGAATTCACTGGATTCTGTTCATTTAAACAGATTAACTGTCTGAATGAGCAAGATTCAGGAAATTCATCTTTTTTTTTCTTTCAGAAGAGAGCTGGAAGGCTGAAAAGTACGAGGGATGAGGAAGGAAGAAAAAGGCAACAATGCTATAGTGATTGTCAGAAGACAGGGATAGATTGGTTAATCGAAACGAAACTAAATAGATTGAGCTATAGTACTTAACAGGGACACAATACACCCGTTTCATACAATACTGAAATGACTATAAGGCAATTTAATTGTAGAAGTAAAAGTATTGTAATTGATAATGCAATGTGAAGCTGGGAATTGAGGCATGATGTCATTTTTCTCATTTTTTTTATAAAATCCTTTTTATTTGATCTCTGCTCGATTTTTTTCACACAAAATATTATTAATTTTATGAAAATTTAAGTTATGAATGAACATGACAAAGGAGAGATTTATGTACAACAGTCAATGTTACATTAAGGGGATAAAATTCTATTCTATTCTGATTAACGATTTTTGAATTATTTTTTAAAAATATTCTCTAAGTACCTGAGTTTTTTTCTTTCAGTGTGGCTATAGCCATTATAGTGGTTAACAAATAGTAAAATGTGAGAGTGAGGAAAAAAAATTACTACTCTCAATGCTTAGTTAAGAAATTGAAGAATGAAGGGAAATGTTAAAAAAAAAGTGTAACTAAAATTTTTAACAGCCATTATGTAGTTGAATACGTCTCTCAAAGGATAACGGTTTACTTTGTGAAAAACCTCTTAAAAATTACTTTAAGAATAATTACTTTTGCACTGTATTCAGTGATTCTCAACTTATTTTACTTTCTACCGAATTGTGAATTTCAATTATGACTGAGTTTTCAGTGGTCTTGAGAGATGAATTTCATGAAAAAATAAAGAGTAGAGAATCTCGTGAGAATTTTCAGAGAAAAGTATTATCCACACAGTGTTAACAAAAGGGAAAAAATTCTTTCTTATTAAGAAAGGAAAAAAAAAAAATAATAATAAATATAACTCTTGGATTTAACCAACACTGTTTAATAACTATAAAAATGATAAAGAAACCAGAGATATCTGGGAAAAATAATGTCAGGAAAATGAGACTTTTTGTGGGGAAAGATGAGACAAAAAGCACTCGGAGATATGACAGCACTGGTGGAAAATTAGTGCAATTTCCATCATTTGAATTCAACGAATCTAAAAGAAGGATCAGGCTAAGTCGCACTCTCGAATATTGACTGCCTGAGCTAGTCCTCTCTTCTTCACTCTCTATCTCTTTTCTTCACTCTCGCATAACTATTTTTTTCCCTTTTTCCCCTTCTATTCGGCTTCCGCAGCCTGTAATGCCACTATATAACGCAATTTTTTTTTCTCTCTCTCTCTCTCTTTCGTGATAAGGGAAAAGACCAATTCTCAGAGAGGAGTGAAAATCTACGTAATAAAATTTAACTATTCACAATTCGGAAGGGGTGCCATTGAAAAACCTCGTTCTTTTTTTTTTTTTCGTCACTTCTTCTTCACTCTAAGCCTCCTTTCACTTTCACTGTGGTCTCATTTTTTTTCATTCCTCTCTCCACAATCCCTCAAATAGTCTGCCATTATCATGGAAAATATCTGATTATAATTCCGCACGCGTTATGATTTTTCATTTTTTCATTCACCAGAATTTCATCCAAAAAATATCATTCAAGTATCTTTTCACAGTGCTGAGAGGACAATATAAAATTCTTTTATCAAAACGAATGGAACTGACAGTTTGGTTACGTGCGGGCTTGGGAATCCAGCAAGCTAAGCAGTGGAAAAGATTGACTGTTACTTGGATGGGCGACCGTCTCGCTTGTGGGCTCGAACAACAAAATGAGCGGGAGGTACGCATGCAAGGGCGCTAATGTGTATCTTCTTCGTCAGTGTGATGAGAAAGTACATGATTTGATGCACCCCGAAAGAAAAAACCATATACTTGAAAAAATATATGGAAAAATGTATTTTTCACATGTGACCATGTATGGAATAATATGTAAATGATTATATATTTTTTTGCAGCTGTCACATATTTTTTTATATATTTTTGAATATATTTTTTCATTATACGACTTTTTCATACCGGTATCAACGATTCATTTGGCTACTACTTGGATGGATGACCGCCTGCACGTTCGTGGACTCGAACAACAAGCTGAGCGGAAGGAACGCATGCAAGGGAGCTAATGCGTGTTTTTTTTTTAAAGTGTTTATTCTTAGACGCCATGTACATAACATTTATAAATTCAGTTACAACAATAAACATTTATATAATTATTCTTTGGATCTAATATTTTGCGGAGTATAATATACCAAAAATATGATTAAAATTTAATTTAAATTACTGCATGAAGGGCAGAGGTGGATATACTGCGCGAGTGACTTTCCAAGGCAATTCGAATGAAAATTTGGTATAGAACTGGATAGCTTAATCGGTAGAGCGCCCAACGCGACATCGGAAGATCCTGGGTTTGACTCCCGGGGTGCAGGACTATTCATTTTTTTTTCTGGAATTGTTTTGAAATGTACTGTGCAAATAGCCAAATCCCTAAATGAGTGGAGTAAAGTAACCAAAAAGTCGATTCAGCAAATTGCAAAATGAGAGGGTTAGATGAGTGGGCATTTGAAAAACTGTAAGAGGACGAAAGCTCATACAATAGATAAGAGAGACTAAATTAAATTTCGAAAAAAATATAAAAACAAATGGAAATAATTCATTTTATTCTGAATATAAAAAAAAAAGTGGTGATTCTGAACTGCAAGAGATATTCATGAAATTGGATTTCCATTGCCCAACAACTTGCACTCGTTGCAATCTACAACACAGTGTTAGGAAAATACATACATTTCATCCAGAACATGAATTCCTTTTCTGCCTCGTTCTCGACAACATTTTTTTCCTTTCCCCGCTTCTTCTTTTTCTTTTTTTTTATCTGTTTCCCTCGCAATCCTACATCAGCCAGCCCCTTTTCAGCTAGTCCAACGAATGATGGCAACGTCGCTTCGCTTGATTTTATTTAAACGTCTTATTTACCCGGAAAATACGAGTACAGGATAGTCACTTCCTCTTCCTCTCTCTCGTTCTCTGTTAACAGTTACTACTATACGTAGACAGCTGAACGACTACTTTCCCCTTTCAATTTTTACCGCTTCACTACTTCACCACTTCGTATCTGTCCTCATAGCTGTAGGAGAAAGGTAGGTTGGGAATAAACCTTGACAAGCCAACTGATTAGAGGCTGTTTGTACTGTCAAGGCTTCCAGAGTTTGTACGACTAAAACGACATTCACGACAGCTGGAATTGAAGGGGTATAGACAGAGTGTGTGAGAGAGAGAGAGAGAGAGAAGAAAGTAAAGTCATGGGTTTGGGATTGTGGAGATGGCAACACAAACTTCACCATTCAAGCAAGCACAACTGGACGCAAAATTTGTTATTGTCCAAGAAAGTAAAATATTGTAGTTGAATAATATAATAATAATAATAATAAAAAAGTGACGAAGATTGAAAATGTAGGAAAATTTTTTTTCCTCACAATCCGCAGAATAGGCGTAAAGTTTTCACCGCGTTTTGCATACTCCGAGTACTTTGGAGTCCAACTGTGCGTAAACGTCTTGTGGGTAAAGAATGAATGAGTTTTAGTGTGAGAAAGAGAGGAGACGAGGGAGAAAATGAATTTTAACGTGAAACAAAAAATTAGAGGAAGAGAGATGATAAAAAAAAACAGAAATTTAACCCATTCCCGCTTACTGGCCGAGTAGAATCTGGCAGTTAGCCAGGAAATAGTGAAATTGATAAAATTTGCCAAGTGGGACTATGGACTCACACTACCTAACCATCGTCGGCTCGATAGGAGTTCCGCTGGGTCAACAAACCGGCACTAGCCAATTGGCAAATTGTCACGGCCGTTGCAACTCGGCGTTATTGTATCACAGCGTTTGTTATTATTATTTCTCTTTTTGCAGTTAGTACAAGTCCACTAGTCTCAGTAGACTACTAATGCTTATTCCCTTGGTGAATTGTGAGTATTAATTTTTAAGCTCTTATTTGTTTTTTTTTTTTTTTTTTTTTTTTCGTTTTAATTTTCTCTTTTACCTGCACCATATCTTTCGTGGCTGCTTTATCAGCATACGTCTTTAATTAGTTGAATTAATTAATAACATTATTTAGGTAATTTCATGAAATTGTGAATGATTAGGGTAGGTCAGGGCACAATGATTCGAAATTTTTTTCAAGAGTGAAGACACACTCAAAAAAAATTTGAAAAAATTCCCCATTAATTAACACATGTTGCAGCATTTCTTCCAATTTTTTCAGATTTTTTCATCAAGTCCCTCACTCAAAAAAAAATCCTGAAACATCCTCACAGAATTTTTTTTTTCTATTAAATTATTCTGAGGAAATCCATCATTCTCTATCTCTTTATCCTCTTTTTTTTGTAATCCACAATATTATTTAATGAATCAATGATACTGTGGATTAAAACTTTTAATAACTCTTCCGTTCCACGTGCGACAAATCAGAACAGTCGGAAAGCACCACAGACTGATTGAGAATAACTTTCCCCAATTTTTGTCAATCCTCAATTTACCACAAACAGAACAAAAGTGAAAGTACTTCAGCCTGAATCTGCTAATGGATTTTTCGCTCTCCATTAATGAGCAACAAGAGGAAAAAAATTAAATTCCAAAAAGTTTTTTTATCAAGAAGTCTGTTTCACCCCAGCAAAAGCCTTCCCCCAGTCTGATCCATAACAGAGATAGTCAACTAATATAAAATTCTACTCCAAAAAAGGACTTCATACCCTCTCAACCCAACAAAATTAAAAAAAACTAAAAAAAAAAGAGATACTCATTAAAAATTCAAAAAGGCCTAATAAGTTGAAATAAAAATAGCATAAATACAGGTGGTGACACAGTCTACTAGTAAAAATAAAGTATTTATCCCTACATTCTGTTGCTGAGTATGTATAAAATATTTTTGTGCTTTATCTTTTATCCTTGTACTGTGTACACAATTCTCTTGAATGTCCCCCCTGGCATTTCGTCGTTTTACTGTGGTAAGAGTGAAGCCAACATTCTGGCTGTGAGTATCGTGTGAGTACACAAGTCACTAAAACGAGAATGAAGTAGGGAAAAAAAGAAGAAAACGAAGAAGAAGAAGAAAAAAAAAGACGAAAACAAACAAAATTTCAGTGAAAAATATTCAGGCATAAGCCAGAAAATAAGAGAAAACGCAGAATAGAAAGTGAATGAGTTAGATGAGTATAAAAAATAAAAAATAAATGAGAAAAAAACTCATGTAGCTTTTTGTGGTCAGTGTCGTTACCGCAATGAGCTGACTGAAGATATTATATTTCACTATTATTATTACAACTGTACTCTGAGCTTCAACAACGTTGAGCAATTATTCCATGCATTCTGAAGTTACGATTACGACTGAACCACCGAGTATAAACACCAAATGTTCTATGCATAATTTTTTTTTTTCCCCTCATTCTTTTTCACCTTGTTTCACCATCTTTTCATCTCTCGTGAATTATTTTTAATGCATCAGTTGTCTTTCAACAATTGAATTAAACATAGTTTTGTAACTGAAATTTTATCTCATTCTTAATTCAAAAAAAAAAAAAAAAAAAAAAAAAAACAAAATGAAGAAAATAGAAACGAATAGACATTTCAAAGTAGACTGTACATTGTTTGTGAAAGATTGAACTTTATCTTGATATATCATGAAATATTTTCCTCTTGAGTGGAAGAAGAATAGTTTGTCAGCAGAGTCCCTGAGTAATGGTGAAAAATTGTTTGAAAACTTATAAACACACAGCAGTGGTAAAATAGTTTGGTTATACGAATCTTTCTTTTCTTTTTCTTTTTTCCAAACACAGTTGAAGTAAAAAGATTGAGATACGTGCATTATTTCAAAACTTATTGAAATAAATTTCATAAATTTTTTGTATCAATTCTTTATCTTAAATTTGATACAGTAGAAATATTTTCATTCTGTTTGAATAATGACTGTTTTTTTTTTTTAAGATTCTAGAATATATTTAAAAGTCAATTAATAATTCATTACTCGTTTTATCCTTTGACTTTTAATTGGAATTATGTAGTACGATGTAGTAGCATAATTATCGAAAGGCACAAGATACTTGAAGTGTTCTTTGAGATGTTGAAAAATTAATAATACTTTGCAAAATTTCGTAGGACTATCACGTGTGCTTTAATGTGTAGATGCAAATTAATCAAATTTTTTACTCAGATAAATAACAGAAGGAGTTTCAGAAGATAATTCAATGATTAATTATTACAGAAAGTGTTGAATAATGAAAAAAAAAAACACTAGTCTTGAAAAACACTCCGTCATTGAAGAGTCTTCACATCACGAAATTTTTTTCAATGAATAACCATGAAGAATCATAATTTAAGTGGATGAATTTTACATTATGAATGACGTTAAATTTATTCAAGCCAAAGAACAATTACGACGAGCCATATTCACTCAGCTACAAAACTTGTTTTTTTTTTTCTCTCCATTTCACTATTTTCAGTCCCAACTGACTCATCCACAATTCCTCTCATTCAGACATATTAAATTTTTCCTTTTTTTTTTCTTCCTATTTTTCTTTTCACTCTTCAACATACTTCTTTCTAAGTCATATTACTGCAGTGAATGCACTCTTTGGCACTGAGAAGATTTATCACCAAGTACGGAAAATATGTTGAACTTTATTTTTCTTTTGAGCTTCTTTAAATTTCCATTCATTTCATTGACATAAAAGTACTGGATAGAAACATACTATCGTAGCAATTTCACGATTCAGTAATACATGTTCCGAGGGGATAATCGTAGAAAATGACATTCTGCAAAGAATATTGCATGGCCATTCGGTGAAAGCAATGAATGTAAAAGAAGAAGATTCGTGTTCTTTCATGACTCAGAGATTTCAAATACATTATATATAAATCTTAAAAAATCTTGAAATCTACAAATTTTCAGATTTTTTGATAATTTCAAATAGTTTGAAATAAAACAAATTTTTAATGTTTCAAGTGGCAAAAGAAGTTTGTCGGAGTTTGGTTTCAGAGGAATTTCGAGAAAAATTTAGGAAAATATCGAATATACCAAAAATCTCAAAAATTCTCGAAATCTAAAAATTTTCAGATTTTTAGTTAATTTCAAATAGTTTGAAATAAAACTGATTTTTTTTCTTCTTTTCTTTCATAAGGTATTTGAAATAACTTTGTTTACTCAATTAACTGTAAAAATGTTTGGAATTTTTGGGAGATCAATGCTGTTTGGAAAACCAAAAGACAAGTGGATGAAACACAATAAACGTGGATGAAGCAAAAGTATCGAAGTCTCGAAATAGACATTGATTCTGGAGGTTTGAGGGTATTGAAAGCTTTCATCTGGTTTCGAATGTAATGAACACGTAGAACTGCCTGAATTCAATTAGCTTCATCCCAAATACATTTCATCTACTACGTTACGTTACACATATAGAAATTGCGTATTCAATAGCTGCAATATGTAGTTGCAGAACAATAATTATAGGAGCACGGAGTTTTGAGGAGTCTTGTAGGTGAAATGATTATTAGATGCATTCAACTGTGTTATGTATTTGTTGCAAAACGCAACAACTTTTCATACTAATGATTGAAACTTTTCTTTTCATTCAATGCGTTTGAAACAGTACCGTTTATTTCACTAATTGCGAAATACAGGAAAAAAGAATTATATATATAGGTCAGTAAGAGAATAATAGATATTTGAAAAGATAAATAAGTAGATAGAGAAAAGGGTAAAAAAATGTTATTTATTATTATGATTTTCTAACTATTCTCCATTAATTTTGATAAAGAAAGTACGTTCATTATGGACACTCCAAATAAATAAACTAATAAACTAAACCAATCCATGTAAGTCTCCAATATTTTTGTAAAATCAATGATGTTATTGATTATAAAATTTATTTCCATGTTTATCATAATAATTTAAAAATTTTATGGGAAATTGAAAGATTCAGAAAAAGCTTCCATTGAGAAGCAACAATATTGAATCATTGTCAATTTGCGACGTTTTACTTATAATTTAAGCTTTTTCAGGCTTTTGACATTCTCAGTATTTCGTCATGTTAAACCCAATCAGATTCATGTCATTTACCAACAAAATTGCGAAAAATCAATACAATGAACACGAAATCGATTATATATGAAGCTATTGGATGTATGAATATCATCGCTCATCTTTTGCTTTTTCTTTACAATAATATAATCATAATTACAAAGATATAGTTTTTGGAATAAAAAGCGCTTGGAAGAGGTCTGCATAAAGCAGACGAAACCTTGGTGCTTTTATAATTAACTAATTTGTTTATTTTAATCAAATCGGGAGTGACCGCAATGGCTTTTTACCAACAAAACATTGGGTTTATTAACATTTGCCCATTCTTAGAATAGGATGAAGATTTAAGGAAAATATCACATATGAATGTTACATAGTTTGATGAAATTCCTAATGATAGCAAGAGCTTTTTCAAGTTTTTCAAAAATATCTCACTATTGTAAGGAGGATTGAACTCATTCAAGCACAGAGAGGCAATCATTATTTTTCTTTCTTGCAAAAAGCATCGGCATTGAAACTCTTCATATTAGATCCAAATCGAGTGATTTTCGTAGAATTTCCTCCAATTCATTCGATGACAGCACCATAAAAATTCATTGAAAAACAAAGAATAAAAATAAAAAAAAAGAAAATTCTCCCGAAATAAAACTGAAATAGCCTTCAATAGAAAGTAAGAAAGAAATCTTCGCTTGACTTGAAGTAGCTTCTGAGATTGCTTACGGTATTGAACGCAAAGAAGAAAATCGTTGAGCTCACCCTTGGGCCAATATTGCCAGGTTCTAACTCGTTCTGCCGAGCGAAAATTCTCTTTTCTCTCTTTCAATTCTTTCTCCATCCTCTCGTTTTCTCTCATTGACTCTCTCTCTCTTTCTATTGCTTCACTCCGTAGATGTCTTTGGAAAATTTCACGACGAGAAATGTCTTTCCTTTTCTTTTGGCTTTCTTTTCCCCGCCTTTTTCCCAAGATCCTCGCGCCTAATATGTATGTAGGTATCACGTGCCCACTTCTCTGCACATCTAAAAAAAAACGTGGAAAATTTCCTCCTCCCACTCCCCCTCCTCCCCTCTCTTTTCTCTGCAATTTCTTTCGTTTCATTTTCCACTCTTTTCCTTTCATCTTTTGCCTTTCACGTAACGTCCTCGTTCTTTCTTCGGGTACCACCCTACTTTGCTCACTCTCTGATGTAACGCCTTCGCAGTAAAAAAAAAAAAAAAAAAAGGGAATAAGAATGAGATTCATTCCTTGAATTCCAGTCAACTATCCACAAGGAAATGTGTTCATGAATTTTAAAATCGTTTTATGTAAAAGGAATAGTGGCAATTTGTGTGAATTTCGTGGTAAAATTTCAACTAGTTTGAAAAATCGAATGTAATAGAGATGAAAAGATAGTAAAATTAAATGAAATTGAACATTGAATAGACAGATGAATAATGATGCACTCATTGGATAGAATTAATTTGCTGGAATTCTAGTGAATTTAGTATTTAATGTTTTCTTTTGCATTTAATTTTGCAGAGCTAGCGTTAAATTTGATATTTAAATCAATAAATTCAAAGGTTTGATGTTTCAGTGTGTGTGACAGAGAGAATGAGAGGGAAATAGTATCGGACGGTCAAGAGGGAAATTTAAGCAGATTGAATATGAGCCAAGCTGTTAAAATTTTTTACTTTTTTTTTTCTGTTCTTCACTGTCTCGTATTACACAATAAACAGAGATGTGTTGCAGTCGAGGGATCGATTGAGCGACTGCTTCCGTTGGTGTTGCAATCGACACCCTCTCGAACACATATTCTATCACCTCGATAAACCACGGATAAACTCACCGCTATACAAACAGCTAATATTCGACAACATACTGTGCACATAAACATATATCTATCCTGTACAAACTATGTATTCTAAGATAGTAAATAATGAGCAGTTACTGGTGTTCATAAATTGAATTGATAATTCAATTAACAAATTTCAATAATCAGAATAACCAAAGATACTGAGTAAATAGAAAGGTAAATTGACACAATGGGAATGTACAACTGAAGCTTTTGCAATTTGTATTAATTTCATAAATTTAACTTCGTAAATTAGTATTTTTCCATTTATTATTTCATGGAATTACTTTAATGGCAATTTTTGGTTTTATAGACTTTCGTTCATGACAAGTCCCAAATTCGCCTGAATCTTTAAACTTCAACTTGTTCAGGTTATAGGATTTGAAACTCATGTTATCGCGTAAAAATGGAAATTCAATAATTAAATAAATCAATTGAATTAAAGTATCCAATCAATTAAATTAATTGAATAATTAATAATTAATTAATTGATTAGTATTTCTCTGTCTGCAGGTGTCACTCAGAGAATGAAAATTTAATCATTTGACCTATTTGATATATGTTCGAGTTGAGTTCAAACAAACTGAATTTGATCAAATTTTTCGCAACATCAGGGAATCGTACGTTCAAACAATTCTTGTGGAAATTGTCGAGAACAAATGACATTCTCAGGAAATGAATTGAATTTCAGATGTTATGATTCAATTCAGTTTATCGATTTACATTGAAATAAGAAAAAGATGTAACACGAAGACCAGTGTATCGACGGGATCTCTGTCTGAGCACACTAAACTGAATTTTTTATTTCTACTTATTTATTTATTTGTATCTGCTCGAAAGGGATTTAGCCTTATAACGGGGAGGAGAATACAGAAATTTATAGCAGTTTGTTTTATGATTTAATTAATTAATCTATCAGTATTAACAGATTAACCTATTAACAGATTGGTCCATCAGTTAATTAACAATGTAAGAAAATCTAGACTAGGTTATATCAACAAGGGTCATCTGCATAAAACAAAAGACCAGAAAATAGTTACATTTCTTAGTAAAAATGATGAATTTTCGTTGCATTTATTCAGAAATAGAGAAGAGATTCTTCAAAATATATTCCGTTTCGCTATCAGGTATTTAAGAGATTGATCAATAGCGTATTTGCTACTTCGCTATTCTCAGACTGGCTTCCAGATTCAAACACACTCAGACTGGGCGTCCAGGTTTTAGGCGGGCCCTTATATAGCGCACTTCGTATTAATAAATGAGCGATGGTTTTTGGTTCTTAAAAAATGCAGACTTCACAGTTTTCACCAGGTTCTCTAAAATAGATTTAGGTATATTGTTTCACTCAATCTCTCCATATCTCATCAATAAGGCCGTGAAGTTCCACGTCTTAAAAAGTCTGATAATATTGGAAATGGGTGAAATAAATGAGTTTCGAACACAGTGGATAACTTTAATATTCAAGACTTTATTTAATTGCATGAGGATGGACCGTCAGTGCATCAGTGAACTCTCCACGAGAGACTAACGATTCGTCACCAAGATCCGAAAGTATCGGTACCCAAGGAACAAAGAGCACTCAGTTCTTTCTCCTTATGAAATCATTGTTTATGTTTATGTTAACCTCTTCGACTCTTGCCACGTCGATTCATTTTTGAACTCTTAATCTTAATTTAAATAAATGATAATTCTCAGTAACGAAATTAAGTAATAATCCAATAGATAAAGTTGCTAAGCAGCCAAAGTTTATAAATATTGTGAAATAGAACAGGTCATCATAAAAACGTCAAACAGGCGCTCTGAAGTTTTCTATTAATTGTGAGAGATTATGAGCTGTACTTTTGGAAACATCTTAAGGTGCACTTTTAAACACATCTCAAGGTGCACTTTTGAGCACATCTCAAGGTGCAAATTCAGTACCAGTTTAAGGGATACTTCCGGGGACATTTTGAGATACACTTTCCATGAAAATCCAAGACAATCTCAAAAAATTTTCCCAGAAGTACGCTTCAAAGTGTCCTTAAAAGTGCACCTCAAGGTATCCTCAAAAATATACCTCAAAATCCCCTCCCCCCCTCCCCCATTTCATAAAAAAACTTTAGAATTTTTTCTTTTTAATAATATTTTGCTCCGTTTGATCATTTATAAAGCAGAATATCCGAATTGAAGCTGTTGATTGCGACCATATTTTCAATTTATTGCAAATTCAATTAGTTGAATTTCGAATGTCAAAGGTCTTTTCTGACGTCTTTCTGATAAAACAGTTTCATTTTCTAATATTTACAGATTTTGATTGCTTAGCAACTATACCGGACTTTCTGAGACGTGGAACTTCACGGCCTTACTCATCAATAATGAAGTCACATTGAAAGAATTCAATTTCAAAAACACAAACTGTATGAATAGAAGAAATAGTAGTTTATTTATCACGCCCATTCTTCTTCCCGAATTATCGAAAATAAATTGAAGAAAAGATTTTTAATCAAACTTTTGACAGCAGTTGAGTAACGAGAAAAAAACAGGGGGGGGACCAAAGGAGATCAATATACCCGCAGACGTAATGTATTTTCTCTTTAAATTGAAAATTCAAAGTTTCATTCAAGTGGTGCGTAAAAGTATTTACGGGTAAATGAAAAAAAAACACGGGGAAAAAAATAAAAATGAGAGAAAGAGAGAGAGAGAGAGAGAGTAGGTCTGGTCACGGTTGGACGCCCCTACAACGACAGCCAACCCTCTTTTCATCTGTATTTTTTTCTCGCTTTTTTTCATTTTATTTCTCGCACTGCCTTCTACTCCGCTGACTCTGATCGTGGCACTTGATCCAATTGGAATTTTTCTTTTTCCTCTATCTCTCTTTCATTTATTTCCTTTTTTTTTTCCTGTCTTTTTCAACCTCTCGCTCTTTCTTTAACTCATTGAGTATAGAGTTTGAACTACAGGAATGAGAAACTCGGAAAACAGAGGGGACTAGTGTAAGTGAAGAGTCTTCTTGAGAGTATGTTTGCAATGGCACCGTTGAAACTGTTGAAATGGTACTGAGAGCCGCTTCACTGTCGTACGGTTAAATCTAGTGGCTCCTGTTATCCAACATTGGTAGGCAATAGTATTTTGTAGAAATTACACTTATACCAAGTAACAAGTCCATTTTGCCTGTTTTAAGTACAATGAAAATTTTGAATTCATTGTTGTATCCATTAAATTTCGTGCAGTGTTGGCAAATTCATTACTAGGTCGAGTTTTACGTGCACGAGGGCTCGTCCATTGGGAGCATCGGGCGTGGAGCATTAGATTTTTAATGAAAATCCCTTTCCTGCTGCGTTCGAACTAATTAGGATGTGATGGAAGATTTAAAATAATATTTCTTGAAAAATATGGAATAACGAAAAGTTCGAATCTTTCATCATTTCACATTTTTTGCGGGGATCTTAACTTGTTTCTAAATAGGTCGAAGGATTAATTAATGACAATTTTGAGGATTCTTCAATTATATATCATGAAATTATCAATTCCATCGTATCCAACGAGAATGAATTGGAAATACTAACGAATACACTCGTGGACAGCTTTGCTGTAATATTTGCACTCGATTTCCATCTGGTAATATTGACCTTACTATGGTGTTATCTCTACTTTCATCCATTTACATGATTGCACTGATATATATATATGTATATATAGATATAGAGAGAGAGAGCAGATAAAATTCATGGAAATTGGATATCAACTCACTTGGATTTTAAAAAGATAAAAGAACGAAAAAATAGTACAGGACCTGGTGATACTATATATATGTCCGATGGTTATCCCGCAAAAGCTCATGTTTGAATTTAAATTTGCGGCACGTAACGAGAGGATAATATCGTCCCTGTGCGCCAATCCTACCGGGTATATGATATTGAGGGAAACCAAATGGAAAAAAAAAGGAAAAAAAAAAGAATAGTAATGAAAAAAAACCGCAATAAAAGATGAATCCGCTTTTTAAAAACAGACAGAAGAGAGATATACTTTTCCACGACTAATTGAATTGGGTATTTTTTTATTCACTTTGTACGAGGAGTTGAGAATTAAATCTTCAAAATTTGACTTTTCCATCTTTTGCGTGTTTTTTTTTCTCGTGAATGAGATGAATTAAAGGATTGCTGACGAAAAATGAAATAAGGGAGGAAAAAATCCAGCGAAGTTTTAACAAAATTGACAGGCCAATGGAAACGGAAATAGGAAAAATAAAAATCAACGTGGCTAGATCAAATCCGAAAATTCAGCAAACGAGTAAATTCGAATAACCGCAAATTCAATTGTCCGTGAGATGGTAGCGCGGTGTTTGCGTGTGAAACACTTTTTTTTTTATTTTTATTTTTTGTTAACTCTCATTCTGGCATTCAGAATTAAACTGCCATCAATTTCCTCCAGTACTTCATTTGTTTGTTGTATTTATACAGTTTATACCATGAAAATTCACTTTTTGCTGAGTAAATTTAGCACAAAAGTAAACTAAATTCGATATTTTTTTTTGTTCATCTCATTTTCCTGTGGAAATTCAAATTAATCATTCTAATTGTCTCATCAGGGTCTCTTGGAAGAGATTCTCAGAACTTTAAAAGAGAAATAAAAAATAGAGATAAAAAAAAAAGTTGTCTATTTCTCTCGTTCGAGTGATCGTCCATCCGTTGGAAACAGCGTTACGACTTTGTGGCTTCTCGAATCTGGTAAATCGAGCGTACCAAACGCCGTCATCCGTTTTCCTAATCCAACTCTTTCGATTTTTTTTTTACTTTTTCCTTCTTTTTTTCATCTCCTCTATTTTTCTACATCCTTCACAATAACCCTTTTAATCGCAATCAGAGAGATATTCCCGGATTATTTCTCATGCATTTGCACACGCTACATGATTATAATCACGGTGGATGCAATTGAAAATGAGTGAAACACATTTGTGATTTAAAGAAGTGCAATAAAATCCCTGCAAACAATCCTTTTATATTCATTACAGTTTTACAACTCCGAGAAAGAAACTTCATTTGCTCTCACTCCTATAGTTACAATGAATCGTTAATGACGAAGCATTTTAACGAAGTTCTATCAAACATTTTATTTGATTTACAAGGAAATCTTTTCAGTGAAAAGATATTTATAGGAAGGAAAATTATCGCTTAAAGCTCAGACCAGAAACCGTGATTTTGAAGTTTCATGTATTTAGAGTTGGAATAATCGAATAGGATCAAGTACATTTTCCTGATTTTCTACACCGAAAATAATGTAGTTGGTTCTATTCAATTATTCTAACTGCAAATTCGTGGAACTCTAAAAGCTCCCTTTTTAGGTCTGAACTTTTAAAGTTCAGACCTAAAAAGGGAGCAGGGAGTAGTTTAATTCCCAAAAAATGTTTCTCGGTAGATAAAAAAGTACGTGTCTCTTAGATTTCAACAAAGAATAACATATTCCTCATATTCCCATTAATATTGCTACATAGAAGGTGTGATGAAAGTACATCAATACATATATAACAGTTTTGAATAATAAAGATGTGTTGAAGGTGTATAATGAGGTGTTTCAAAAAAACAAAAGATTTTTTTTTCTCTGATGGTGTCCGAAAATTGATAGTATACTTGAAAACGAAAATTTTGGTTATAAGTAGAGCTCTTAATATCGATATTAAGGTTTGCCTCAATCTATTTTCCTATTTTCTCATTTAAATAACACAGAAAAATATTTTTTCAATTTTCTAATTTTTGTAGCTTGGAAACGGTTTATTGCAGGGAAATTTTGAATGATGAATCTCAAGAGAAATTGAACGATCTACGAAAAAGGTCTCTTGCAAAAAATCCATAAAGTCAATTGTTTTCAAGTTATGAGTCTGTTAATTAGTACCTGATAAAATTTTCGAGTATTTTGGCAAATAAATTGACGTATTAAAGTTGTTTTTCATATTAGTGCTATATATATTATGAAATTACTCAATTTCTATTGAATTTGAAGTAGAATTATGTATCTTCGATAGAAAATTCAAAAAATTATCGCTAATAAACGATTCTACGTGAATAAGAATTGTTGTAACTATCAAATGCGTAATTTATTGTTTTTTTTTAATGAAACATTCGAAATATTTCCAACTAAATATTTAATGATTTCATTGCAGGTAACATTTTAAATGGCATTTTAACAACAGTTGACGATAAATATATTCTTCGATTATCAAGTGTTATTTAAATCATAGAAATTCAATTAAATAATTAAGTTTCCCTGGTGGATCATGCAACCGGGCAGTCAATTTTTTCACAAAGTCGACCGTAATTCGATCACGATGCGTTTGCATCGCAGTCGCATCGTGGTCACATGACAGTCGATTTCGTGAAAAAATCGCCTGTCTGATCGATTTGTAGTTGATATGTAATCGCCCGATCCATCAGGGTGATGTGAAGTTTTTTTTATTGCAAGTAGGATATTTTTTTCTATTTTCAGTAACTACTTGCAATAAATACTGGAGCTGTTCTTCATTCTTCGTTAAGCATTGATTGTACTGTTCAATCAATGCTAGACCGCGTTCAGCAATATCATTCACGACTTGAAGATGCTCAAAATATCTAGCTGGAAATATTTCAAATGTTTCATTAAAAAAAACAATGAAGTACGCATTCAATAGTTCCAACGATTCTTATTCACGTAGAATCGTTCATCTAATTTATATACTAGAAGAAAGTATCCTATGTGCGTGCCGCTAAAACTCAGAAACCAACCCTCATAGCCCCATGGGTGTTATATGGGGTGTTAGCCCTCCACCCCCCATACATGAAGAGGTTTTCCGTTTTCAGCTACGGGGGTTAGTTTTCGAGATATGGGGATAGCGAATATTGCTCCTTATGGGGGTAAAATAATGTTCTAAATCGTTCTACAGAACACTAGAATGATCTAGAATAGTTGACAATGCTTCAGAATGTTCCAGAAGGTTCGGGAATTTTCGAGATTGTTCCAAAACGTTTCGGAACATTCTAGAATTTTCTAGAATATTCCAAGAGATTAAAGAATATTTTGAAATGTTCCAAGAAGTTTGCGAACATTCTAAAATGTTCCAGGAGGGTTGGAAATTTTTGTAAATGATGCAAAAGGCTTGGAAATATTTTTGAATGTTCTAGAACGGTTCGAAATAGTCTAGAATGTTTCAGAAAGCTCCAGAATTCTCTAGGATGATCCAAAAAGTTTGGAATTTTTTTTGAAATGTTACAGAAAGTTCGAGAACTCTCTCGAATGTTGCCAAAGGTTTGAGAATTTTCTAGAATGTTCCAAAACCTCTGAGAACTTCCTAGAATGTTCTCAAGGATGTGAGAATATTTTGGAATGTTCCAGATAATTCGAGAACATTTCAAAATGTCCCTAAGGTTCGCGAATCTCCTGAATTCCGAGAATATCCTAGAAGGTTTAAGAAGTTAGAATATGTTTTCAATAAGAAAGAAAAGTACTTTCTATATTTTAAAGTTCATTCTTTTATCCCAACTAACACACAATCTCATATCAACTTCTGAGCGAAGCCGGGTAGTTTAGCTAGTTAGCAATAATTTATTGAATTTTCTATAAAAAATACATAATTGTGCTTCAAATTCAATAGAAATTGAGTAATTTTATAATATATAGCACTAATATGAAAAACAACTCTAATACTTCAATTTATTTGACAAAATACTCGAAAATTTTATCAGGTACTAATTAACAGACTCATAACTTGAAAACAATTGACTTTATGGATTTTTTGCAGGAGACCTTTTTCGTAGATCGTTCAATTTCCGTTGAGATTCATCATTCAAAATTTCCCTGCAATAAACCGTTTCCAAGCTACAAAAATTGGAAAATTGGAAAAATATTTTTCAGTGTTATTTAAATGGGAAAATAGAAAAATGGATTGAGGCGAACCTTGATATCAATAGTAAGAGCTCTACTTATGACCAAAATTTTCGTTTTTAAATATACTATCAATTTTCGGACACCATCAGAAAAAAAAAAATCTTTTGTTTTTCTGAAACACCCTAGTGTATAACACAATTTATGCATACAACTTTATGTATAGCATCAAAATATCAATATTTCAGAAATATACGAAATAATTGACCTCTTCCATTGTTTGCCTGTTTTTTTTTAAATTCCCAAATCCATCGGAATTAGAAAAAAACACTGGAAAAGGTTTGCTTGTTAAAAAGATAAATTGAAAGCAATACATCCAGAAATAAAAATGAAACTGATGAATCAAGGGGAAAATCAGTGGAAGTACAGAATTATCACCAAAGGGTGAATGATACTTGTAATTATTTTTAAATGCTCATTAATAATGTGGTGCAGCAAAAAATTGTCGGAATTATATTGAAGAGCGTCTATTTTTGATTAAATTCCATCCGACGAATCATCCAAACTCGAGGAGAAGAATATAAAGTATTAATGTTACGAATCATTAAATATTGCTGGAAATTGAGAGCTACTAATTCGGTTTACAACTATAAATACAATTGTGGAAATCATCAATCGGTGATAATCCATTGAACATTCCTAATATAACACAGTTAGCCACACATATTTGTATACATTTGATACAAGGCATTGTTACATAACTCTAGCAATGAAATTAAACTATGCAAGTGTATCCATCTGTATAGGTAATATATCTCTCTGTGTACAAATCGTTCTATTACATTGCTCATACTCATATATGCATGGTACAGCATATAAATTATAGAGATCATGACTCGCAAACATCCATTTGCAATATGTATGTTTACATATTCTAATTTTTTGAGTCATAAAGAATTTGGGGAATATTGATCGATTGACAAAGTAAGAAAATTATACCAGATTGATTATTGGATTCATTTTCATTTATTTCCGATTAAGTTATTGATTGTTTATAGAGATATTGGAGAAATAATTAACAACATCAAATTATTGTCAAAGTAATATGCATTACAAACTTTTTATCTCTAAACAAAAATAGATAAATACCTCTAATAAACATGAGATAATTAGACGGAGATGTGCTGAAACGCATGGTCCACTGTTCGGTCTAAAAGCCTGAGGAAGCTGGCATTGTTCAACGAAATGTCGCGATTTGACAATAATTTGATGTTGTTAATTATTTTTCCAATATCCATATGAACAATCGATAAATTATACCAGATTTTATTCATCCAATATGATCGTCATTGAGTTTTTCATATAATTAATTGGATTTATCGTCATTATTTGTCCGGCAACTGGCATTTTTTATGATTTGAAAAATTAATAGACATTCTGATGAACGAAAATATATATAGTTACACAAGGAAAAAAATGGGCTGTGATTATAAATTGTCGCAGTGAAATTAAAAGTGAATCCTGCGTCTCGCTTTTAGTGATAATTTTTTTTTTTATATTTTTGACTGAAAATTTCCGGTAACACTGTGTAAAATTAATCTCAAAAAAATCTTCTCATGTTACTTTGTCATAAATGATCACAATTAAAAGGGTAAAAAATTACCGGAACATATTAGATATCCTTAAACGGTCGTCTGAACATGTCATAAAAAGAATTCCTGTATGAAAAATTTATCAATCGAAAAATGAAAAAAAAATAGTAATTCATATCTTTCAAATTCTGTAAAAAACATAATTATCAAATTACACAATCTCATTAAATGAAAATGACTCGGAATATTTCTGTAATTTCGTTTGATAAATCTTTGTATTATTTCATGACAATGAACGAGTCAAGATGCAATGACCCATATTTACTCAATCACGAACAATTCAGCGCCCATGAAAGCCCTTTTACGATGCACTCACCTTATCAATTCCTTTATATCACAATCTCAGAAGAGGTCAAGCCTGACTCTACACTCTTTTTCTCTTTTATATAATCGTACCACCTAACCTTTCCGATTATTACGGATTCGTTTTCCTTTTTTTTTTTCACTCTATTTTATTCCACTTTTTATGGACAAAAAAAAGAGAGGAAGGAAAAATGCGTTTATATAGGTTACTGCACTTTAGTTCCATGATTATTTGATTTTCTTTATTTTATCGTATTTTCAGCATCGCCAGAGCCTTCTATTATTTTCGTCATTGTAATCAAAAATAGCATCTTTTTAAATGAAGAATTATTGACAGTTACCAGAATGAATATTTAAGTGAATATTAAATATTCGATATGTTGCCGGAAAATGAACACCAAAATTGATAAAATATTCAATGTAAATTCATCCACATCTCCGATAAATTCTCCCCTCAACATGAGCATAAATTAAAAATGATCAAAATTTTCCATAACATTTTTCAAAAACTGACAATTCAATTTTAAACTATCTATTACTACATAATAAAATTATGAACTCGTCAACTGCATGATAGAATTTATATTTTTAAATACCCTATCGATCCTAATTGTGAATAACCTATAACAACGAAGGAACTTTAATGCCACCTGATAAGTAAATTACCATGCTACTATGCATATATGGCTAAAGAGATTAACTCGTTCCTCCCAATTAACGAGGCAACCAAGATCAATTAATGCACTGACCGTACGATCCTCAAACGATACTTGGCTATATAAATGGAGGACAGATTCACTCACTAGAATGAACACACAAAAGCCACTCTATAGTTACGAGTAACTTGCTCACTTTTGTTTCTTGCAACGTAAAATATCGTGTCTCTCTCTTTTTTTATCCACAAAAAGCCCGAGAAAACCTTTTCCCATCAAGCTTTCTACTTCACTGGCAAATCTCCACAATATTCTATTGTACAATGTTACAACTAGAGTAATGTATCAAATTCTCTCTCTCTTTTTCTCTCTTTTTTTTTTTCGTCTTTCAAACTCACCCTTTGTCGATTGTCTTTAAACCCCCATCCACAAATTTCACCTTAATGCCTGACCAATTCAATCGTTGTACCTTATCGGCGACAAATCAAAGTTAGGTGAGGTCACCACACAAGCGCCATATTCCACGGTGACTGGGTACTTTATCGTTTCCGTCTTTTCGTGGGAATGAAAAAAAAGAAAAAAAAAAAACGGAAAACCTTTCCGAATGCTTTTCTTTTCTGCCTCCCACTAGGGGGATGAGGCAATGTAGAAAAAGGGCTGCAGGTGACCAATATATATATATATATATATATACACATTCTAGATAAAGAGAAAATGGACGAGGAAGCTGGGAACAGGAAAGAAATTCCATGCAGCTGAATGAAATCGAAATAGTCCAGAGTAGAACTTGAAAGAACAAACTACATCCGGAGATATCAGCAGAATATAAGCCTTGGGATAAAAGAGAATGGGGTTGGAAGGGATAAAAATAGAGGGGAGAATCAGGCTAACGTAAGAGGCTCTTTCTACTATGTAACTCTCTTTCTCTCTCTCTCACTCTCTCTATCTCTGTCTTTTTACGTTGTCCTGCAATGATCATGGGTTGAAATGGAACGTTCAATAGAGCCCCCTTCCACGAAATCTCTGTCCTCACCCATTTTCTATTTCTTTTTCTGACCATACTGATATTGCATCACTGTTCTCACGATTTGTAGTCCACTGGACAATGACAATACACCATTCTACAGTGTCTATCAAAAGCATTTAGTCATTATAACCATTAGTTCTTGGTAATGACGAAATTTTCTATTGATATACTATTCAGTACTGAATGCAATCTTCTCACAAGGAATAGTTGAAGGCATTTTCTGATTGTGAATGGAATTATCCAAAAGCGGATTCAAATCATGTACTTTGGCACTGACCGATCTATGATATTTATAAAAAAAGATCTGTTGAGAAGAATGTGTAGAATATCACAAGTTTTCTGTCCACCATCAAAATTGAATGCTCTAGAATCCAATAATAAGTTTCTGGGAAAATGAGATTTATCGATTTGACCCATCCCCACTGTATACATATTCACCCTGATTTTATTCGCTGAGGAAAAAAAAATTACTTCTCACAAATAAATAATTCAATTTTTTCTAGAAATAAAATCTTCTTATTAACTCATTTTCCATTAAAATTTATAAAATAGAGATTTTTTAGGAAGAATCCCTGAAATTCTGCTAAATTGTTTTCAAATCCATCCATTGAATTTCCTTTTTTTTATTACGAATTAATTGATTCTGTACAAAAATGATTTACTGACAGAAAGTGAAATGTTTGTTTTAAAAAAAAATTTCCAATTGCTCAGGAGAAAATATTTTTACTATTAAATGCTTCTAATTCATTCATGTCTCTTCTACAATTGATACATTATAACATTGTATAGAAAAAACGCTTTATCACTACCAAATGTAGAGATTTTCCGGGTCAGTTCGGATGCTATCATATTATTCTGAAATATTTTTAGAAGTTCAGAGTTTTGATTTTACCGACCGTGTATAGATTATTTTTATTATTTCGTAACATTACATTTTGCGGTAATTTCGGTCATATATAGGCATTCATTCATGAGAAATTCATCTGAACTTAAATGGAGAGAAGGCGAAGAGTGCTTGAGTATTTAAACTTCTAACCTATTCAGGTTATAGTAGTTGAAATTTCATATTATCGCGTAAAGATAGAAATTAAACTATTAAATAAATCAATTAAATTAAAGAATTAAATCAATTGAATTAATTAAAGTGCACAAGTTTAGAACTTCAGCAACGATAATCCATATTGGAAGAAATTCATGAATCTTCTACCTCAGCATCATCAGTTTCTCAAAATATTCTATGTTTTTAATCAGTAAAACTTTGCATGATATTGCAATTATTTTGAGTTTGTTAGAAAAACTTCATTGTTGATTTTTTCGAATGAATTTTTTTCATTAAAGAAAATCATTGCATGAAAAGATTTTTTTTTCTCAGTGTAATATCCTCGTAAAAATGAATGTTATTATCATGTGTGTATGATATATGTTCATACTCGCACGTAATATACATATATATACATATGAATATTTCCGTTTCTTTTTCTAGATGCCACAAAATAAGATCTATCTATTTGAATGCTAAATGAAAAAATAAATAAAGCTGAAGCCCTTAAATCATTGAGAATTCTCTGATTCATCGCCCTTTTTTTTTGTAGATGCATGTACTCTATGGGTGTTTCTATTGGTAACCAATATTGATTTACTAACACAATTATATTAGCGTGATTCAGGGAAGTTTAAATATTTCATTTTACTGAATCAAATTGAATTGCACTGTTATTTTTGTACTACGTGATTTCCATACATTGCTGGTAATTTTTTGATATTCAATTTAAAATTACCATTGACTGCTGTATTTGCTTTTGTCTTTTCTTACTTGGTGCTTCTATTTATTATCTGATAAATGTTAAATTCCAATATTTCACATTGTGAATAGGTACAGTTGTAACATGAATATTCAATTAATTCAATGAAATTATGAATTTTTCTATAAATAAAATAGCAAATGTACAATTTGTAATAATTTCTCAGAGTTTGTTGACACAATTTGTCTACTCATATGTACATTTATTTGTCACAACCGCAAACTTGTCAACTAATATCGCTCATGTCTCCAACTCTTTTTTTTTTATTTCCCTCTATTGTCGCTGTTTCATATTATTGTTTATGAGTTTTTGACATTTTGACATAGTCAGTGACAGGAGACTCTAACGCTTTCACCTCTCTTATCACACGCGTTCATGTGCTTTTTTCTTTCTCTCTACTATTTCATCCTTCTCTTTCCCCCTTTTTTTTTATTCATGATATAAAAAATTTGCACGAATTAATTACTGAAATTCCGAGATTTGGAGAATTTATTTGGTGAAATATTAACTGCTTGAAATTATTGAAATGAGCAAAGAAAATAATGTAGAAATGGAATTAAAGACCTCGTCCATCAGTTTCACAGATCTGCATGAAGCCATTTGAGCGGATGGAAATGGAAGAGAGGACCAAAAGCCCAAAGAACGAGAAAAAAAGACAGAGAGAGAGAAAGAAGTAGAAAGCAATTGTAGACTTTTCCGAGCTTTCAAGGATTTGAAACGAACATCAGAGGAAAATTAGGGAAAGGTAAGAGAAACGAACACTTTATTTTTATTTATTTTTTTTTCCTTTAATTTTCCTCCTTTACCCATTTCTTCCTGCCCATTCTATTTTCTTGTCTCCTGAAGAAAGAAGCACGAGAAATTAAGCTATTCAAATAGAATTTAATTGCTGATTTGCTATTCAAAAATACTCGTACACTCGCTCTGGCACATCCTTTGTTTCAGCTCCCTGTGGGGCTTTTCAACGAGTGCCAAGAGGAAGAGAGAAGAAGAAGAAGAAGAAGAAGAAAAAAAAAAGGCGCCACTACGCAAAGAATGAAAAACAAAATACTAATGATATACGCCAAATTAATTTCATTACAACAATTCCCATTCTATTTAATAATATGTAGCTTTTACTTGAAAATAATACTCATAAATTATGAAAACAAATGAAAATACTACAGATGATACAGTGTAATTTAACTACTGTAATTTATGATACGTTTTTTTTTTACTAACCAATGAAAATAAAATTTCACGTGCTGTGAATAAAATAAGTTAAAGAGTTTAAAAACCGAAGGGTAAAAAGAATGAGCCAGAGGCTGAATTGTCGTATGGCCAATACTACATACACAGTAAGTGTCTCTAGTTTCCAATTCTGTAGTTTTATCACGACTTCACGACGATTCGCCGTTTGCTTCTTTCTTCTCTTGGGTATATTCAGAGGCGTGACACAGAGTATTTTACTTCCGACAGAAGAGTAGAGAAGTAGGAGAATAGGAAAGAAATAAAACACGAGATGATCTAACTTTTAATATATACAGAATGACGGTTTAGCGTTCATCTTACGAATTTCAGGGGCTTAAGGAATCTACAGTTACAATTCTAATACCGTCAGAATTAATGAAATCTGATAGAGATTTTTTTAAATGACGATCATAAGCCATTATAGGAATTTTTTTTTATTGTTGCAGCATCGACTGCGATACTCGAGGTAATACTGAATGCAACAATTCGGTATCACATAACGACAGATAATTTCCTTCTAAATATCTTTTTCAATGATTATTCATTTTTTTTTCTTTTGATATGACTTTTTTAAAAATAAAAGAAATTCATGCCAGACCGGATATGCCATTTATTTTAACAAAAAATTGAAACAGAGTCATGAAAATAAATTATATAATGATTATTCATGAAAAAACATTCCTGAATTAAATAACTCACGACAAAATATCTCCAAAAATAGTAATTTATTAATAAATGCTCATAAATTTAATTATTCACGACAAAATATTCCAATAATAATTTTTTTCATAATCTTCATCATTTTATAATGATAATGGTAATTATGCAGGAAAGGGGCCTACATAGAATTTAAATAATTGTCAAAGTCAAATCTTCGGAAAAAAATATGGAATGCGCAAGCAGGATTTGAACCCACGACCCTCTGATTACATGTCAGGTGCTCTGACCACTGAGCTATTGCGAATTCCTATACTTTCCTTCAAATTTTTGACCAAGATATATTTCATCATTTTCACCACCTCCCTTCTTGAGGTAATTTAAATTAATTTGAATTAATTTTATTTGGATAGGCCGCTTTTCTGCATATTTACCTGATAATAATTCTTCCAATATTCTTTATAATTTGGTTTTTGAAAAAATATTTTTGCCTCAAAAATCATAATTCTTTGGATTTTGAAAATAAATTTGAGTTTTTCTGCATTTTCATCTGAAAAAAGATGATGCTTTTGACTTTCACCTCAATTTTTTGCTTTTTGTTAATTTTAAATTGTTGTTATTAATGTTCGAATGTCCTTATTTTCCCTATTTTGTTTCTTTTACTATCAAGCATTTTTTTTTCTTCACTTACTAACAATTCTGGTGACATTAAATGAAAAAGTCGAGCCGACATCAAATGCACCACTTTTAGCGAAACTAGATGCAGAATTTTCCAGAATCGCAGACAAAAAGTCCTTTTATCACTATTCAGATGTTTATTCTCCAATTTCATTAATTTTTGCACCATTGCAATTGTCATTTCTTATTCTTTTTATCCCGAAAATTCATAACGTGCACACAGAAAACACTGAGCGTAGAAGACGCGCAGAAGTGCGTAATCACTGCACATGTGTGCGTACTTCACGTTCTCACAATTGAACGTGATGTACGCACACTCGGTGCGTGATGTACGCACACGTGTGCGTGATGTACGCACACGTGTGCGTGATGTACGCACTCTTTTTGCGTGATCTAAGCACACTTGTGCGTGATCTACGCACACTTGTGCGTGATCTGCGCACACTTGTGCGTGATCTACGCACACTTGTGCGTGATCTACGCACACTTGTGCGTGATCTACGCACACTTGTGCGTGATCTACGCACAGAAGTGCGTGATGTACGCACACTTGTGCGTGATGTACGCACAGTTGTGCGTGATATCGACACACGGTAAATAAGCGAAATAAAGCGAAATAGACGTTAATATGGGATCAGGAGGGAGTTTTTCCAGTTTTTCGTAAGTATCTCGGTGAATAAGCGAGATAGAGCGAAATAGATATCAATATTGAATCAGGAGAAAGTTTTTTCAGTTTTTCGCTATCATCTAGGTAAATAAGCGAGATGGAGCGAAATGGACGTTAATATGGGATCATCAGGGAGTTTTTCCAGTTTTCGCGATCATCTCGGTGAATAAGCGAGATGGAGCGAAATGGACGTTAATATGGGATCATCGGGGAGTTTTTCCAGTTTTTCGCGATTATCTCGCTGAATAAGCGAGATAGAGCGGAATGGATGTTAAGATAGGAGCAGGAGGGAGTTTTACGTGATTATCTCGATGAATAAGCGAGATAGAGCGAAATTGATACCAATATTGAATCAGGAGAGAGTTTTTTCAGTTTTTCGCTATGATCTCGGTAAATAAGCGAGATAGAGCGAAATGGACGTTAATATGGGATCATCGGGGAGTTTTTCCAGTTTTTCGCGATTATCTCGGTGAATAAGCGAGATAGAGCGAAATGGACGTCAATATGAGATCATCAGGGAGCTCTCTTAGTTTTCGTGATTATCTCGGTGAATAAGCGAGAGAAGGCGAAATGGACGTTAACTTACACTACTCAAAAAAATTAAAGGAACAAAAAATTTTTCCATTTTTTTCAGTGATTTTTGGAAGACTGTAACTTCATGAAAAATGGTCGGATTGAAATTTAAAAAAAAGCATTTTGAAGCTTGAAGTGTCTAGTTTTGAAATCTTTCAAGGAAAATTTTTTTGGAGCATTCCCTATGATGCAAAGAGAGGAAAAGAAGCGAAAGAAAAAAAATCAAATTTTCTGTCATTTTTGAAAATGGTCTACAGGCTCAGAAAAAAAATTTGCAACTTGACCAATGCAAGGATCATTTAGCCCAGCTCTTTAGCTTCAATTTCTTTTTTTTTTTTCCTTCGTACAATCATTTGTCTCTGAGATATCGACTGTTGAATGAAAATTTGTCTTTTTCTCTTCGATCATCGATATCTCGTGAACTACTGATCGTACAGCGAACGGATGGTGGGTTTCACAAACTTGAATAAATTTTCTAGAAGTGGTTTTTGGAATTGGATTTTAAAAAAAATTAATTTTACACATAATATTGGTTCGAAAAGTTACCAAAAAATAACGTTTTTTCACTGTTCTCGTAAGTCTACCTAAACTTTGTCATTTTTCGGAGGACTGCTATTGTCTTTGGGTTTTTTCTTATCTGAATGTATGCCCAAACACCCTGGAAAATTTCAAGTCAATCGGTTGAGCCATTTTTTCTCCCCGACCGATCAAAGTTGTAGCAAGAATTAAAGGAACAATATGCTGGTTCCTTCAATCCTAATTAATGAAGGTTTTTTTTTTGTAAAAATTTCGTTCCACACGCATACACATATTCTTGCAAATTTCAGTTTTTATCAAATTTATTTTTAATAAACGAAATATTCCGATATCCAATGTTCCAATGTCTTTTTCTCCTCATTTTCCGATCATTAGGTGAACCTTTAAGACGAAATTCTTACAAAAAAATACCTTCATTAATTAGGGTTTAAGGAACAAGCATATTGTTCCTTTAATTTTTGCTACAACTTTGATCGGTCGGGAAAAAAAAATGGCTGAACCGATTGACTTGAAATTTCCCAGGGTGTTTGGGCATACATTCAGCTAAAAAAAAACAATTTCAGTAGCAGTCTTCCAAAAAATGACAAAGTTTAGGTAGACTTACGAGAACAGTGAAAAAACGTTATTTTTTGGTAACTTTTCGAACCAATATTACGTGTAAAATTAATTTTTTTTAAAATCAAATTCCAAAAACCACTTCTAGAAAATTTATTCAAGTTTGTGAAACCCACCATCCGTTTGCTGTACGATCAGTAGTTCACGAGATATCGATGATCGAAGAGAAAAAGACAAATTTTCATTCAACAGTCGATATCTCAGAGACAAATGATTGGACGAAGAAAAAAAAAAAATTGAAGCTAAAGAGTTGGGCTAAATGATCCTTGCATTGGTCAAGTTGCAAAAATTTTTTCTGAGTCTGTAGACCATTTTCAAAAATGAAAAAAATTTTGATTTTTTTTCTTTCGCTTCTTTTCCTCTCTTTGCATCATAGGGAATGCTCCAAAAAAATTTCCCTTAAACGATTTCAAAACTAGACATTTCAAGCTTCAAAATGCTTTTTTTTAAATTTCAATCCGACCATTTTTCATGAAGTTATAGTCTTCCAAAAATCACTGAAAAAAATGGAAAAATTTTTTGTTCCTTTAATTTTTTTGAGTAGTGTAGTATCAGGAGGGAGTCTCTTCACTTTTTCGCGACTATATTGGTGAATAAGCGAGATAGAGCGAAGTAGACATATGGAATTATGAGGAAGTTTTCACATGAAATAATGTCCTTTTGATCCCAAATTAACGTGCATTTCGCTCTATTTCACTTATTCACCGGTATAGTCGTGAAAAATCTAATAAACTCCCTCCTGATCCTAAATTAACGTGCACTTCGCTGTATCTCGCTTATTCACTAAGAGAATGACGAAAAACTGGAAAAACTCCCTGGTGATCTCATATTAACGTCCATTTCACCCCATCTCGCTTATTCACCGAGATAATCACGAAAAACTGGGAAAACTCCCTCCTGATCCCAAATTAACGTCCATTTCGCCCCATCTCGCTTATTCACCGAGATAATGACGAAAAACTGAAAGAGCTCCCTGGTGATCTCATATTGACGTCCATTTCGCTCTATCTCGCTTATTCACCGAGATAATCGCGATAAGCTGGACAAACTCCCTCCTGATCCCAAATTAACGTCCATTTGGCTCAATCTCGCTTATTCACCGAAATAATCACGAAAAACTGGACAAACTCCCTCCTGCTCCCAAATTAACGTCCATTCCACTCTATCTCGCTTATTCATCGAGATAATCACGTAAAACTGGAAAAACTCCCTCCTGCTCTCATATCAACGTCCATTCCGCTCTATCTCGCTTATTCGCCGAGATAATCGCGAGAAACTGGAAAAACTTCCCGATGATCCCATATTAACGTCCATTTCGCTCTATCTCGCTTATTTACCGAGATGATAGCGAAAAACTGAAAAAACTCTCTCCTGATTCAATATTGATATCGTCGCCTTAGAGTGAATGGGGCGTAAGTGCCAAAAACACGAAATTCTGGTGTGAAAGGGACGTATGTCCACTTATCACTCCAAAATTTTTTTTATGGCCTCTGGAACATTATTTGGATAATTGAAAATTGAAATAACAAAGTGGCGTGACTACCAATTTTAAAATGAAAGGGACGTATTTCCACACTTACGCCCTTTTGTTACTTCCTTTTCAAATGTTGAATAATTGTTGAAGTTAAAGTGAAAAGGACGTATCTCCGCACTTACGCCTCTTTGTTTTTATAATTTTTTTTATCTCATGAGAATATTCGGAGTTACGACCTTTTGTTTTTAGGTTTTTTCATCTGGATTTTGGCACTTACGCCTTTTTGTTTTTAGCGATTTGTATCTAAACTATGGCACTTACACCTCTTTGTTTTTAATTTTTTTCCGATGATTAGAGAAAATTCAATGAAAACACTAAAAACAAAGGGGCGTATCTCCGGCACTTACGCCTTTTTGTTATCAGTTTTTTCCCGATAATTAGGGAAAATCCAATGAAAACAGTAAAAACAAAGAGGCGTATCTCCGGCACTTACGCCCCTTTGTTATTAGTCAGTGGTACTTACGCTTATGTGTTATTATTTTTTATTTTTTTACTAATATTGCGTAAAAGGCCTTGGAAAGCCTATTGGAGCAATACGCACTATTAGTGGAGATACGCCTTTTTGTTATTTTGAGAAAAAAAAATCGGGAAGAATGGCACTTACGCCCCTTTTACTCTAAGGCGACGATATCTATTTCGCTCTATCTCGTTTATTCACCGAGATAATCACGAAAAACTAGAAAAACTCCCTCCTGATCCCATATTAACGTCTATTTCGCTTATTTACCGTGTGTCGACATCACGCACAACTGTGCGTACATCACGCACAGCTGTGCGTACATCACGCACAGCTGTGCGTACATCACGCACAGCTGTGCGTAGATCACGCACTTCTGTGCGTACATCACGCGCTTCTGTGCGTAGATCACGCACTGCTGTGCGTAGATCACGCACTTCTGTGCGTAGATCACGCACAAGTGTGCGTAGATCACGCACAAGTGTGCGTAGATCACGCACAAGTGTGCGCAGATCACGCACAAGTGTGCGTAGATCACGCACAAGTGTGCGTAAATCACGCAAAAAGAGTGCGTACATCACGCACACGTGTGCGTACATCACGCACCGAGTGTGCGTACATCACGTTCGATTGTAAGAACGTGAAGTACGCACACATGTGCAGTGATTACGCACTTCTGTGCGTCTTCTACGCTCAGTGTTTTCTGTGTGTGGCTATTAACGTTATCCTGTATAATGTACAACCAGAATATATATCGTGTTTCTTGTGATACAATTAACAATGGCTTTTCCTTTCCAAGTTTTCGTGTCAGTATAACATATTTTGATTAATAACAAGATATAAACGTAGCTACTTTATCTCAACGCTTTTTCCTCGTGTACATCAGAGTTTTAGTTTTTGTTTTGCCAAAAGATTCCAAGAGAAATGGATGAAAACACGAGTGTATAAGGTGTAACGAATGATCTTCAACAACTGGGAAAACAACAAGCACGTCTGGTTTGTCCGCTGTTTATCATATTTCATTGGACATTTGTCGCCTCACAGTTTGCTGAGCTCATTCAGCTAGAGAGAAAAAGTAAGAAAAAAAAAAAAAAAAGGAGTAGGAAAAAAATCCATTGGGATGCACAAGGACGAATACTATATGCTCTCCATGTTGGCCACCGTCCCAAAGACTTTTCAGGCACTGCCAGGTCATACATTTTTTTCCTCCTCCTCCTCCTCTTTCATTCCACTTCTTTTTTTTTTTTTCATCTTTCTTTCTTTAATATCTTCAGCTACGGCTGGCCAAACTCCCTGACTTTTTTTTTTCGGAATACTTCGAGTCATATCGGGTATCCATGTGGAGCTTCTTTTCCTCTCATCTTTCTCGTTTGGTTATAAGGATAAGCTCCATTTAACGAGCTTTGAAGAACTATCGTAAAAATTTTTTTTGAGTGAATAAAAAAAGAATGTAGGGGAGAAATCTCCTGCAGACAAAGCGATTTTATTCTCTCGTACGAATTACGTTAAAAATGTCATTTTCTTCTTTTCTCTCTCTCTCTCTCGTATTTTTACGTATTCAATCACGTGAATGAGACTCTACAATTTTTGGATGTTTGCGACAAGCACTGGAATTTTATGTAGAAAAAAAAAGGGGGGGGGGGGGAGAGGAAAAAAAAATATTGCTGCTATGAAATATAAAATAATGTTTGCATTTATGATTGTAGTATACAAAGCTTAGTAGACCGCTGGAAATACACAGTGTAACGTAATCCCTTTGTGGACGGCATGCGGGCAGCAGAAAAGAGTATATGTAAAAGAATAAAATAAAAGAGAAACAACGTAAAAAAAAAAAGCGCCTGGGCATTTGCACTGAGCTGGGGGAAAAGAGGGGGGGTGGGGGGTGGAAGAGGAGAAAAAGAAAGAAAAACATGAAATAAAACTGCCGAGGATCAAAATAAAGGAAGAGTTGTGCCCGCGAAAGGTTTGGGACGAGAGTGAAAAAGAGAAGGAGAGAGAGATGGGTTTTGAAAAACGAGAACGAAGAATGGCAGACTATATAACGTGTGATAGTATGAGTTGGCAGTTGGTGGTGCTTAAAAACACGGAGAGGCATCTCAGTGTTGGGGGGGCAAAAACATTTAAATGGAGTTTTTATTTCTCTCGGTCGTATTTGGTTACGACTGCATATCACACAGGCATCAATACAACTTTCTTTATTTCAGAAAATTAAATGAGAAAGAAAAATAGAAAGAGGAAAATTGGGGCCAAATGGAGATTATAATGAAATCGTTTGAGTTGAATTTAAATTAAATAATTGGAAACATGTCATTCTATTAGATAAACCTTTTCTCTTCATTGAAAAGGAAAAAAAAAACGTTAACAAAATTGGGGTCAAATTTTTTTTCTCTATTAAATTTACACAATATCGTCTGCATTTTTTTTTGTTCTTGGGAAAAAAATATGAAAATCGATACAGCAATTTTTTTGCCACAATGCGTGTGGAAAAAAATAGTGAAGAAACAATTTGAATAATGAAAAAAAAAATATTGACGCTTCCGAGAATTATTTTTCAACCTTTTCTCGTTCCCCCAGGGGAAAAATAAAGCTCCATTGGGAAAAAAATACACATGACTAATTTTATAGCGCAGGAAATTCACTACAAAAAAGAAAAAAAATCATTAACCACATATTACTGAAATAAATAGTTTAGGCAATAGAGCCATACAAAATACATACGTTTCACAGTGCTCGACCTCGATTTGTGCCGCTTGAATTCCTAAAATAATGAGAGAAAAAAAAAGCATGATAGTGAGATAATTTTGGTATTCATTTGAAACATTAATTTAAATTTCAATGAACAGATTTTCTTTGTACACTGAAATAAATAGCCAAATTAAAAATAAAAATAAAATAACACAAATAACAATGATGATAATAGTTGTGTAATGATCGTGAATTCAGTTATACAGGGTATTGCAGAATAACCACAAACTGCAGTCGGATGTTTATTCAGAATTCATGGCTGTGACTCTGAATGTTAAAGTGTTGGAAAGAGGAGAGAGAGAGAGAGAGAGAGAGCTTCATGTTCATTTTCGGGGAATGGTCATTTCTCTTGGTGGTGTGCCGATGAAGCGTACCCTTTAAATACGTATGGGAATAAATTGTACAAATCATCCAATAATTGCTTCGCGTGACCGCAGTCACAACAGTGCTGTCAATGATTATTCATTGTTACATTATATACATATATATGTATAGATAGGTGTTTCATTCAAAATACCTGAATGCAGAAAGTTAACTACGCACGATCGTCAAATAATGTAGCGAGCCTCCATACTGGAAGAATTATATATTTTTGATGATGGAGAATTAGAAAAGTAGGATTTAACTCGATACAATTGAAATTGTAATACGTTATGAGTACGGTGCTTATTTTCTTTATGATTGCAGTACAATGCGGTTGTAGGGGCTCGTTACCAGAAGGAGCTACACATATATATAATTAGCTTGTTTCAACATTCAATATGGCGAGAAACCCTCTTGTAACGTATTTTCTTAGTTCTGAAATGAAATTAATCTTTCAATGATAAACTCGGAGAACTGAGTCCATGGACGGCCATTTTATATAGCTAACTTGATTGCTGAAAGTTAAATCTAACAGCGGTGAAGTAACAATCTGAATTTCCATATTTATATGGAATCAGTTTCCCGATGTTTCTCAGAAGATTTTCATCAAGTTTTGTTGGAAAACTCAGAAATTGATTGATTGATTTGGTTGAAAATCTAATCAGCACCAATCCATATCAAGAAGCTCCGATTGCAATATTGATCATCTCGATCGTATTGGTGAATGAAAAAATAGTCTAATACATACAGGAACCCCATTTTCGACTATTAATGAATTCTTTACGTTCACGGAATGGAATTTCGTCTGTTAACGGAATGTTTTGATCAGAGAACGAAATTCGGAAACTAGTTTCAATCTCTCATACAGTTTGGTTCCGTGGAAGGATCTGAAATTGAACTCTTATACTAACTAATGTGAGTTTCAGTGAATTTAGGCATCAGTCGATTGTCGTCGTAACAGTGACATTAACGAGCTTCTACCCTCACACGGTAGTTCAAGAAAGCAACATAATTTTTTTATTTTTTTGATCAGTAAAAACCCGACGAAAATTAACTATTTTAATTATAAAAAATACATGTTATTTCGCTTCTTTTATTAATTGATTTTTTTAATAATAGAAGTATTAAAAATACTCAAGTAGTGGAATGGCGGCTGCGTGCAAACTTCAAATTCTTGTATGTCAATTTTCGATTATTGTGCTTTGTTCCTCAAAAATATTAATAAATTCTTCTACCAATGTTAAGAATCTGTTAGCAACAAATTATTGCATTTGAAAAGAAAAAATTACGGAATAGAAACATATCGGTATACATTGATATATATTCGATCAGCTGATGCATGCAGCATAGCCAGGCCCTCTATCGTTTCCGCCGCCATGACGTGTTTACTACAAATAAATTTTTTTGTATTGCGTTTCTTGAGCTTATTTGGCCGGTGAGGTGGGTCCGAAAGAATATCATTCAATTCTATACATATTCAATAATATCATATTAATTTTTAGTAGGAAAATATCTGTTAGATCTATAAAAAAAAAAATACAAAACGTCGCCAATAGAGTGGTTCTGTCATAAGGGCTCTCTATAAGCATGTGAAATTACTCATTTTCACTATTTTTTTTCTCGATAACTAGACGGTCAATGCATTAATCATTCAACTGAAACGTGTATGATATATTTGTTTGTAACCTTAAAAAATTTCATGCAAAAATATCAAATAATTTAAATTCACTCTTGAGAAGGGTAGAACCTCCTTAATTGAAGAAAAAAATGATGATAAAGGAAATATATCATCTGTTGGCTATAACCAATATAAACTCGTCCACGAGAAGTCTACATCGGTACGAGGATTGAAAATATCTCAAATAGTCTCAAATATTATCTTATTTTCAACGTATGCCTGAATAGTAAATTCATAAATAATCATATCCCGAACACTTTTCCTATTTCAAATAATACAACAGTAAAGCCCAAACAATTCTATTTCCTTTTTGGGAGAAATACTTTCTGAGCTTTTTTGAATCAATAATTAACCAGGTAAGATTCTCATAATCTTTAATAAATAAAATTGGCCCGAACAGTACAGAAATAAATTCAATAAATATTCAAAACAGTGCGTTGAAATTAGTAATTTAATTTCAACGTCACAACTTCATCGCTCTCAATACTAGTCCCATATTTATTTGAAATACGAATTTTTTGATGATTCCATTGAAGAGCTGACGTAATTTCCAGTAAAAACTGTGTCAAAATTGATTTTGTGATTTTTTTTTGTTTGACAACGTCCAATGAAAAAGTCAGAGAAATTTTTTAAAAATGTCAGAGATATTTTTACAAACTGAACATTTCTCTCTCTACTTCAACGAACATCAAAATATTTTTTGATCGTAAAAAAAACTTGGAAATTCAATACTCATATGAAATTTGATTTGCTGGAATATTTGCGAGGAATAAAACACGATAGAGACGAAAGAATATAGAGTCCAATAAAAATTCATCCATAAACTTCCAAAAAAAAAAAAAAAAAAAAGTGTATCCGAATTGAAAAGTTATTTTCTGATTCAATTGTTCTTCAAATTCTCCAGAAAAAAATAAACCAGCAAATAAGTAATAAAGTTAAGGTTTTGTACATATGTATACACGCAGAGGTTTGTGAATGAAACACAAAATTAAGGATTAAATACACAAGCTAGAGAGACAAGTAATATCAAATTGGGAGAAAATCAATGCACGACAGTACTGTGAAGCCGTGACCGGAATTCACGTAGTGGATTTGTTGCTAGTTCCAATTAGCCCTGGGACTACGCTTTTCCCCCGATTCCTCAATCAATTTTGCGGAACACTAGGTCACAGATGCCACCAATTACGTTTTACCAATGGTGCGCCATCTTTTTACAGCCTCTCACTCGGTTTACTTCTATTTCTCATACCACTATTCCACCCTTTTCACCCTCTCAATTCATCCCTCCCCCCCCCCCCCCACTCCTCCTCCCTTTTACTCCCAGTGGCTCGTCCAGTTGATACTATAGTGCACGCTGGCAATATGGTTTTTTTTTTCCTCATTGCAGCCGCCTCAACTATTTTATCCAAGAGAGTCGATCGACCAAGCGGAAAATCATTTTACGTCTTTCTTCGTACCAAGCAAGTATAGAAGTTTGTAATGTGCACTCTGCACTCAATCATTCACCCAGCGTCCAAGAGTGCTCTTGGATAATTGGATATTAATATGAAAATAATTGCATCACTTGAGTAATTGAAGGAGCATCGAACACTCGTGTAAAAAAGTAGAAAAGCAAAAAAAAAAAAAGATTCAATCACTTCTTTCATTATTATTTTAATACTTTACGTTACATTATATTGCAACAATTTGTAAATTTCTCAGTAAATTCATTCTTCGAATAGTGAAATTTTCGTTTTAGTCTGTATAAATGATAATAAGAGGATTGAAAATTCAATTGGATATTTTCGCATTAAATTCAAGTTTCCAGCAAATCTCTAATTATTTATAATGTGAAATGGATGGAAAAGAGAGTGGGCATTATGGGCATTAGTGTAATGATGATGGCGTAAATTCCGGTATTTTCTGTAGTACAAAGTTACTCGATACTTGCACTGTTGAAGATAAAATGGAGATACTGTAAATTTCTTATTTTCAAAAGTCAATGAATTAATATAATTCATGTTTTATGCTTATTGTATATATAGAGCCTGAAGAAGCTTCTAAGGAATGAATGTGAAGATTGATTTCTACTATTGATTCATCTGTCCAACATCCCAATAACCTCAAAATTCAATATTCATCATCATGGACAACAAAAATAGAAATAATTTATAACGTTGACTATTCATATTTTTATTATTTAATATAATAATAATCGTCCAAGTTTTTTTTTCTACTCTCTACAACTCTAAACTCACATTTTCTTGAAACAAATGTTTACTATTTCATGTTTATTCACTTATTCTCTCTCTCTCTCTTGGCTGTTTATTTTTTCTTCGCACGTAGCAGAATGAGGACATTGCCGCCCCTCAGGTTAAATACCGATGTTGGCATTGTTAGGGTACAGTAGCTTGTACTGACCTAACGGCTTTAAATTTTCATGCTGTGTACTCACTGGAAGGAAAAGCTTGCGCCCCAACTCCAAACGAGGAAGCCATCACAAAAGGATAGGAAGAAAACACCAAAGTGAGATAGAATATAAAGAGAGAAGAATAAGAGCGAGCAAGATTCTTCTGTAGAGGACTAAAATTGGAGAGAAAAAAAAAAAAAAAAAGAAAAAGAGAAGGAGAATGATAGCAGTGAAATGTTAAATGTATGAGTGAGTAAAAAAATTGGGACATTTTTGTTGAATGTAATAGAATTCACTCAGTCAGAAGAATTGCATGCTGCACTTGTTATGAAAGCTCCTCAAACAAATGAAACGAATATATTCAACTGTGATGAATGTATAAATTCCAGATTTTTACATATCTTGGATGATATTCTGAGTCTATTGAGAAAGATTTGCTTTTAAAATTTCGAGTGACTATTAGGAATCATGTCCAATTGCAAATGATGTTTTATTTCTGGATGAAATCGTTCTTCCTCTTGTCTTAATGAAAAAGAAGATTGATGGGAATGATAATAATAGGAATTTATTATACCTTGGTGTTAATTGTTCTAAATTTGATGAATATTATGGAATATATAATGATTATACGAAAATATCACGATTAATGGAGTTATATAAAAACGTGGATAAGACAGGAAAGTGACACGAGACTCACAATTATTCAGTATTTTCTAAAATTATCTATTCAGAAATTGTAATTTCCGAAGTAGCTTGAGATCTTTGGAAAGATTTCAAAAAATAAACTTGCATGAAGAATCCGTCTTACAGACAGTTTCTTCAATTTTTACATATTGGGACACATCTCAAGGATTTATGACTGCAACGGTGAGTTTTTGACTTATTTCCTCTATTGAATATTTGACTTCCTCCACTTTTCAACGTTATCCTGTCTTAACTTCACAAAAAAATATAAGAACTTAAGATAAAAAGAAAAAGAAACGTCGAAATACAGAATATTAGGACAAAAATTGAAAATCTTGTAATTTATATTGAACAACTGAATTCACATATGTATAAGTGATATGGCAATATAAATGCAAGAAGCTCTCAATAGCAATTAATAGGTATAATTATTATCCGTAACTGTAATCAGTAATCACACACGGTGCATTGGCATCAATAATTATTCATGCTGTAGAATAGAATGGGTCCAAAGCAGATGATCGCCCACTGGACTGTCGATATATTAACGAGTGAGACACGAAGCATTGTATACTAGCCCGTGAGCTATTCTCCAATATATCTATATATATATATATATATATATATATATCTATATATTTATAGTACATAACGTACATAATATGCATAGATATATATTTTACCCAAAGCCCTGCGGCTTCTCCTACCACTCGAAACTTTCCGAGTTAATCTGACGTATGAACTTTCCCTGGGGTGACCGTTAGACAGCGATTACGCCGAAAATTGCAGCGTTAACCGCTAGAAGAGCAGGAATGTACTACATTGGATATTTCTAGTTCGTGCTTTATTGAAAGTCTTGTTTCCAGATATTCTACCACACAGATCTTGACCATCAAAAGCAAGTTAAATTTTTTTGTTCGATTGGATTCTTCTTCTTTTTTTTCATATATTCGTGTTTGAGTAATATGAGCTTTTCGCAGTTTGGAAAATCTGCATTAGCATGTTGGATCAATAATGAAACTCTGAGAGCAATCTATCCTGGTTGCTATGGAATTGCACATACAGTAGAGAGACATCATTCATGATACTTTATATTCATTCAATGTAAATAATTTCATGATTCAAAGAAAGAATTCATAAATTTCATCTGATTAATTGCCAATTCAGCTGAAAGGTATTCTCCTATTTCTCATGCTGCTGAGAATGTCTCTTCTCATCCTTGAAAATTCTTTGCACTTCAATAATTACACTCGGTGTACTTAGCATAAAGATAAATTAATGCAACACACTTAATTTGCAAAACACTCTCAGTCTGCTGCTCGAAGATAAGTTTTTTTTTTTTTTTTTTTTTACCGAGGTCAATGGTATAATTAACAGAGTTATATAACACATTATTCGAACGATTATATCGTTGACTTTTGAACCACACTGGAGCCAATAATTGGTAATATTCACGAGCCAACTCTACCACAATTTCCCAACCATGTGTGCAAAACCATGAGCATCCGATATAATTGGGATGGTTTTTGGTGCTCATTTCTCTTTTTTTTTTTCTCTTTTGGTTTCATTCTTCCTTTTTTTTTTTTTTTAATTCTATAATACCCATTACCATCTGACTCGAAGTGTATAGCTGTA
Organism: Aleiodes leptofemur; assembly: GCA_963942555.1. Lineage (NCBI taxonomy): Eukaryota > Metazoa > Arthropoda > Insecta > Hymenoptera > Braconidae > Aleiodes > Aleiodes leptofemur. The sequence goes on from OZ012613.1 coordinate 1,473,879, forward strand.
CACCGGCTGCTAGTCTTCCACAGTGCTATAATCATTTTGCGGTAGTTGGAAATGGTATTTGTATCCAGAATTTCTGTAAAATTACTAGAGCTTACAGTATGAAACGATCCAGTAGAAGCAGCAAGTTTCTTTGCTTCACTTGAAATCTGTTTTCCACCAAAGATTTTTGTAATCCTTTTAATTTCACTGTTATTTCTACCGTTTCACAATTTAATTGTACAGTTGATCCATTGTTTTTGAACAGATCTATCCTCTTTTTTTTCCCCTCTCTCTCTCTTTCTTCTCTTTTTCTTTATTTTGAAGTATTCAAGTAAAACTCGAAACTAATATCGAGAATAAATGAAAGCCAAGAAAGTATTCGTATTGTGAGAGAAAAATTCTTTGTGAAAAGTTTTGTAGAAAAGTTTTTTAAGTATGGAAAAACACAGAGAGAGAGAGTTAAACCACCAAGAGAAGTCGAATGAATTGCTCAGTTTTATCTTGAATTCAGTCTGTCGCTTCTAACAACAAGAAAAATCTTATTCTCCTTGCTCGTATTCCCACGAGTGAAACGAGGATAACAATTTCAGTTACTTGGAGAATTCTCGAATGAGATGTTTCTACTGTTGATGATTCTTCTACAGCTTCCAACTGCTATCTATATCGATGGATAAATCCCCTCAAGGTATTCTCTCGTGGAAAACCTTGGCTATTTACCGTACTATGAAGTGGTAAGATAATTAATAATGGCACATAACAAGCATCCTAGAAGTTTGATCTGTATTCTCTCATTTTGCATCATCTTGTGCTTCTCGTATCTTCAGTTTGATGCTCATTTTCATTCAATAGCTCGTGTAGATTAATGCAAATTAGTTGAGACAGTTGGTTGTATATTATATTCAACAATAATCATGAATGATGAAATCAACGTAATTTGGAATTCCATGTTCTTTGATCCAGCGAAATTTCATCCTTTCAGTTACCATTTCTCTTTCTTCTTCTCTGTGACACTGTATGTTAATAATACATTGAAACTGTTTTGAAACTAGAATTACAAGCTGGGCTACAGGATGAATAGCGAGTTTCAATGTGTAATGTGTAGAAGTACGTTAATAATACATTGAAAAGATTTTATGTTTGTTTTTTGATTATTTGCACGGTTATTAATTTTGGTTTTCAAGATCAAAAATTTGCAGATTGGAAGAAAAGGATCAAATATTGTCGATCAACAGACAGTTTGGCTGTTTGGTCTGCGTGGAACTCGGTCGATCTACCGAGAATATGGGTGACCGCTTGTCGCTCGTGGATTCGAACAACAAACTGAGCGGAAGGAATGCATGCAAGAGAACTAGTGCTTTTTTCGTCATTGTGATTTGTATGATCCCTAATTTGCATAGGGGATTGGATTAAAAAAATTTGAAAATACTAAAAGTTCTTACAATAACAAAGAAGGGTCCTTTTATAAAAAGAACATGACATCGGTTCACTTCAGACGTGTCCGCAGTTTATTCTCATTCCTATTTTCTAATTCGTATTCTCATTGGCCAATAAGAATCATCGCGGTTGGCGGGCTCATTCACGACTCACTTCGTGTCGATTGACATGGGTTTCTTGTAGAAACGAACAGAAGATCAAATGTCGTGAATCAATCGTCAATGCATTAAGTACAGTGGATCAAGAAATATCCCGTCTAATTCAAGGCATCGAGTGTTATAATTTTTTTTATCAGCAGTGTTTACTTGAAGCATTATTAATCATGAGTTCTTGCACTTGATAAATCACGTTCTCCGTCTCTCATCACTTTTTTTTTTTTCCCCACTTTTTTTCCTTCTCTCTTGTCGCAGTTCTTATTTCTCTTGGTTCTTCAGAAACTAGCGCAATCACAGATGGTACCATGGTAATAGTAGGAAGAAGACGGATGAAAGCTGGCGCGACACTTTCTATAAATTAACAGTGAAACTTCTTAATAGCACGGACTATCCCCACTGCCGTCTTGATTTAACTTAGCCGACTTATAATGACTTTGGTTAAACATTGCCAAGAAAAGCCATAGAAAAGGTTGGATTCATTTTACGAAATTGGAATAAGAAGTTTTCCATCGTTTCTTTCGATTGTGCTAGACTCGTTCTATCGGACGTGGTGAGAATGACACTGGCACACAGGATCTATTATGTCCGATAGTGATAGGAGGGATAGAGAAAGAGAGAGAGAGACGGGGGGTAGGGAGGAGGGGGGGGGGGTGACCTCTTCAGCAGACTCCCTTTATTGCTTTTAGATGAAAAGAGGATGAGAAAAAAATTGCAAAATTGATTGGAAAGAGGGAAAAAAAAGACAATGAATTTTACATCTACAGCATGTAGAATCAGTGTGATTTAACTGTCAGATAGAATGGTAAAATTAAATTTTTTTTCCCTTAATTTGATTGAAATCAAGAGAAATTATCAATCCAGTTGGAAATTTGACAGTGAGGATAATTTTTAAATTATATTGAATGAATTTAACATGTGAAATGAGTGAATTTTTTTTCAATCTTTTTTTTTTTTATGTAAGAATTGTTATATCTTTAATTGTTTGAGATGAACTGATTTTTAATGTTTCAAATGGCAAAGAAATTATCGAGAATTTTTTTTAGAGAAATAGTGAATTTATCAAAAATCTCGAAAAGTCTCAAAAAGTGTTCGAAATTTCTAGATTTATAGTTAAATGGTTAATTGTTTAACATAAAATGTTTTTTTTTCAGTTCGATCAAAATCAAGAGAAATCATCAATTCAGTCAAAAATTTGGCAGTGAAGATAATTTTCAAATTATATTGAATAAATTTATCATGTGAAATGAGAGAATTTTTTTGTTAATCTTCTTTTTTTATGTAAGAATTGTTTTTATTTTATATTTAAACTGCACAGCATGCTTCCACAACTGGAGATTTTATGCTGTTGAAGCTTTTTCAAACGTGAATTTCCAATGAAATGAAACAGCGGACGGTATCGTTAATTTTACAGAAATTAGAATCCACGGTAATTTCATGAAATAATTTGCAACTCAATTCACTTCGGATATTCGGATTAATTTCACCTGGGGCTTTTTCAATTTCGTTGAATATTTATTATCTGATGATTATTCAAAACTTGTGAATACCATATTGATATAAATAATTTTGAAAAAAAAAAAAAAAAAAAAATTCCTGAGCCTTCTCACGCGGATGATTTTTTAGTCCCCATCATTTTTTTCATCTACTCGATCATTTTTATTTCTTTTTTCACCTTTTAAGAGTTAAAAATATGATACAGCTAGGCTGTGTCCAATCGATTTTCGAATGAGACCTCCCGTTCTCGTTTTTTTTTTTTTTTTTTTTTTTCTGATAAAAGCGACACGCATACACTGTCAACATATTGTGAAGAGAGAGATGGATGTATCTGAGCGTTGAAATTGCGAGTCAGTTATTGGTTTACTGTTCTTTTTCCCTAGTGACGGCCTGCGAAGCTTGGTGGTAGAAGTCCACCGATACGTGATAAATTTTCCCCTCAACTTCATGGGGACAGAGAAGAAGCAGAGAAAGAGAGAGAGAGAGAGAGGGAGAAAGAGATAGAGAGGAGAAAAAAATGGGACGTGTAATCCAATGGATATGAGAGACATCCAGAGTAAATTTTCCAGTGCAATCAAAATGGTAGCAAATGAGAATTCCTTTCATGGTATTATATCATGTAGTAACAATGGATTTGTGCATACTCGTTAGGTTAATGGAATATTTGTCGACGTAAAATTACGAGTGTAAGTGATTCATATTAGCCACGATAAATCCATAAATACAATTTATATCATAAGCTCTTTCCTATTTTTTTTTCCATCTGCGTAATGAAAATTCACTGGATAGTAATTCAATGAATGAAGCATTCAATCGAAACATATGAATTATTCAGTCAATGAAATAATTTTAATTTTCCAGATTTTTCATTTTCACTTGGATAAATTAGAATTTTTCTCTCATAACTCACCGTAATTTGAGATTATTTTCCGCATGAAATTTTTTTTCATGAACGAAAGATGAAAAAAGAAAAATAAGAGATGAAAAAAGTGAAAAAAAAAAAAAAAAATAGAAAGTAAGGAGTAAAATGAAAGTAAAAGCTCAACGGCACGTGAATTACGTTGACGATGGAAGCGTGGATGATTCGCGTTGGCAGAGGACTACGATTGGTTTCCGGAGCTCAGCGCCTCAGTCGGAAGTCACGTCAGCTTCAACTAGCACGCTACTCTTTCCCCATGTCTGGCATTTTCTATTATATCAACTGATCTGTATCGCTTCAGTCCTGATATATCAATTGTACCTGAATGATTTTGCATTTATTGAACAATTATCAAATTGCTTATAATTTAATCAAATTAACATATTTAATTGCACACACACACACACACACATATTTTGAATTAGAATAGTCATATTTGATTGCGTGTTTGTACTCGGTGACTTGGAAAATTAAAGCCACTTGAATGGAGGAGAGGGTTTTAAACAAAAAACAAAAAAAAAAAAAAAAAAGGAGCAAAGCCCCAAAGGAGTCTAGTGGACAATTTAGATTGTGGTCTGAGAGGACGAATGGTTTTAGTTCTCTTTCACTGTTAGTTTAGTCTGAGTTTCTTGGTCTGTTTGCTGATGAGTACTTTGTTTGTCTCAGTCAGCTAAAATCCTCTTCACTTAGCATACTGTAGAAATAGGACCTTCACCGAACTTGTGAATGTAAATGTTCGAGGATAAATACACTGGGGGGCCCCAAATACATGTACATTTGATCTGAGAGTCATTTATGGCAAACCCATAACCACTGGAAAATTTAGAATAAAATAAAATATCACAATTTACCGGGATAAATTGAAAGAATATATTCTCAATTACAAGCACTAGCATTACTCTCACAATGTGCATTATGTATGCAGAACACTTCAGCTATTCATGAAAATCCTATTAATTCTGTGGGCTATTCTATATATAGAATGGCTGACAGTGACAGCAGTGATATATAGAATTTGATGATTTTTGGGGGACGTACTTCCAACACTGCCATTTGTACAGAGTCTTGGGGGAAAAAATTCACGGGACATCAAAGGCTGTGGTGACAGGTTTTTGGGGAGAAAGAGGGGGGGGGGGGGAGAAAAGCAATGAGGATAACGTCAATTTTGGGAGGTGCTACTCGACATGAATGAGATCTCTGGTTTTGGCAATTCTGGTGGCTCTCTCATTCAAAGAGAGTTAGTTACTGCTCGGCTTTGTATAAATGAATTGTGGTTAGAGAATACAATTGAAAGCTTGTTCTCATCTGTGGTTTTTGGAATTAAAAAAAAATTCTATTGTTTCCTGTAAGCCTTGTAAGTGGAGCTAATAAAGTTATATTCATGGTGGATTAAAAAATTTGTAAAGTTATGGAGATTAAGCGGAGGTGTGATAGAATAATCTGGAAGAATGAAATTATTTTCATCGAAAAAGAGGAGAATTTTTTTGACGTGGATAACTTGGCAAATAAAATTGTAAATAAAGGAGGAAATCCTCCAACTTGTCTACATTATGAGGTAATTTTTGCTAACTTTTTTTGTAGAAGCCTTCACTCTAAAAGAAATCAAATTTACGTTAAAGTATCTTCACTTGTTTTTTCAATCTCGGTTTCATTTCACATATTATCCTATTCTACTTATTCATTATTATTGTCATTTGATTAATTTTCCTAGACACAAAATCAACCTTTTTTTTCAAATATTCTAAGAAACATAGAAACCGCTAAAAAGCTGTGAAGCAATCATTGAGTCTAATGGTTAGCTCAAACATTAACCACGCCTGATAAACACCCAATAGCCAAACAAAATATAATTGACCAAATCAAAATTCAAATGGGCACCAGAATGTATCTCAACATCCGATCAATCTCAATTAATCTGAATAAAAGTTAGAAACATGGAAACATCTCATTTACACCAAATTAATAAGGAAAAAAATGCAAATTTTTCAGTAGATCAGTGGTGATGCTCATACTGTGTATGAAATCGATTATTGAGTTTCTATCATCTATTATGTTTCTATTTTGCTGATTGAATACCTTCGAAAATAGACATCGGACAACGAATCAGGATATGATCCAAGTCCTCTAGTTCATTTCAATTGCATATTGTACAGTTTTCTAGTGATGAGAATTGAGGAGTTAGATTTCTTAACTTAACGTAGCTGCCTCCCTACCGTCCAGTCAAAACATTTTGACTCTGAGACGCTATCCTATGTTTTGATAATGTACTACTATAAACTTATATATTTTCGACTTGACTGTACACTCATACAGTAGTATCCTCTATATGAAGGATATATATATATATATATATAGATATTCGTCTTAATACGGTTTTATTTTTCATTATTCACCGAAACTATGTGGTCACTGATCTCAATTTTTTTTTTAATAATTCTAGATATATAGTTCTGATAGGTTTTAGTTTTTCATAATGATAGTGTTTTTTTCAACGCGAAAAGAAATAAAATTAGTATAGTTTTCCCACGCTTTTCTCATACCACCTGTATGAAGCCGGTGATTTTAATTGCAATTATCTCATATATACTGTGAACCATCGTTCTCAAATTTCATTATTAGATGCATTATACATCTTAATTATTTATAGCCCGATTTTTAAGCAAGTCTTGAACTTTGTCATTAGGTAGGCAACTACCTTAATCGAGAAAAAAACGCAGTGATACACAAGGCAATCTTATTTGAATTAGAGAACATATATATGGCCAGGAGTAAAATTACATAAGATCAATGTTTAACATTTTTCTTAACTACCGTATAAAATTATTCCAGAACAATACCAATAGAAAATTAATTTCTCAGTATGAACGCAAGACATCTCAGATATTACGTAATAATCTCAAATTCAACTTGTACAAATGAGAGAGAAAAGTAGCATTGAGAAATTTAGGTGTACCGTGACTAGCTTAGGAAGCTCATGTTGGAGTCGTTTCGAACAGTGAACCGCAACGTGCGGGACTGTGCGACACGCTTGGTGGGTAACGTTGTTAGTAGCAAACGGTTCAAACTAGTTTATAATACTAGTGAGACGACGATTCTAGTATACAAGAAGTACACAGTTGAGATACGGCATAAGTAGGAGTGAGACAGTCTGCAAGGAGATTGGGGGAAGAAGGGGGGGGGGGGGGGAGGGTGATGGTGTGGTAAAGTAGAGGGAAAAGGGAGTTTAGGAAGCAGGGAAAACAGAGAGATTGTAGAATCGTTGGCACAAAAGAGCGTAGCGAGGTATGCAAGAGAGGGATGGAAAACAACGAGAGAAGCAGGCATTGCATACGGTTCTGCACCCATAAGTCCTCGGGACTATAAATAATGAAGTCGGGAAGCCCTGTTGCTACGTACTGCGTAGCAAGGGACTATAACAGAACGTCTGAGTGAGCTGAATCGGAGGAGGGTGAACACAGGAAGAAGAGAAAAGAGGGAGGGAAGAGAGTTGGGGGAAGAGAAATGTCAAGTTTGTATCGTAAAAATGAGAAAATAATAAATTGAAAGAGAAAATAAAGAATGTAGTCAAATTTTACCCTCCGGGAGATTGCATGTCGTGTATAGATTTATATATACTATGGTGCCTGCTACTGTATATATATGTGTGTGTGTGTGTGTGTGTGTGTATGTGTGTGCATGTCTTAACCAAGAACTGAGGAGAGACACTAGTTACGTCGAGGGACTTGAGATAGATACGAGTGTCTGAAGGGAAATGAAGATACAACCAGAAGGACCTCATGTGTTTGAGAGCCCATGTTATACAGAGAATGTTGCCGAAGGAGACTACAGTTAGAGCTTGATGGCTCCTACCTCAACGCTCCGTAGATTTAACCGTGTTTATGGCTGTACCAAGGTTATAGAGAATGAGGTAAGAGATGGAGGAAAAAGGAGAATTCACCATGTCTATAACGTAACTCGACACTTTGGGGATATAAACTGACTAGAATATGACCTTCTTGGTGAAGCATTGGATATTTATTTAATGGTTAAATCGCGCAGAGAGAGAGAGTTACGTTTATTCTGAAATGCAATATGCTAGGTTCTTTTTTTTTCAACTTATTTTTTTATACTTCCGTATTTTATAAATAAACGAGTGAGTTCAATGTTTCATCTTTCGACGTCACTGTGAGAGAAAATACGGGAGAATTTACAGGTGCATGGGGCAACTGTATTAGCTGTGGACTGCAGTTTATATTGAGTTGAAAGGCAAAAGACAGAATGATGAAGGCGATCAATGCGCGTGGGTAGAGAATGAGAAAGGAGGGGGAGGGGGGGGGGGTGAAGGGAGAAAGTAGAGATAGCTTGGGTATATCGGTCTTTCGATGTATTGTAAATCGCCCAACCTTTTCCTGTGTAAACCCATTTGCCCTGAGGTATACCTCACGTATTCAACTACGTATAGATACTTTAAGCTAAGTAGAAACAGACTGACGTATAACGGGCGGCCAATAAACCTACGCCTCAAGAGATTCAAGCTACGCCCTTAGATGCTCAAGTGAATCAAGATGTTTGTAGTCAAACGTATGATTTGTTTGACGTTGATTTGCCACGTTTGCTTGTACAAAGTCAGTCATGCTCTACTGTCTATTTTCTAAACAGAGTGTTTACTAGTTAACGTGAATTTGTGATGAATGAATTTGTGTAGTTAAGTAATTTTAAAATTAATGCACTGATAAGGAAATTCAGAGAAAATAATGAAAATCAATTTTTTTTAGAATAATTAAAATCGTTACCTGTACTATCACGCTATTTTGATTAACCTTACTGTATAAATTATTGAGATTTAAATTTTCAAAAATGTAAATTTTTTTACAGAAGTTTATGGAAAATCACGATTTTGCCACTTTTTTTTGTTGAATGATTTATGATTTATCATTTATCGATCAGATGATATTGAAGAAAAACTGAAAATTGGCTTCTGAAACGTAAAAACTTCTCTCTAAATAAGGAAAATATTCAACTTGCTATAGAGCTTACTGAATTAATAGAGGGAAATCACATAAAATTCAAAATTGAGCTGCATTACTGTGATATTGAGAACAATATTAAACGATTATTGCTGTATGAGTAGTAGTAACGACACCTGTAGGTAACAGGCCCACTGAAAGAGCAGTCCAACGAGTACCCTCGTGGACACCACGCTGCTAAACAACTAATTTCAATAACCCATTTCTGTTTTATTTTATTTTAAGAACAGTTAAACAGTTCCTGATCCTTTCGTTACAATGAAGTTGAAACGTTCGACAACGCAGCATTTGATTTTATTTTTCCATAATATTTTCAATTTCAACGATAAATGCCTCGTAAATTCAATTCGTAAATTTCAATTTAATTTGTAAAATTTTAAATACTAAACTACACTTGACACATGTGCAGCAATTGGATCTTCTTAATGCTGTTATTCAAGTTATTTTCGCTCTATTATTATTCAGCCCGTGTGTATGTGTGTGTGTAATGAAATCGTCTACTCAAAAGTTTAATGCACCACATTTCGTTGACATGAGTGAAGGAGCACTGCAGATGGGGAAAGAGGGAAAAGAAAAGAAGTTTAAAAAGTTAGAAGAGGTTAGAAGAGGTCCTTTCACTTGGTTTACTCATACCACTACAATGGGCCTTTAAGTAGAATCGTTCGTTCAACGTCAGCCGTTGCGCGCCAACGTGGTGAATAATCATTTCCCGCAGTAACGAGGGAGCTGAGTCGTAACCGCCCATACTTCGCACCTTCACCTGAACACTCTTATACACTCCTGCTTTACTATTGCTCGGGGAGCATGAAAGAGGGGAGGGGAGAGGGAGGGGGGGGGGGATGAAAAAAAGGAGATAGTATGTGATTCAACTTGAGCACAACGTCGACGTATCAACTCCCACCCGTTCAGCTTCTTTCTCTCATTGTGGGCGTCACTTTTATTTCTATCTCTGTCTATCTTCTCTATTCTTAACTCAACTACACTGTCTGGCTCTATTTACGGGTTCTCGCATCCCGCAATAAATTTCCAAGATCCGTGTGCACCATCTACCTAACACATCCAAACTGTATCTATCTCTATCTCTATCTCTCTCTCTCTGTTTTTCTCTCTCTTCTTTCATGCCAACGATAGTTTGCCCCAAGGCAGTTTGGTAAGAGTTCATGAAAAACTTTCTTCGAACAATTTGTTAACGAAGGTGATTATCAACGGGTGAGATCTAGCGGGTTCGCATGTCTGAGTGAGTCAACGGATGTATGGGGTAGGGCCACGAAACCAAATAATGAGGAAAAGAGAAGGGGTATATATATATATATATATATTATATATATATATATATATAAAGAGAGAAATAGGTCTTTCGATAGCGTGCCAAACATTGTCTACCGTTTGTCTTTTCAACCCTACCTCACTTTATTGTGTGCGCGAGTGAGCGATTTTCCAAGGTATTTTATTTTTTTTATCATCTTTTCATTCACTTTACAGTAATACCATCAATTTTTCATTTATGATGAATTATAGAGAATCATCGGGGTCATTCACACATTCACATTTGATTCGTAGTGTCAGCAGTAGTCTGCTAATAATTTCCGGACAATGTGAGAATACTAATGGCTGAAGCAATGGATCACTGTCGTTCACTTGGAGAATATATATATATATGTATACATATTTATATGTCTCGTCCTCCACTCTTTTTTTTTTTAGTATCATTCGAGCTGACGATTTTGTCATGAAAAACTATTTAAAAAAAAGAGAAAGAATATCGAACGAATAGCGCTCGTGGCATTTTTAGGGTCCCTAGACTTTTATAGCATTCGAAGTTATTGACACATTTGGCTGGTTATAGAATATGAAAACAAAGTTTGACGAACCCAAAGTTACCACCCGACACTGCATCCTGTTTGACACTGAATTTTTATGGATTAACCTGGATTTTTATTTTGACCGTAACGAATTTATCCATACTAATATAATTCCAATAACGGGTGTATTGAAAATATCAATTTTTAGCAGAATATTCTTTCATGCGAATCGATAAATGTTAATTCACTGCGGTAGATAAAAAAAAAAAAAATCCTACAAATTATATCAAGTCACATTAACTGAGATTTCTTCCTCTTAAATCATAGTCAATAAATGTTAGGTCCAATCGGGTACGATCAGCATATCCCTGGGCCACCAATCCCTGTTAAGCGACTCTCTTAACGTGAAAGCCCGTCGAACGTATAAATCTACGCCCCGGAAATTACCATGTCTGACTGTAAACTCTGATGATTGATGAGAACACCTATTTTACTGGAGAAAATAGTGTATCCATCGCTTTCTACAATGAAATTACGATTTTCGTTTACTTTTGTTATTTGAATTTTACTGTCTGAGGAATAATTGGAATGGCTATTATTAAATTGTTTTTGTAAATTTAATTATTATTGGATTATTATTTGATTTCATTATTGGGAATAATTATTTATTTAAATTGAGATTATGAGATCAAAAATAAATCAACATGGGAAGAGTCGGAGAAGCCAATATAGATATAAACAATTATTATTTTATAAATAGAAAGAACTGGAGGCTCATTGTCTTTATTTAGGTGCCAATATTCTGCGCGTCTGTGCACTGCAAAAACAAATGTTTAAGATTAAGATACTTTTATAAAAGTATCTTAAAAGTTTGGAGATACTGTTGCTAGTAAATGGCAATTTTAAGATATTTTACGATATTATTCTCTATTTGATATCATGAATTAAGATACTTGTTTTTACGGTTTGTGACCAGTTGTTGGTTTCCTAGTAGATTTCGAAGATGCACAGATTTTTCCTCCTTGGGCGATTAAGTAAAGTCTTGAATAATAGAAAGTTCTCTTAAATTTCGCTTAATGTGGGGTTCAAAATGCCAAAATGACCAATGACAAGATGATAAAACGACCAGAAAAAGTCAAACTTTAATAAGGTTTAAAATTAAGGTTTATTTATTTATTTTAGTGGTGATTCGAATATTGTGAAGATTTATAAGAGAACGTATGAAAAGCCAAAAAATTAAAACGCCAATAAGTCAAAATGACTCAATGTGTGGTTTTTGACACTCCGAATTAGACGTCTTTTACGATTTCTCAAGACTTTTTGGGCTGACTAGATCTCTCTAGTGTCACTGGTGGAAATCGAACCTGAGCCTACCGCGTGTGAATCATTGACTATATCCATAGCGCCAGACTCCCGGATAAATAAGAGAAAAATCAATCCATCGTGGTTTCAACTTACTTATCTAATCCAATTCAAATTATTATGACTATATTTTAGGAAAATAGTTTGATTAATAGAACAAGATACGAGATACAATATGATACATCGTATTGTATCTCGTGCCTCGTTATATATGTTGTTATGATGGATGCCCAAGATATTCGTGCACAGATAGTGCCTGGAACATGTACAAGAAAGACTTAATTCATAGTTTGATTTTTTTCTGTGTAAAACGTCAAATTTGATTCCTGAAAGATGAGCACAATTTCTTCTGTTAGCAATTTCAATCAATTTTTTTTAAATTAATTTTTTGATTATTATTTTTATCAACATCGAATTGCTTCTGTAGCCGATCTCTTTCATCTTCCACTACAGGATGTTTCCATTCTACCATTTTTCTATCTCTTTATTTTCAATGTGATCTTCTTTTTTTTCCGATTGGAACACAATTTCTCATTGCTGCAACATCCATTATATAATCTCGTAAAAAAAAAAATGATATATATCGATGGATCGTTGAAAAACGAGAAATACATTCGAAAAGATTTCTCTGTATGGAAAATCGAGGTTATCCCGTTTGGATTACCCATTGTATGAAACTTATTCTTTGTGGAGAGCAAAAAAAAAATTGGATCTTTTATACAGTAAAAGGCTTATGATTTACCGTCATTTTTCGTCAGCTCTTGTATACGAGAATCTTATTTGCTCGGATTTATATGAGTTTTCGTGATAATGTATTGTATTGTACTTCAACGTGTGATGGAAGATCCATGAAAATTAGTTCTTTCAATCCTATCAAAGAGGTCCAATTGTTGCAAATGGGTCAAATAAAGTGTAGTAGCTAAAATTCGACAAATCTCATTAAATTAAAAATAATATCAATAAAAAATAATGAAAAATGATATTATTCAAAATTAATAGTTTGCAAGGCATTTATAATTGGAAGAGAAAATATTATTGAAAGAAAAAAGGTATATAGATACAATATAGATGCACAAAAGCATTTCATATAAATCAATAAATTGAGAACATACGTCTTTTTGATATATTAGAATTGAAATGACATCAACTCAAATTAACTCAATTTTGTCAACAACATCGAGTTGTATGTTCAGACAATCTCTGTGAAAATTGTGGAGAACGAATGATTTTCTCAGGAACAGAATTGAATTTTAGATACTATGGTTTCACCTCAATTTGTTGATTGACATGAAAGGAAGATGAAAAAACCTCGTAACACCGAAATTAGAGAGTTAAAATGGTCGTTTTTCGAGCACACAAAAGTGAATTTAAAGTTGTTATTCACATTAATTTCTGTATATATTATAAATAATAGAATTAAATTGAATAATTCATCTGCAAATTTCTCTCCGAATAATTAGAGCATAGCTTGGTAAAATCAATAAAGTTTTGGTCAATTGTGTTGATGGGGAACTAGGTCGGATGTTGGGTAGAGAGGGAGAAGTTGTCGAGATTGACGAAACGAAGATAGGAAGTCGGTAATACAACAGAAGGAGATTGACAAAAGAACAGTGGATTCTCGGTATTTTCGAGAGATCAACCAAGAGAGCTTCCTTTTGGCCAGTCGAAAACTGTTCGTCAAAGACTCAACACACAAAATCATCGTGAGTTCAGTGAAGCCTGGTACTAAGGTGTACACAGACTGGTGGCGAAAACACTGTGGGTTAACACTTTGAGAATATACTCAGAATATCGAGAGAGAGTGTGGAGAGATCTGAAGTTCATTCTCCCCTGATATAGAAACCGTAACAGTTTCCTCCAAAAGAAAATGAGTAAGTTCATTTTTAACCCAATAGGGAACTTGCATATTTTTTTTTTATTTTTTTTTCTCAATATTTATTGATAGTGATTAACAGAAAAGGCAAGAAAAATTTTTTTTATTCGTTAATTAATTCATAAACATTAATTAAAAAATCAATTTTTTTGAACGTCTCTAAATCGGACATGACGTCAGAATACCAAAATCTTTGTGCGCGCCATCTGTGGTCACCTGTCGTTACTCAATGACAGGCGTATGAAGGTTATTATGATTGTCAAAAGATGCGTATTTCTTTATTTTCCTCTTCTCTACTTCAAACATTGTTTAAAGAATTTCAATTAAATATGTGTTTCCTCCCAAAGGAATTTATACACATAACCTCTTTATGAGTATCGCACATCGAAAATTCAAATATCCTCCAGCCGCGCCATCACTGGCCACAGCTTGAATTACGCATGTGGTATTATGACGTCAGAGCCGTTTTAGAGTAGTATGAAATTTTGAGATTTTTAATTGTAAATTTCTCCATAATTAACAATTTAAAAACAAAAAGAACAATTTCCCTAATCTCAGACAATACTGTAGAATGCATAGATATGAAAAAAATAAATAAAAAAAAAATATGCAAGTTCCCTATTCACAAGTATGAAAAATGAATTGAATCGTTTCTTGACATCTCGTCTATTTTTAATAATCCATATTAAATTTATAATTATCTTTCTCGTTTGAATTTCACTCTGATTATAGTTTATCCAATTGCTTCACATATTATTTGACTCAACGTCTTATTGCTACATGTATAATAATGTTGCAATGTGACACTGATAATTGACTATAAGAATCGAACTCACTGATGTTCGAGAGGTCAGTTATCAATCAGACACGAAAGTGTGCCATTTTACCTTTAATCTTTATATTTGATTATATATAATGGATATTAATTAATCATTTAATGTAAATAAATACTCATTCCTTTTCTAATAAACCACCGAGTTGAAGTATCTATTCACTGTATAGGGTAACTCTACAGATAAACCCAAAGAACCTACTCTCGGACTAATTCCAGTCCTAACACAAAATAATAAAAGTACAATTCAAGCACAAATGCGCACAGTACTTTTATTAAAATAATTAAATTTAAATTGCCTGAAGAAGGTAGATGGAGGTTGTGTCAAAAAATATATAGATATATATATTTTCCATCTATGGTGTTGTTTTAGGTTCTTCGATGAGGACTTAACACTGCTACGTCCTCGTCGTGGCCTCGGGTAATATGAAACATGGTTTCAAAAATTTACAAAACGAGTGAATTTCATCGATGGTATCTAATATTCTTTATTCAACATGGACAGCAATTGGACCTTTTCAATTGTGGAATGGACCAGCAAATTAATCGATAATCGAATATACAATATTTCCGATAATCAGATGATGCTGCTGTCGAATAATATTAATTGAGTGAACGAATTGCCCTTGCTTGAATGAAGGAAATAAGCTAAGGAAGAGAATGAAAAACGGTGTAGCTGGGTACGAAGAATAAATGGAGAAAGCTTGAAATGATAAAATCCGAAGAGAAATTGAATTTTCTCGAGGTTCGAAGCGTTCCTTCGGCCTCTCTAATTGAATGATTTCCCATCTACTTCGTTTTTTTTTTTTCTTCATTTCTCTCTCTTTTTTCGGTGTGAACCAGTGGGTTTCTCCTTTTTCCTCGTTTCTCACTCATTTACCCTCTTAAATCTTTCAATATTTTCATTTCCTCATTATGCGAAGTACTCCTTGTTACAATTGCTCAAAAGAAATTCAATAAATTACTCTGCTTACTATTAATTCAAATAGTTACGAAACAATCCATTGAAATATTACTCCCATATGAAAATTCAGTAAAAAAAATTTGAATTCTCTCTGGTAGATACGAAAATAGAAGGAAACCATATGAGAGGAGCAAAAAAAAAAACTGGGACAAAATTAAATTTTATTGGAAAATGCTGGCATGAAAAAAATTCGTCCCCTCTGGATGAAAATTCACGCCGTCATTTGGAATGCTTCTCCGCTAAATAATTCTTTTTTCTTTTTTTTACCTATTTAATATTTCAAAAGAGGCAGTATAATTCCGAATGAATAGAGTCGATGATAGAATTATTTGAATTTTAATACCACGAGAATTTCGAAAATTATTTGATGCAACGCACAGTTTAAATACTTTTATATCTTCAATTTATTGAAAATAACCCTCAATTATCATTGAATATCACAATAAAAGGTTTCAACAATTATCGAGAATAATTGTCTCCTCCACAATATGTCCGTATACTGCTATTCACTCGAATTTCAATATTTTCACCCATTCACTGGTAAAGCTATGATAAACGATGAAAATAAACAATATAAATACGTAACTATCGTTAACGCAGTTAAAGGAAGCGCTTAAATTCATTTGAACCATAGAACTAGTCCGTTAAAAACATATATATATAAATATATATATATATATATATATATATATGCATGTTTGTATAGATATGAAGGCCCTTTGGACGTGGCAAAGCGGCCTCATTGTTCACTTCCTGTTTTGAATATCGAATTTACGAGGGAACTTAGATAGAGGAACCCTCTCTAAAGCCAGAATCCACCTATGCTCCTCACTTCACACTGAATCTATAAAATCTCCTCTCTCTCTCATTCTCCACTGCACGAGAGTTATATCCATCTCTTTTTTTTTCTTCCTAACCTATATAAAACACATACCAACTTGCGATCGTAAAACTTTACTCATTCACATACCGCATAGCACGGCTGTGTGTACGAGACTGTTTTCTCTAAACGTTTCGCAGCAGTCTGTGAGGCACTTGCTGAGAGTCTCGGAAATGCTGTGAATTCGCTTCCTAGTTGCTACATATTTTTTTTTTTTCTTCACATTTTTTTTCCTAAAAGCAATGCCAGTTATCGTGCAGATGGATCAATCGATACTATCTGTGATATATATATATATGTATGAAAGTGGCTTCTCCAATATATCCGAGTGAAGATCTATGTCCACATAGAGTATGCTGCATATCGCAGAAATGAATCTGTGACTTTAACAGCCTTTAAGCACTCTTTTTATACACTCTCCTCGAGAGTATTATTGTGATAAGGATAAAAAGAGAAAAAAAAAAGGTAAAAATTCTCGAGCCTCCACTCCCATCTATATTGGCATGAATTTGCTGAGGGAAAAACGGGGAAGATAGCGTATCGAATCGCTTTCTCAAATCTATCCAGATCGAGTACCTACAGAGTGGTTTTGGTGATCTCTTCTCTCAATAGGCAGCACACGCTTGCGTGGTATATCTCTTGCATAGAATTGAAGTGAAAAAGACGAGTAGTGAGAGAGTACTCTTGTTATATATCATCGCCTTAGAGTGAAAGGGGCGTAAGTGCCATTTTTTCCGATTTTTTTTCTTCAAAATAACAAAAAGGCGTATCGCCACTATTATTGCTCCAATAGGATTTCCAAGGCTTTTTACGCAATATTAGTAAAAAAAATTAAAAATAATAACATATAGGTGTAAGTACCACTGACTAATAACAAAGGGGCGTAAGTTCCGGAGATACGCCTCTTTGTTTTTAGTGTCTTCATTGAATTTTCTCTAATCATTGGCAAAAAAAATTGAAAACAAAGAGGCGTAAGTGCCATAGTTTAGATACAAATCGCTAAAAACAAAAAGGCGTAAGTGCCAAAATTCGGATGAAAAATCCTAAAAACAAAAGGGCATAACTCCAAATATTCTCATGAGATAACGAAAATTATGAAAACAAAGAGGTGTAAGTGCGGAGATACGTCCTTTTCACATTAACTTTAAAAATTATATAGCGTTTAAGAAGAAAATAACAAAAGGGCGTAAGTGTGGAGATACGTCCCTTTCATTGTAAAATTTGGTAGTTACACCACTTTGTTATTTCAATTTTCAATTATCCAAATAATATTCCAGAAGCCATAAAAAACATTTTAGAGTGATAAGTGGACATACGCCCTTTTCACGCCAGAATTTCGTGTTTTTGGCACTTACGCCCTTTTCATTCTAAGGCGATGATATATATGTGGGTGAGGTTTTTTTTTTTAACCTGAAATCAATGAAGGTAGATGGCCACAAGTAGGTTGTGTTACTCTTTTAGTGACGAGTTGAAGCGTAACTTTATTCGCTATATTTACTCTCTAATATTGAACTGCACTGACAGTACCTGGGGTGACTAGAGTTATTTCCGTATTCATTTCAGTGGGTAGCACTTTACTGTAGTTTCGATATCACGTACAGCAAAGATCGTCAAAAGTTTTTTTTTTTTTTTTTTCATCGTCAGAAGAGTTAACGCACGGTTGTGTATCATGAGAAAAGAAATGAGAAAAGATGGGGTGGGTTGCAAAGAAAAAGAAAAAAATGTGTATATTTATATATCTGTACGTATTTTCAGGAGTACAGTTGGCTTACCACTGGTGGTTGCCTCAGGCAGCCACAAACTTTGACTATTTATCTTGGGTGGCGCGTGACCTCAAAAGGTCGAACCAAGTGGAACTCTGTGCAAGGAGAGAAGTAACCACTGTGAATTGGATGAGAGATATAATTTTACAGGGAGCAATGTTAAAAAAAAAATAATACACTTTTGCTTATATAACTGTGAAAGAAGAAGAAAGACAAGATAGATTAAATTGTTTAATGGCTACAGTGTATAATGCACTACAGAGAACAATTATTCCATGCAATGTAAGTATTCTACCGTAAAATTTTGTAATACTCTCTTATTTCCATTTCTCTCTCTCTCTCTCTCTCTCTCTTTTACCACAGTGTGTGTTTCACTCTCTTGGGAGAACTGTCGCAGCCTCGGCTACTCGATAGTGCATTTACCAACTGTATGGTCAAGACCTCTCCTAAATGCCCATTCAACCCCCATGTACCACCATCCAAACCTCCCTTGCAGGTTCTGCTTGCATAATTAATTGTCCTGGTTCATCCCTCGCAATCCACTCAATTCTCGCAAATCCTCGAGTTTTCTCTTGGTAAGACTGAAGTTGGTGGGAAGGTGGGGGGGCTGAGAAAGGCTGTGTCAGGGTTTTCTCACACATTTTTGCGACATGTCCGGTTCTCATGACAGTAGAGACAATCTCCTCTTTTTTCACTTCTTTCTTTTTTTTTTTTTTTGAATAAGCAGTAGAGTGAGAAGTGAAAATTGAAAGAAGAAAAGAAAAGGTGAAATGAAAATAAACGACTCATCAGGCAGTGTGATGAAGGCTAGTTCTTGGATAGAGAAGTGTATGAGAAAATGAGACAGAAAAAAAAGAGCTTCAGTAAACCGGCCTCACTCTTTCTCATTTGGTGGCTCATTTTTTCTCCTTTTCTCGCTTCTCAACGACTCATTATTTGCCAGGACTTGGTGTCTCTTATTCATCCCTCGGGGAATCTTTTGCCTTTTTTTTTTTTCTTCTTTTTATTTCATTCCTCCTCGCATTCTCTATTTTTCTTAGACTCTCAATATATTCACGATTCTTCTCACGTATATCGTCATGAAATGACTTTAGGCACACTCAAGCTCTGATTGATTTGAAGACTCGATCTTTTTTTTTTCTTTTTTTCATTTTTTTTTCCCTTATTTATTCACTGCTCGAGGAATTTTTTTTTTTTTTATTATTATTCAATATATCACGTTACCTCGAATGTCGAGTAGATATCACAGGAAATACGTATTTTTACATATACGTGACATATATTCCATTACTCGTTGATGTTCTTATGTATCTTGTACTCTACTTTTTTTTTTTGCTTCTTTTATTTATTTCTATGTGCTTGTATGTGCAGTAGTAGTCTCTTACATGGTGGTACGTGTATTGAGTCACAATGTGAGAGAAAAATCATTTTCACAGAAAAAGAAATAACGATAATAATAAAAATAATAATAACATGAGAATCGAAGAGTCAGTGAGGTGTACTGGATGAAAACAGTTGTGAATCGAAGTCTGTGGTTCATAACGAGAGGCAAAATAAATTGTGAAGGAACAATTGATTTTTATAACAAGTAGTACATATATAGGTGGGATTATTGGATCGACAAAAAAAAAAAAAATCCCGCAAATTTATTCTCTGAAATGGAATTTTTTAATTCAATATTGAGTCAATTCTATTCTTCACCCTATATTATAATGTTTAAAAAAATAATTATTACGTCAACAACAGAACATTTGCAGAAACAATTGCCTTAGTTCTGCTGGAAATGGCTGCTATTACGTCATAATTGTTAAAATTTTATTAACGCATTTTGACCGTATTGTTGAAGATGAAAAGACGAGGGGCTATTCGTCCACGAAACTATTATCCAGTTCACAATATAGCTTAACTGTAATGTCCTTATGATGCGTGAAACACTAATTCTCAATTTTTTTTTCTTCTTCAGAATTTTGTGTTTTATTATTTTTAACAGTGAAAGAGAAAAAGAAAAACGGAAAAATAAATAAATAAAATTTCGCGTGATCGTATTCACTCTGGCAGTTCATTCGGGAATTGATAAAAATCCTCGTTCTGCACACTGCTGTCGAACAGTGCTGAGCACAAAACAGAAATGATGCATTCCAGCGATTGATTGAATCAAAAAAACTCTAGGGAGTGTAAAGCCACCCACTCTATGATTCTGCGTCAATTCGTCCCTAGCCTTGTTTTTAATTTTTTTTTTTTTCAACCGATTCTCGCTCGTTTTTCTACGCACATGATGCGCTCATAGTTGGTTTCACTTTGTCCATTGGTGAGTGGAAAATTGTACCGGAAAAACATGTCGAGTTAGAAATATCCCAGGGTGGCGGTCGACCTGAAAAACGTGGAATAGTCAGGGTATTTAAAATTTCTGGAATAGTCAGGGAAAAATCAGGAAAATTTAATCTTAGTCAAATTTTTAGTTTGATTCTTATTATCATAATATTTTTAAAAGTTATAGATATTTGATCGAGAAAATTGAACTTTTCGATTAGTCGGAAATCTGCAAAAAGGTTAACAAAAAATCACAGCTCTGAAAAATTTAACGCAGTTTTGGGTATTATTGTTGAATTCTAATAAAAAAATTATTTTCCGGAATAACTAAGAATTTTAACGTATATTCAAATATTATTGATACTCAACATGAAACTGTTTAGGATTGTTTCGACTGAAATATTGGAAATGTCAAGGTAATTCATTGGTGTTCTCTACATAATAAAAATATAGTAGGAAAATAATTACTGTAAAGTTGAAATAGTGAGGTTATGCATGAAAGATAAGAAAGTTTGTCGTTAATGATGTGTGTTATTTTAAATAGTGAATAATTTTTGTAATTTTGTCTTCCAGAGCCTGAGGAAGCTCAAATAATAAGCGAAATGTCGCGAATTGACAATCATTTAGTATTGTTCTTTTTAACCTTCCAATATCCTATGAATATTAAATAATTATTCAAATAATATTTTTTTTTCTTTAAGTCCTGGAATTTTGAAAAATAGATATATCCTTCAAGAATAAATTTCTATGTGTTTTGAATTACTATACACGCAACAATAGTAATAGGATTGGAGTCGATAATCAATTATGAATTTGTGATCAGCTCCAGACTCCAATAGCTGCTTTTAGCACAAGCTGAATCAGATATGCAATTGCTTTGAACACGATCAGCTTCCAATAGCCCTCAAACCACTAGAGAGAAGCATCATTAAACCAGATTACATGTGTCTAATTCAAAGACATTCCAGTCAAAAACATGCAGGATGACTATTTTTTGAGTGATTTTGTTAGTGCACGTAGAGTGCGTTAAGAAAAAGAGAGGTTCGATTGTTCGAAAGAAAATATCGGATGAGTCTTGAGCGGTTAGATTGACTGGAGAATGAGTTTTAGGCATTTTCATTATTTTTGTAACATCACTTCAACGGCAATTTCGGTAATATAAGCATTCGTTCATGAGAATTTCAGCTGAACTTAAATGGAGAGAAGTCCCAAATTTGCTCAAATTTGATAAAGATGGACATTAAATAATCGAATAAATCAATTAAATTAAAGAATTAAAACAATTGAATGCATCAAGTATTAAGTTTTAGTAATGAATGAAAAACCCAAACAGCTTCTGGAATGAGGTTATTTCCCACTATTTTCAAAACCTGGATAAATCTCCCTCAATTATCGAAAAGTCAGTCAATTATTAACGAATCACCTGTAACGCAATTTATCACGTTATCATCAATCACAGTTCACAAATAAAATTTCAATCATTCAATTTGTAAGTATATAATTGATGATAAATAATAAAATAGTGCCTAAAAAGATGAGTTTTTCCTTGTAGTATCCACCAATGAATTGATCAGAGTACACATAAAATCCAATAGAAGCATCATCTCCACAGAATATTCTCGTAAATGCGATTGAATCAGTGTGAGCTGCTGATTGAATTATTAAAGAAAAGGTATTTCAGTCAAAACCAAATGACATTATCAATGAACGTATCACATTTGAACCAGGAAATCATGTCAATGTACCACTTCGTGCTATTAGCCACCCCATTCATCCTCCGCCATCCATAACGTGGATCAAATCCGCCTGAATAATTTACCCATAATTCTGCGAAAAAAAAAAAAAAAAATAACACTTATAATAATACCCAGCAGTTCCGTCTCGATTCAGCTTGCATAACACCTTGATGGATCAATAATACTTCAGCAGTTAACTCACTCAGGAGAATCGTTATAGGTACGACAGTAACGTTGGAACTCTAGTTTCACAGTAAGTGTACTTTTAAGACCCCCCCCCCCCCCCCCCCACCCAATTCCCTATTCCAAGCCTTTTACAATACTAACACTGAACCCCATCGCTTGGAATGAGTTTTCTTAGTATACCTCAAACTCCTAACCACAGTGTCGATTCATGGGTGAATTAAAAGCCTCGACGAGAAGGGTAAATTTAAAGTTTTCTTAACCGTTGGGATCGACAAAAGATAGTGACGATGGTTAAATGTAGTTGAGGGCAAAAGCCCGGGGAGAGATGGCTTACCATGAAAACTAGCCGGAGGGCTGAAGGGCTAGTGTTGGTCGAGGGGAAAAGCGAAAAGGGGGAAAAGGGAGAAAAAAAAAAGAAAGTGGAGGGGGCGGGGTTTGCAGATAAGATAAGGGTGAGAAATCGTGACGCTCCCTGAATGCGGTAACATTAGACGCTGGTGCAAAACTGCTCTCTCTCTCTCTCTCTCTCGCTCTTTCTCCTCGTCCCACCTAGCTTGACTGCTTTCAATGTCTCTGGTAAAGAGAGAGGGGTCGCGTATACATAACTAATACACACACATAAACATACACATACACACATACGTAACAGATACATATACCTTTGTATCACACGAAGCGCGTTACATTTAACATGCCTCAACCAAAGCACTCGAGCCTGGTGAGCATTATGCAACCTATATTCAATGGCTTGTTGGTACCTCCAGTGTTAGTGTATATGGATAGAAATTAACCATGGCTCTAGGTACGATATACCTATCTTGAGTACTACACGTTAACTCTCAACGACTAGACCTAACTCACACACACACACACACATACCAACACACACACACTATGTGTGATGTCTTTATCGATCTTCTATGTCCACCAGTTGGCCGTTCATCGATAAACGTTGAGAGGGTACACTGTCCTCTTTATTTATTGACTGAAATAATTTTCTTACAAAGTTTAATCAACTTTTTTAGACTGATTCAACAGGGATTTTTATTTATCGTGAAAAATTGATTTATCCTCGTGTTGTGTACACGTGCGAACGACCTGTAATTCAGTTTTTTTTTTCTTCTTCTTCTTTTTTATCTTCTTTTGGTATCGTTAATGATTTATGGATTCTTTTTGTTCCTATTTTATCTTCAACTGTGTGAGCATCGAGTAACAGCTCTCGAAGATTTTACTGAGCGATTGTTCAATGCATTTGAGTAGAACTGAAGTGCACTAAAGTTTTTTTTTTTTTTTTTTTTTCAATGGATAAGAAAAGAAGAAAATTATGACCTTCTTCATTTTATTACAGATGCCTCGAAGTGCAACGTAATTACAATTATTTGGTAAATTTGTAATGGCGCTTGGTTAAAGGGTTCAACTACGTGATTTGATTGGAGTGTAGTTTGTCAGTTAAGTATTGAGTACTTGAAGCTTCGTGCTAAATGACTGTAATAACCAGAGACCCACCTCAATAATACCAGAATGAGGAAAGTAGGTACTCGTGATTTTTTTCCATCAAGTCGTGTTTTTTTTTTCTTTTGGTTCTCTCTTTGAATAACCTGATAGAAATTACCTGTGTAACAGGTTTAACCATTGGTCCTTGAAGTATGAGGAAAAAAGGCAAATGAATTAGTGAGTAAACACGACGAGCAAAGAGTGAGTAAATTCGAGGAGTTAAAAGACGAAAAAAAAAAAAAAAAAAAAGAGTGATATAAAGTTACTTAACTCATGTCAACGACACAGAATGTCTCTTTTTTTCTTCTCTTTAAAACTTCTTGAAAATAGAGTAAAAACGAATAGGGTATAAGTTTAACAAGTCAATTACTAGAGGATAGTGTAGAAATGAAGTGGGAAAAGCAAAAGAAATTGTCATTTTTTTCTCATTTTTTTTTATTTCTTCCTTTATTTTCTTTCATTTCTGTAAGAATAATTAAAAGTGCAAAAAACTGTGAAATGAAAGAAAGAGACAATGACAGAGTATGTACGTTGAATAGAGAGAAAGAGAGAGAGAGAGAGAAATGGTGAGCAAATTATAAGGACGTTTTTTTTATCTCTGTCCCTGAGAACTAAAATAAAAAAAAATAAAGATAAAAAAAAAAAAATGCCCTCTCTTTGTCCCGGATGCTGGGCACCTCACTCAGAATAATTACACGCTGGTATGATAATAAATACTGGGTAAGAGAGTCAAGAAGAGTCTGTGGCTCTATGAAGACATTGCCTGTTGGCATGTACACTACCTGTACACTAGTTGAAATATAAAGAGTTGTCAGTAGAATAAGTAGGGGAATGAGTGAAAAAAAAAAAAAAGAAAAGAAGAAGAAAGAGGAAAAGTAGAAAAGAAAGGTAAAATAATAAATAGAGTAAGAGAGTAAAAGAGAAGGAGTTGGGTAAAAGCGGTTAAAATTTTGCAATGCAAATTTTATTGTGGTCATACGACACAAATGCGTATATATACACTTATATATACATACATATACACTTTTGTGTCTGTGTGTAGAATTTGTGTATATGTTGAAGTGGGATCGACTGGAGTTTCCATTTAACCACATCTACAATTGTACGATGTATTATGTAGTGGTAACTGTGTATGGTACAATGCAGTTGTAGCCTTTGTACTTCAATAGAAAGAGAGAGAGAGAGAGAAGAGGCGCAGGTAGTCTATGTACACGAGGGCTCAATTTACTTAAAACCCCCATTGCATTGGGTGGCAAGTAGTGAGATCCAATTGTTGCCAGACACGACTGGTATGGTCGTCTCGAGGGGTGACAGGCCTGTCTCTTTCTGCCTCTCCCCCCCCCCCTTATCGATAGAAGATGAATAAATGGGAATGGGTTGGGCAGGTGTATCGACTTTTAAAAGAACAATCCCGATATTTGATTGAAGCTGAATTAATTTACGTTGCTGTAGTGTGATTTAATTTCACTTTGTTGAATGGAATAATTATTATAATTTTTCAATATCCTCAGGTGTTTTACATAGAACATAATGCAAATTTGCCTTATTTTTCCTTTTTTCTTCTCAATTTTTCCCTCTTTTTCCTCTCTACATTTTAATGAAAATTATGATATTATGAGTAAATCAGAGAGAAGAGGGGAATTATTACAGTGTATGTGTTTTTTTTTTTTTTTTTTCGTTATACATTATGATGCAAAAGCTTTGTGCGGTTGAAAATTGAACAATATGCGCGTGCGGAACGCCTTATCGTGTGACCCCTGCGGCTTACCGGTGGAAGAAGTGAAGGAGAAAGCACGTGAATATAACATAGGCTAAAATGGAAAGACAGAGAGAGGAGGAGAGGAAAAAAGAGAGGGAGAATGAGGGAAGAGGGAGAGGGGGGGGGGGCGTAAATACATCTCATGAATTTAGGTTAGCATGCAAGCAAAACCACAGCGCTTGGAGTGAGCTTAGAGGATTAATTATTGTCCAGGTAGGTGGCTTGATAATCGGAACAAATTAACTAAGCACGATGGTCAATGGCTGATCCAGTCCCCCCCCCCCTCCCAGAGGTCACACGCGTTCAAAATCCTCACTGTTGCTTTCTCTGGCACCTGTTTTTTTTTTTATTTTTCTTTTTATTTCAGTCTGACCACAGCTTTGTTTGAAAATCAGTTTTATACGTTATTTGCTTTTGTGTCTACAGCACAATGAATGGCGAGGGATGAATAGCAAGAGGAAGAGACCGGTATTGGTGAGTGCGAGAAGAAATTAAATCATTATTGGCGGTATCTGGGAATTCTGCATACTGCGCGGTTTATCCTTTTTTTTCATTGTGACCTCAAAAGAAAAAATAAATGAATTCTTTGTGTCACTGAATCATTTGGACAAACTTCGAAATATGCAATTCGGTATTAATTCATGGGATTAAAGAGTTATATTCAATTTTTTGGATTGAATTAACAGAGAATTTGTAATGTCATTCATAGAACGAGAGATTATTTCTTATTAAATTTGAGGATTGGAACGAGAGTGGTACTACAATATGGAAATGGAAAACTTGTCTGGAATAAAAAATTGTGCAGTCGAGACTATTCGGATGTACATTTGGAATATAAATTAGAAATGGATCTTAATGTAATTGAGACAGCATTGGCTGTTTCTCTATTTTTATACTGTCTCAGGTCTCTTAATTAATTAATACATCCAGCTGTCATATGTCATTGGGTCTCGTGGGTAATAGAATTAAAAGCGATATCAGACAGCTCGAGAATTTTTTTTTGACACAATCATGTCTAACTAGGTATATATAGATTTCGAAAAGTGCGGAACAAATCTAATTTTTACACTGAGAAAAAAAAAGTGATAAAAAAAATCTAATATTAATGCCATTGGTACTTAGCTAATATTTTTTACAAATAATGGAAAAAATTGTTGAACTTACTGAATTTAGTTAATTCAAATAGGTTAACTCGTGAAATTGAATAAATTCAGTAAATTCAATAGTTTTTTTAAATTATGTCAAAGAAATATTTGTTAAGTACCAATGGCATCAATATTTTATTATTTTTACTACTATTTTTTTCTCAGTGTAGATCTAATCAGATCTGTTCAGATCTACTAGTATATCTGCCTATATATTCATAGATATAACGTCATGTCTACCGAGATATAACTGCAGATCTAATTCCATCTAATTTTATCTCATTCTATCTAATTAGATAGAATTATATCCAAAAAAAAATTTCTCGGGAAGGAAATTCTTCTTCATGTTTTTCACTATTATGACAATAATTTAGAACCTGAAAATGCATTAACACAAAAGCGAAACATCGTGAATTTTGAAAGAAATGTGAAGATTAACATTTACAATTTATTTCGTCCAATATCCCGATTAACTCAAAAATTTGCCACTGAAACAATTGAATTGTACTTGTATCAATTTTGTATTTCTCGATAACAGTAATTCGATATGCATTTGATATGTGAGCAAGTGAATGTAAACTTTATCTCAAAATCCTTCCCCATATTTTCAGCTCACTGAAACATTTTAAATTCCGTATTATACGATATCAAGTGCAACAAGAAAGAGAGAAAGAGAAAGAGAAAAAGCCATCCTCCCTGTCATTCTATTCTCTACGTCAAATTTTACTTGAGGTAAAAAAAAAAAGCAGAGAATCTAAATGACATTACCAGAAATTGGAACAATCCATAGAGAAAAAGGGTATCTACCAAACAGTCGAATTCCTATGTGGTAAAAAGAAATAAAAGAAGGGAAAAAAAAAAAATTCTCTGACAATAAAAAATAGCTCAGAGAGTAACAGTAGTGGCTCACACTAGTTAATAATCGTTACATGTAGACAATGAGACAGTGATATACGGGCCAGAATGGTGTATCGTTAAAGGCCGCATGAGGGTTAAACTTGGCAGGTAAAAATAGACATGCATGCGCATGTAAAAGGAAAGAAGGAAAAAAAAACAAGGTAAAAAAGAAGAAAAAAAAAAAAGTCTACATAAATTTTACATTCCCACTATTCATTTATACAGTCCAATTGATTATTCATTTTCCATTGAAATTATTACACAATTTTTTTTCATTTTCACCAAAAAAATTTCCAGTATTCTTCGAGTCTCTGTTGCGTTATGTATATATGTGTATGTGTGTGTGTGTATGTATATACCGAATGAATTGCACCAAAATGTAGAGAACATGTGGTCTCGATTGTACAGTGAATTTGCAAAATGCATCATCAGAATCACGATTATTCCCCTCGCGCGCATACGGGATATTTCGTGTCAAGAACAGCGGTTTCTCTACTCGTGTAGTTTCCGAATCGTAATGGGTGAGCCACCCACTCGTCGATCAGTATGCAGCAGAGTTACGTAACGTTGGACTGGTTTGCACGGACGATATCCATTTCAGTCCCGTTGAGAGGAACAGGAGATAGAGATGGATAGAAAGAGAGAGAGAGAGAGAGATATATAGAATTCTAACTTGAGCTCAGTGTGATGGTGCATGCATGATTTTCATCTATACATGCATAGTTTTACGGACAAACTCGGAATGATAAATTTTCATGATTCTGGCCTGAATTTTGCACGATCTTCTTGTTTGTTCGAGAGAAAGAGAGTTAAGTACATGGATAACTGATGAACTTCAGCAGTTAATGATGCCCCAAGTTCCACCGAAATTTTATCATCTCTTATCTATATTCAAGTCATACCCCGCCCCATTATTTTCATTATTTACACAAGGAAACTAAAATTAAACAGTATGTATACATAAATTAACAGTTAGTTTTATGTGTTTATAATGCATGAAATTGACTGGATAGTGTCAGTTAGAAAGTGTACTTAATAGGATACCTTATGGTGGTAACTCTTGGTATACTTTGGGTATACGAAGGATATTTGTAGTATTAGGTGGTGCAAAATTTTCGTGGATAAGTTTGATAAGGCACGTATTAATGTATAACGTGACTAATTTAACGTTATCTTGATTATTTTAGGTTAATAATATTATTTTCAATTGAATAAATATCAGTTTAATTATCTGGTTTAATTCATTTTATGTGATCATTAGATGTTTTATAATAACGAAACATGGATAAATCAAGAATTATTTTAGTCAGCAGAAAGATTATTGGCAACATTGAATAATATAACGCAGAAAATTTGGACAAGCGTTGATTTTAATTGATCATTAAAAGTGAGAATTACGTCGAGTTTTTGATAGAATTTTTTTTATTTTTTTTTACAATAATTTTTAATTACTGAATTTAATTACTGTTGGGAATATGTAACTGCATCATCTCCTGGTATTTTTATTTATATGTATTTTTCACTCTCATTATATGTGCGAGTTACGTTTTCTGGTTCATTTCTAATGCGTCTCTCGTGAACGACAGACTAAAGAGTCTGATAAGTGTCAGAATCCGCTTCTTTTCCCTCTGATTCTGTTTCCATTGGAAAAGGTTCCTCTTGATTCCATAAAAATGGAGAGTGGCAGTGAAGTTATTATTATTATTATCCGAGTTGAAAGAAAAGTCTGAGTCTCATGTCCGGAAAAAGTTGATTATAATTCCTGTTTTTCTTGTAAATTCGTTCCTTAAAATAATTTACGTTATTTTTTTTTTTCATTATGTAACTAAGTATCCAGGGTTTTCTATTATTAACTGAATCCATTTTTATCCACACGCACAACAATAAAAGTGTTCTATTCAATAAACGTTGATGCAAAGTAATATACGACTCGTTATTCCTCAATTGCCACAAATAATCCATCAATTATAGTGTGAAGTATATAAGTACTTTAAATGGTTTAGCTTCATTCCATTGATTGATATTGGACGATTAAACAAAATTCCTCAAAACCAAGAATTACACAATAACTTTCAGGCACTTGATTTTTTTTTTTTTTTTTTTTCAATTCAAAGTCAAAGTGAACTGACTTTGAAAGAATTTGAAATAATGTATCTTGTAGATTAACGAAAGAGCAATATAATATATTTTCATTGTGAATACATGAGAAAAGTGTTGAGTTGTATGAGAGTTTTCGCGACTGCACATAATGCGGTTGGTGTATTACTAAACTTTCGTTCGCTTGAAGTAACTACTTCAAGCTTTTCTCTCGATTCGAACATGACTCGTACATTAAAGGTGAGCCTTCTGTTTAGTCTAGTGGAGAAGAAGAGTAAAGCGAGTGAGATAGGGTGGAGTGGGAGAAAGGGGTTGGAGGGGACGGGGGATTCAATGTAGCCTTGGGATCGCTTCCGGAAAACATGAGACTCTTGAGGCACTTTGAAACCTGGACGAAAGCACCAGGGACGTGCGAGTGAGACATTTCAGACGAGCAGAAGAAGAGGAACGAAAAAAAAAAAAAAAAAATGACGAAAAAAAAAAGAGGAAAAAAGGAAGTGTGTCACACAGTTTATCCTGAGTCTCGTAAGTGTGGGCAAGCTTCTCCATTACTTTTCCTATCACGATAGTTTATTAATCTTTGAAATTATAGGAAAATATTTATATACTGTAATAATTTATGAGATATATACATGATTCCATGTACATGAAAAATGACACGAATAAAATCTTACTCAAAATATCACATTATATTTTTAATCTTCCATTTAACTTGTTAAATGTTTCAAGTTATACATAATTTAGTTCAATCAGAATTGTTGAATCGATTGACCATCAATTTATTAAATTTCCATTTATTAAATTACCGATGAAATTCAATATTCCATGAATTATAAATCACGATAAATGCATTGGACGTAATAATTCAAACATTCTCGCTAATTCCACAATTTTTTTTTTTTTAATATCATCTCTCTTTTATTTTTTTTTCCAACCAAAAGTGATTAGTTGAAACACGTTGTTAAATAATGAAATAATGAAATTCAATGAAATATTAAACATCATAAAAGAAGAAAAACAAAGTTAATAAAGGTAACAATTTATTAAATGAAACTGGTATAATCGTAAAAGTTTTAGTATAGTTTTAAAATATTCTTGAAGAGTGACGGGAGTATTCCACACAGTTTAAGGTCCAGAAGGATTTTACGAATAAAGTATCACTAATTAGGGGAGAAGCTTTCGTTGGAAAGCCTCTGGAAAATATTCTTAGTGCACGCGCATACGACTTAGAAACTTTAGTTCTTCTCTTTTTCAACAATTCGGCACGCCTAAAAGTTTTCTTCTCATCATCGTTTCGCTTCTCACAAATTCCTTTTCCATTTATACTACAGAGTTTCATTCACAATTTTGCGCAAGATAATGTAGCCAACGTTGTCAAGAGACTACTTTCAAGTATCTCCCGTTCCATCGCTCTCTCGCTTTCTTATTGTAATTTTTTTTTCTTGGCTCTTACGAGCCTTCAAGATACTTCGTTTCTCCGTAAATGCAGAAAATCTCCAGTACTACATGTGTGGGAATATTGTTTAGGGTAATAGAGTGAACATTATGTTGCATGAGTCATAATTTAAAGAAATAATATAGAAATGATTGAAGTATTTTTTAGTAAAAAAATTAATTTAACAATACTAATTAATTGTCAAATGAACGACGTTTCGCCATCTTTATTGAGGCTTCCTCAGGTTCTAGAAATCATAATAATACCAAATTTATCATTAAAAATTGAAGTTAAAATTGAAAATAACATTAAAATACTTGTGAATATGCACATTATTCAATAAAACATTAGTAACATTAGTTTTCTTCTATCTTTCCCTACTTGTTCTTCTTATTTACATTACTTCTTTCTTCCATAACCTCAAACTTCGATAATAAACTAATGTGCCGGACAAAATAATACAATAACTTGCACAATTAAATAAATAACATTACGAATAACATACAATATAACCTTGACATCATTAGTATATAGTCAACATAAACTTAATTATCTCCATGTGGAAACGTGGGAAAAAGTACAGCAAAAGGTTATACGAACACAGACTGTCGAGGATGTGGACAGGAACAGGAAACTCTGGAGCACATATTCGCCTGTGAGTCGATAAAAAGAGCCGTAAACACAGAGTTGAGAAAGGAGCTGGACCGGCTTAAAAATACGGAAGGCCCGACAGAAAGCTGGAAGAACTGTCTCATAGCCTGGCTAAGAGGCAACCCCAAGAAGAAAATATGCGTATATGCAAGGGAATTTGAAAAAATTCCCACAGACAAAGCAGTAGCGCAAGCAAAAAACACAAACGCAGTTCAGGCAGCAGCAGGCTGAGTGCTGGAAGACACCTGAGTGCAATACGACCAAAGAGAGTGAAAAGTGAAGAAGTGCTAGTGTCTTATTGAGCTTTAAAAAAGAAAAAAGAGACTGTTCAACAAAACAGATAATCCACAATATGAATACATGTAATATACAATTCTCAGTGCCTTTTACTTGCCATTTCAATTATTTATTTATTGTTTTTATTTTTATCTTTTTTTTTTTTCTTTTTCTCTAGTAATTTATATTACAGGGAAATATAGACAAGTAAAAATGCACACCAAAAAATGTACAAAAAAAGGAATTTATGTACAATTCTGGAAATAAAACTAACTAACTAACTAACTTAATTATCTCCAATCGGAAATTCAATACATGCAAAAGTATTTTTATTAACATTATAGTGTGTTTAAATATAATTTTTTTATTCATTTAAAATAAATGTTTCTTTTTCCTGAATGAAATTGATCCTAAACATGTGCTTCCTCAGATCTAGTCACAAACAATTACGTGTCTTCATTAGAATTGCACTAACAATGTCACATCCTGCTATCGGAAATGATTATTAGTCCAAGCAACTGGCAACTGCTTGACTATGATTAGATAACTTAGACGACGTCAAATTGGATAATGTTTGTATACATCAATTAACACGGAAACTATCAGTATTACATACATATCGTGCACCTATCAATAGGCTCTCACATCAGACATTGCCATTCTCGAAATTATCATAATACAAACACGACCTTGACCAAAATTTACAATTTATCGAACACAGTAAGTACCACACATAATACAACCAGATTATTGTGGATTTTGTGTGTAATTGTTGAAGTGCTAGAACAATTGAATTGCCACATTTCAACAATGATTATTGATCGTACAATGTAGGGCGGTAATCGACAATTAGTCTTTGAATTGGTACTTAATCGCTTTTGACACATTGTGCAGGCCAAAGTTTACGTAAATCTGTATACATATATATATATATTTGTAAGTGTATATGTATGTGTATGTGTACATGTACTATTACCACAAATATACGCTGGTATAGTATGTCCAAAGTGGTGTATCTCACGCTGACAATCACGGCGATGGGATTCCAGCGTCCGTCAGTTCCGCCTGTTGGCTAATTGATTGGCTTGAAATTCCAATAAATCAATAGACTAACCAATGAATTTATATACATTGTATATCTGAGTTGGCTCACTTGCACAAGAAATATCGTATTATATTTTCACTCCAAGTCTTTCAAATATTCGCAGTAATTATATTATAATTTTTCACAACTAATATTCGCAGTAGTGCTACGGATTATTTGTGTTACCTCAGTAATCAAGTGAGGTGAGTACATTGGCCGCCATCAGTTCACTGACTATCAAACTCTCGACTATCAACACATATTTACAAAATACCTGGTGAGATAGAGAAGAGAGAGAGAGAAAGAGAGAGATAGATGTATAGAGGTGAAGGCTCTATATACCACACATACACATATCTCTGTCTGTATATTTACTGATACAAAACACTATCCATTCATGCATACTTTAGCAGCAGCTGGTCTGGCAGTTCCAATTCCCAAGCATGTCGATACACACAGGTTGAAGGATCGTTCACACTGGACGCAACGAGGGCCCTCTCTTGTTCCTATCCCGTTCTCACTCATACCCCTCCCCTCCCCCTCTTCCTCCCCCTTCCCCTACTATCCTCAGCTCTTCTTTTTATCACCATCACTATCACCGACTGTATCAAACTCTCTGCGTTTTTCACTACCAAACACTCGGATATAACGAAATTCGTCCACTTCACCGACATACCAGCGTGCAAAGCCTCGAAAATATTTACGACGCTTTGTCGAAACTTTTGGCCACCGATCTCCACACATTGTAACTGTATTTCCGTGCCCTCCACACTTTTATACATATATAATACATTGGAGTGAAGCACACACGACCCCTCTGGGGATATATTCGGCTCATCCGGCCGTTTGTACTGCTCTGCGATATCCCCGGTCAGGGTGTGTGTGTGGAAAGAGAAAGAGAGGGGGGGGAGGGTGTATATAGCGGATTTTGAATTTAACCAGTTTCACGCCTGAATTCGTTCTATCTCAGTTACGCTGCGCTGGAGCAAGAGAGAGAGAGAAAGTGGGAGACTGATGGAGATAGAGGGAGATAGATAAGCACAGGGGTAGAGTTAGAGCAGACGAAAGAGATGAGAATAGTTTGTGTTGGTTGATGGTTAAAAATTCAGTTGTGCACGATTGGTAACACAGACGATCTGGATATTTCACGGATAATCACGGCTCAGTTGCAGAACTGCGGTGATAGTAGCACATGCAGATTTCTAGTAATCAGCAATTGCTAATTACATGACTAATTGAGTAATTTGTGATATCATTTGGGAATACACAATGTATATGTTTAATTGCAGTGAATTTAATAGATAAATTGTTACTAGAGCTTGAAGACTTCATTTTCTCTCATATAATTGCTGGCTTACTTGACTGTTGGAGAAGATGAATGATTTAAAAATGATGGAAAATTAATGGAAATACATGGGGAGGCCATGGAAAATGCGTGGAAATGTCTCATGTCTCTCTCACACACTTCTCATGCATTCCACATGTATTTTCCATTTATTTCCCATAATTTGAAATTTTTTTATGTTTTTCAAAAATCTAGTTACCTAATAACTATTCAAGACTCGAGAGAAAATGAAGTTTACAGCCCTAATTATAACGCATTAATTCACAAAAACGTTGACTTTAAATTCAGTGAATTCAATGAGAAAAAATATACCATTAACTTTCCATCTCAAACCTGAGAGTTCCATTTCATGGTTTCCTCCTATCTTAACATCGTTCACTTTGACCCATCTTCAAGCCTCAACTCAAGCCTTCCCCCAATGTCTTTGATGTGGTGGTATAGATTATTCCCCATGGTTACACCCCCAACATCCTCACAACAGCGTTATTGCCCTTCTATCTATGTTAAAATCATTTTACCCTCACTTGTACACTCATTGAAAATGCACACACTAGTATACTAATACAAAGTTATTCAGTATTATCACTAATAGGGCTAACACTGAAAAGCACCTGCAGAAGTTCGTCTTTCGCGT
This sequence comes from Aleiodes leptofemur, assembly GCA_963942555.1. Taxonomy (NCBI): domain Eukaryota; kingdom Metazoa; phylum Arthropoda; class Insecta; order Hymenoptera; family Braconidae; genus Aleiodes; species Aleiodes leptofemur. The sequence continues at coordinate 1,509,391 of OZ012613.1, forward strand.
GCAGTCAGAAATGAGTAGTTTCTATCTACATTTAAATTCACCCTCATCGTTTTGTCTGAATTCTTTCTCCTGTTTTTTTTTTTTTTTTTTTTTTCATTCATTTTCTCTGAATGTTTTATCTTTGATGATCACCTCAAACTTCTGTCACGTCATTTAGCACTAAAAAAAAAAGGGTATTATGATTAATTATTCAGTTAATCCTAGTAGTTTTTTTTTTGCTGAATTTGAGAGGCAAAATATCAGCTTTGACGCTTTGGATTTGGATAATCAAAGAAAATTACATGAGTTTCATTGCTAATTATGTATTGCCGTGAATTTACACTTGGGATGACTTTATTTACTTGATATTGGTCCGATAGCAAGAGCAGATGAAGGATTTTGAGGATCGGCTTAAAGCTCCCCCACTGTTTCAACTATATTGGACAGCTTTTGCTTAAGCTCTTAGTGAAGGAGATTTAATCAAGCTAAAATTCATAAAGGAGAAGCATTGAAGTGAATTATTGAAAATACCAAGTATATATACATGTGTTTGTATATATGTGCTCTAGCTTACACAGGATACGCAAACACCATTTACCAGAGTGAAAATTACGATTTTAGTTCACGCGATAAATCGGAGAGTAACGGCAATCGAACCGACAAACTGGCAGGGAGGGGTGATAGGAGTGGTCACGGGGGTGTAATTTTGAAAGAAGATTTACCGTATTTTCATCGCTCAGAATAAGGGGCCACATGGGCTGCATATATATACCTTAAAGTTGAATGAACATTTCCACGTGAAAATGATATGTTAATAATATGATCGTAAGAGTATGAAAATTCTTTGAAATTCAATGGAATAAATTTACTCTAATGTCTATGACTCAAAAAGTTGATGAGAAGAATTCGCTTTTTTTTTATTAACTGTTATTGTCTACATAATGTGATATTTTTAGTAAAAATAACTGGAATATTCCAGTGAGTGGCAAAATTACTGGAGCATCCACTCGAGTAACTCAGCCATGAATCAAAATTTATAAATTTACCCAGAGAATTTGCACAACAAATTACATGCATTACCGCAACTTCAGGGCATCCACAAGAGCAATTTTCACATTCTAATTATTAATCTATTATTGAGGCATTTTGATTTTCTCATATCCAATTCCACAGCTCGAAGAATTCATGGAGTTGAGCCACTGGATTACAGTCTGTGTATTTCATTTTTCATCGACTTGCTCTCTTAGGAACTCGCAGAGCACATGTGCATCACAATTACTTAAGCATTGCAAACAGGAGAAATGATAGATGCTGTGTACATGGCCTCCATCATACTGGTAGTAGAATGATTGACTCTTGGCAATTCCATTGGGATTTGTGAGGTAGAATACTATGTGAATATCGGATTTACGAATGAGTTCAACGTTCCATAAGATTTTGTGGGGTGAAATAGTACAGTGAGGTGAAATACTAAGTGGAATTAACTCACTTGAAAATTCATACCAATTAGCTCATATCAGGATATATCTACTCCAATTATCTCGTATCATACCATTGTTGTGGATTTATACTGGAATAAAAAATGCTGTAGCACTTCTCATGTGTGAATATCGTGTGAAACTTGGGAATATCCATTTTTATGCAAGATTCGAAGTGATGCAACTCAACTCAATGTATCCCGTGAATTCAACTCTAGGGAACACTCAAATGCATGTACCCAGGGGATATCGATGTTAAAGCTTTCCATCTAGATTCTCACGTCGATTCTTTCATACATACAGAGATATACTACTTCATACGTTATGGATATCATCGTTCATTCTCTTTATCTCATAACGCACACAGAAAACGTTACTACCTCCTCAAAAGTTGATAAAACCTCTAGTTTCGTGCAAATAAAATATTTGCAGCTTTTAATGCATGTTCATAAAAGGAATTCTCTATTTTCGAATTCTTTGTGGTAACCTACTTCAATCTAACTTGTTACGGCTTTTGCTTTCTCTAAATGATCAAGTTTTGTCATTTTTCTAGCAACTTCAGCAATACTGAAATATTGCCACGCATCAGTCTGGAGACCTCACTAAATCATTCAATCGTTAGTAACGACAGGTAGTGTGTACAAAGGACATGGGTCTAATCAACGCAAGCTTTTGACGCGCGCTTACTGGGAAATCCTTATAACGAACACAGAAAACTTTACAACTCCCTCAAGAGTTTATAAATTCATTGCACAGTAGTTTCATGCAGTTAAAATATATGCGGCTTTGAATGTATGTTCATAAGAAGAATTCTCTACCTTTAAATCCTTTGTTCTCACCTACTCCAATCTACTTTGTTCCGACTTCTACTTTCTACAAAGCATCAAAGCTAGTCATCTTCCCGGCCGTTTTGGCAATTCCGAAACATTGTCGCACACTCGTTCGAAGATCTCACTAAATCATTCAATCAATAGTAGTGACACACAGTATGTACGCAATCAATGCGAGCTTATGACTCGCATTTACCGGGAATTGCTCATTACGCACAAAGAAAATATTATAACCTTCTCAAAAGACGATAGAGCCATTCTAAAATAGTTTCGTGCAGCTCAAATATTTGTAGCGTTTGATGTATGTTCATAAAAAGAAGTCTCTCCCTTTGAATTTTTCATTCTAACCTACTCCAACTTACTTTGTTATGACTCTTACTTCCTCTAAATGATCAAATTTAGTCATCTGCCCAGCAACATCAGCAATGCAAAAATATTGCCGTGCATCAGTTCGAAGACCTCACTAAATCATTCAATCAGTAGTAGCGACTGGCGGTGTGTACAAAGGGCAGTGAAAGCAAGCTTATGACTCTTGCTTACTGGGATTTTCTCATAACGCATACAGAAAACATCGCAGACTCTTCAAAAGTTGATAAAACCATTCCCCAGTAGTTTCGTGCACCTAAAATATTTGCAGTTTTTAATGTATGTTCATAAAAAGAATTCTCCATCTCTGAATCCCCCTATTCCACAGTACCCCAGCTCCAACTCGTCTCACAATTTCAGTGCATGAACTGATGGATAGCTAATAATCCTCATAAAGCAATCATACTGAGAGAGAGAGTCAGAGAAACAAAAAGACAAAAAAATAAAAGAGCTATTCCATATTACTGTTGAAGATAGGTCAATAACCTTTGAAATTTTTGCCTAGGCAGACCAACTGGTTGATCTGAGGCAATATTACTGCCAGAGTTAGGGGATTGAGTGTGTGTACACTGTATATCTTCTCTTTCCCTTATGTATTCCGTGCAAAAACAGCACATACCGTGTTTGCGCATGCACCAGATTCTAGAGTTTAGGCCATAGAAATCTACGACAGTGAGTTTGGCATCCTACCCGACGACGCGGGACTTGGCAATGTATATCTGTATATATATATAGAAACGAGGTTGGGGACTTGGGCTGGAGAACAGGAATATTAATCGCAGCCACTGTAACAACCCCACCGGGCTCTCTCTCTCTCTCTCTCTCTCTCTCATTCGCACATATACACGTACATTGTATTCCTCCGGTAAGAGAGTAAGAGAGAGAGAGAGAGAGAGAGGCAAGAGGTATGGGTGAGTTGCCTTCTACGCTGTTCACAGTATTCTCATACCACCGGTTATTCCATGGTTGGGAGGTTGTGCGCGAAATGCGTCGAGAGACAGCTACTAATGAGACCAAAAACATTGGACTCCCTCTATGTTCTATCTCTCTCTCTCTCTCTTTCTGTCTCTTCTCCTACCTGTCCCTCTTCTCACCGAGTCACGACCATCCTAAAAACGTAACCAGTGTGATTTAGAGGATGGTAATGGACCTTGTCTTCTCCACTCGTACACTCATCTCCTTCCTTCCTTCCTTACCCTAAATCCTCCCACTTTCTCATTATTTTCCTCTGGATAAGTACACAGTTAGCATTACACACGTGTTATTAACTATCTTAACGGTAGATTAGTTGGTATTAAAAAGTGATAGACACATACTGAGTGACATGAATACACGGAGACACACGTGACAGAGCTCTAGGCTCTTTTATACATACATGCAATTTATTCTTTTCATTCCTCTTTTTTTTTTTTTTCTTCTTTTTCTCGAGTTAAGTGGTGAGAGGTTGTTCGCAGGGGTCACCTGGCTTGTACACTGCTCGTGTAAGAACTTGGGAATTAAAAGAATTTATGAACAGGCATAAACTTTGTTTCCTCGCACGTGCATTAAAGAAATGGAAGGGAAAAAAAGATGAAAAAAAAAAAAGGAAAAAAATTCGAAAAAAGGGGCTGGAAATATAATGTATGAGCCTTGAGATATAATAATTATGCCATCGTGGATAATTTAATGTGGCCAGTTTATTCTCCATTCCTGCCTACTACCACCTCCTTTTTCTTTACCCCGTCAACATGGAGATTTTTCATGGGTAGTAAGTGGTGTAATTATAATGATCATAAATATCGTGTAAATAAAATATAATCCAGTGAATTATAAGATTTAAAATTCTTACGAAATATCAATTAAATACACACTGGCTGAACATTCGTGGATTATACTACTGCAGAGAATGTTTTCGGTGTGAATGCCAGTTTTTTTTTTTTTAAAGTCAAGGGTTTTTATTCACCAGCCGATTAAATTCATTCAACGATACTTCATCCCACCAGATAACGAGTTTCAAAAATAATAATAATAATAGTAACGTCACTTTAACGTACAAACGACAGACACATATATATATATATATATATATATATATCTACAAAAGAGAATTCAAGTTGTTACGTACTAACGAACGTGACATTGCCACAATTCTTTTTAAAAACTAACCAAACTGACATTCAGGGTACATGTTGTCATACTATCAACCTGTAGGTTAAATGGGATATGTCCAAATTAATGCATACATATGTGTATAATAACCTTTTGCAGTGCAGTTAAAACAAGAGAGATAGAAATAGAAAGAGAGAGAGAGAGAGAGAGACAAAGCTATTACGTTCACTCACAAACGTATATTTTGGATAAAACGAGAGAGAGATTTTGGATATTCATCCGCCTCCTCCTCCCCCCCCCCCCCCTCCCCTCCCCTCCCCCTCCTCATCCCAAAAGCTCGTTAGCGCCTGTGCACATAACACTCTGCTGGTAAACAACGGATCGCTCAGTCCCGATTTACGGAGTCCCTCTAGGAAACCAGTTGGTAGCAAAACATGAGAGAGAAAGAGAATGAAAGTGGGAGAGAGAGTACGATGGTCATTAACGCTCGAAAATCGTTACATACATTGGCACACCGGAAGGGAGATTACGCCGCCAACTAATTACATTCCACTTCGTTGACTTCCCCCACCCCTCGCCCCCCCCCCCCCCCCCCTTCAGTGCATATCCTTTCTTTTCCGTGCTTTTATCTGTGTTGATTGGAAAACGATTCTCATTATTTCATCTGTTCTCACTCTCTCTCTCCCTATTTCTGTGTCTCTCGTGATGTTTTTTTCCTCGTTTTATTTCGATTTTGAATGAGAATTGAAGCTTGCCTTTGAGCGAGAGAAAAGTCAAGCAGCATGATCGAACAGAGGAAAATGAAAAAAAAAAAAAAAAAAAAAAAAAAAGAAGAGGATAAATAAAGTACAGAGATAGAGCGTTATTGGGTCCTCAATGAGTACATGCGAAAGGGAAAGAATGGAAGAAGGGTCCAGAAGAGTGTGAGGTAAACGATTTCGTATAGGATAAGATAATCCACTGAGGAACTTTTTAAGAAATTTACGACGGTACTGCTACCGAACGAGATGTCTCTCTGCCCGTGCTTGACAAGTTGGCTCTGCGTATCAAATATATATATATATATATATATATGTAAGTACGTATAGCCGTATCTAGACAGACTTATCTATATACATTGGAGTTCCCTGGCAGGGATCCTCTCTTGCCTCATTCCAGTCAGGTATTCCTTCTTCTCTCGTTATTTTTTTCATCATCGTTGTCCTCCACTCACGAGCGAGAAGAAGAGCCATCTCTGGTAGTGGCATTGGTGCGCGCGCGCACACACACTGCCAATTTCAACCTCTCGTCGTTATCTGTGGACCCTTCATCCTCGATTCTTCTCTCTTGAAGAGTGTTATACTAGTGGAAAGGCATACTACGACCCTATGGGACTCGTACGCGCGTTATCGAGGATATTTTTTGGTAGCTTCCAACCTAGAGAGAGAAAGAGAGAGAGAGAGAGAGGTTGTGTTGCCTAGCGATAAATCATTCTTGCGTTTTCTTCTTGCAATTTCCTTGGATTTTTTTCCCCTTTTTAGTTCTTCCATTTCTTGCTATTCTCTGCTCTTTTCTTCTTGCAATTCTTTCTGACAATTTTTTTTTCTTGCTTCTCCGCTATTTGCGTCATTCCGGTATTTTTGCTGTAAAATTGAGGATATATTGAGGATATTAAAATGATTTGAGACAGGAAAGAAGAGTTTTTGTCACGTAGCCAGGGGCCATGTGATGGCTTAGGGAAAAATATTTGAAAAAAAAAAAAAAAGAAAAAAAATAAGAGGAAAAGAACCAGAAAACAAGAAGATACAAAGTGCAAGAAGAAAAGAGCACACAAAACTCAAGCACGATGCAGATTCAATTTTGTAAGCACGTCCCTTCCAGGCACAAAGCAAATGGAGGAGTATGAAAAAAGAAGAATGCAAAGAGGAGAAACGGAAAATAGAAAGAAAAAAATATATATATATAGATATAGATATATATATAGAGAGAGAGAAGATTCCTTATCCTCAGCCTTGGTATGACCAACTTTTTCCCATGGGAGAAAAATAATAGTGCCATATGTATGCGCAACAAATCGGCTTCAGCCCTTGGAATACAAAAGTTTACCTCAGTGATTTGTCTCTTTAACAAGCGAAGAAATGAGACTCACAGTGAGACCTTTTATTTTTTCTCTATGATTGAAAAAAAAAAAAAAAAAAAGTGAGAATAAAATGGAAACAATTAGAGAACCATAGAGAAAAAAAAACACCTTGTTAAAAAATAAGTGCGTCAATTTCAATGAATTATTTTTAATAATTTTCATATTCAATTTAATAACATACGTAAATCTACTTCTAATTCCATTCTCATTATATTGGAATTAAATTTAACATGAATTCATAATTCCATTCATCCGCATGACAGATTTACGATGCTCAGAGGAGATCCCTGTTACAAGCATTACCAGTTTTTTTTTCTCTATTTTTTTTTACCTCTTTTTTTCTTCTCCTCATTCATAAAAAGAAAAAAAAAACGCTACAGCCAGACGGTGTCGCTAGGCGATAATATTTTCATAAATCGTGAGGGCTCTAAACCAGTGTAAGAGGAGGAGGAATAGTGAAAAAAAAAAAAAAAAAAAAATGTCAACTGCTCGTACAGGAACGAAGTGGGTAGGATATAGCAATTAAATTTTTGACGCCCAATTTATCGCGACGTTGGTTCTACCGCTTCAGTTACTCTCTCTCTCTCTCTCCTCTCGTACGTATTATCTGAAAACTGGGGCCAATAAAATTGCTGGAAATTCCGAAGTAATTTTCAATTCGTTTTTTTTTCTCATCTAATAATTATCAAATAAAAATAAGTAAATAGGATGAATTCTATTGTCTTCAATACAATTCCGGAGGAATAGATGTAATCTCATTGTCACTGGAAAATTATACAGGAGATAGAGAAATTTCTGTATCTATCAAATTCATGCATCTATTTCCCTTTTCAACTTGGTACAAAGGAAAATTGATCAGCTTATGTGTGTGTATGTCCATTTGGCACGCTTCAATGGATGGATTTTGGTTAACGCTTCATTGCTTACTAGAATCATTCATTCGTATACGTATTGAGCTTTTGCATACTACATGTTTAATGTGCCAAAGACACACACACACACATACATGATTGTTGTGTGTAGGGCTCGTGTACGATATCATGAATACAGTAGATGTACTTGATACAATGCATGATAATCCAAACTAGTTGAAGAGGGAATAATAATTTCACAGTGATTTAAACCAATTTCAAGATAAACGTGACACTTATATTATTTGATACAAAATCTATGCATTAATGGTTTTAAGATCTGCATTTAATATGTGTTCATGATCTAAAGATTTTATGAAACTTGACCTTAGAAGGACTGGTCCTTCTATGAGGAATTTACTGTATTCTGCCTTTTTTTTATTTTTTCATGATCATTTGGCTGAACGTAAAAGTCGGATAAAAATTGACTCTATCCATTGAAATGTTCAACGAACTATCATATTCTTTAGACGACATATTCTGCAAAGTTTATGAAGAATTAAAATAAAAGTACAGTAGACTCTCGTTGAGTGTCCTTTTTCTTGGAATGTTTATAGTTCACGCTATTTTTTCAAGACGCTACCTAACCCCCACTCCAAAAATTCCAGTTCATTTCGCCCTAGTTTCTTCTATCTTTATCTTTATGATTATGAAATAATCCGATAATTGATAGTACAGCATCATGGAGCTTGATTAAATCGAATTGAACAGAATTAAATGAAATTTTAGTTAATTAAATGCATGAATATGTAAACTTGCTTTAGTTTTCTCACAAATTTGTGTTCTAATTATTCATTTATCTACTAATCACATTTTTCCATTATTCTTTCTATATTTTACGTATTTAAATCATTCGATTTTTCGAAAATTGGGTCATCTTCCTCTCAAATTTGTGGAATAATATAAGTTGAATCTACGACAACAGAATTCTACTGTTGCACAACTCAATGATTACATTTTCCTCACTGCCTGAGGATTACACCTCAATTATAACAATTTTACTACATTATAATGAGACTATTGTGATAAAACAAAGTAAAAACAAAAAAGAGAATATCAAAAAATTTAACCACAACTGAGATATTCAAATTTACAGATTCTCACATGAGTAATCGCAATGTGGTAAATTCATCATCCAAACTGAAACTCTCAAATAGTATATACTACGTGTTCATGTATTATTACGTAACAGAGGTAAGTCAAAGTTCTCCCAAAGGTCTTTTCAATCTAAGGACTGAGAGACACAACCTAGTGAATACATACAAGTTTGAGTGAAAACCCTAGAGGACACATACCACACATGTTTCTATATTCAACAATGTAAGTAGCACTGTGATGTAAGTAACAATGAACAAGTAGTATTAGGCATAGAAGAGAAGGAGCCATTCGCACAATGACAAAGAGCTTGGATGTAGATAAACTAACTGTGGTGAATAAGTATGGAGTAGGGAATTGTATTTTGTTCACAATGCACGAGGTAACTTAATTTTCGAGGGCATCACATAAATGTAATATTAAATTAGGGGACCACAGAGCTAGATGAAAGATCATAAGTATATTGTTAGCAGGGCCCGGAACTTTGTAGATCTAAAAGTTTTGCCAGCCCTAGCTGATACCTTGGTTACGAGAGTAAACAAACTTCGAAAAATGTCAGTTTTGATACCAATGTTATTTAAATGTTTTTAATTAAATTTTTCCGATTGATAACTGGTATGGGTGCAAAATATCTTTAATTTTTCCTTTTCAGGACTGGGAAAAATTAAAAAAGACTTGAGGAATACTTAACAAAGACAATCGTAAGATTTGGAAAAAACAGCGGGGAGATTCCCAAAACACATGGGGGAGATTTAAAGAAGCAAGTTCAGAGAAGTTTTGTTTTCATACCAGTTTTCCATTATTGATTTTTTTTCTCCTGTCATGTATCTCGGCTTGACTTTTTCCAATCATTCATGAATTTATTGGATTCACTCGCTTTTGCCACTCACTGGATTATTTTACTTGATTAGTATCAAGATATTTTGCACCCATAACAGTTAGCAATTTGAAAAATTTAATTAAAAACATTTAAATAGAATTGGTATAAAAACTGACATTTTTCGAAGTTTGTTTACTTTCGTAACCAAGGTATCAGCTAGGGCTGGCAATACTTTTAGATCTACAAAGTTCCGGGCCCTGATTATTAGACAATTTAAAAAAAAAAAAGGATAAATTTGGGATGATTCTTTAGCAAAAAGAAGAATTTTTGAAGGACATCTCAAATTTATCATCTAGATTTACACCGTTTTGATAATAAAAATGAATCGACTCAACCTATTTTATCGTGTCACTAATGAATTAAGTTATTTATTGTGTAAAGTCTTTATCTTCGACAAAAATAATAGAATTTCACTTGACTTTTCATCGAGAGTCAATTAAAAATGAAGGGAATCAATGAAAAAATAATCCTAGCTCTCGTGTCATATCGTTCATTTTTATATCTCTTGAATATCACAGTTTTTATTCAACGCTACATTGAATTATTCAGAGAATAATCTTTCTATATATATTCACATAGGCTTAGAGATGAAACATTGAATGAAAAGTGTACAGTTAACAGTGATGAAAAGTGGTAAATGGGAAATGAGTTAAGCAAGTAAAATATACGAGATTTTGAATGAGAATTAAAAAAAAAAAAAAAGGGGTGAAAATATATAAATGAAACAAATTTTAACAAAATTTTACCGTGTAAAAGAAGAGAGTAATGAAAAAATATTAAAGCCATTGCCAGAGGCAACGCTGCTTGAATCCGAGTGAAAATTAGTTTATACTCAGCAGTGCCTCAGATTCATTCAGAAAAATACACTATTTCAAGAGAAAAAAAAGAAAAAAAAAAAGATTTTACCAAGTCTATTGATTTATTTTAATCTTCAATTTTATCTTGATAGTTTCTCATCATTTATCACGAACATTGAACTCTTAAAAAGCTGCAAAAAAAATCCACCAAGTTTGATTAAAAATTCCAAAAATTCTTCTTGAAAAATTCCACATTACCCTGTATTTTTCGTTCTCCCTTTCCAAAAGAGAGAGAGAGAGAGAGAGAGAAGTAGAACAAAAGAAAAAACAAACTTCGGAATTTAACCAATAAATGTCCCAATTGCCAGTTGAAAACATTACAAATTAAACTTATCTCATTTCGAATATTTTTCAACAAATTCTGAAGATAGAAAAAAGCGTATTGCATGGAAACAAGAAAAAGGAGGAGTAAAATTGACGGGAATATTTTTTTTTTTTTTCCCCATTCAAGCTGGAATAACGCGTGGGCTCTCTCGTGTTTCAGCGAGTAGTGGAGAAAAAGAGAACCTGAAGTGAGTTTTGAGCATAGGGTAGCATGAAGAAAGAGGAAAATGTTCAAGTATGACGTGCGTTCGATCCCTCCACTGGTTTTGTTCGAGCCATTGTGACAACTCAAACAATACGGTCTCAGCTTCGGTAGCATGTTTCATAGCGAAAAGAGCGAAAGAGAGAGAGAGAGAAGCATGAGTATGAAAAAGGAAGTAACATGAGGAACAGGGAAAAGCTCTGAGATCTCTTCAGTAGCCCTCTTCCACTTCTGCTGCTATTTCATTCGGTGTCTCGTCGCCATCGTCATCTTCCCTAACCTCAACTCTTCCTCCTCCATCCTCCCTCCCTCCCCTCCCCTCTTGTATACAAGATTTCAGCATTGTTATAACCATTCTGCCGTGCTTTAAGCGAGAGTGCATACACTTTGTACACACGGACCAAGTGAAAGGCTCTTTTTCCTTCGTCCATACATTGGCGTGCATAACCTTAAAGTTCTGCAGAAACTCGCGTGGGTCAGCGCTTATACAACTACCTATATTCTCTTGTGTACTTTGGATACACTGTGTGAACTCACCACTATCTCCACTCATTTCTCTTGCAAAGCCTCATTACAAATACTACCCCCCCCCCCCCCCTTCCCTCCCCTCCTCAAACCAACACAATAGATCTGCAGTTAGCTGAGGATTGGAAATTTTTGACGTTTTTTTTTTTTCCACTTTTGTATGCTTTTGAATGAAAACAATGGGCCTTTGAACTGTCTTCATGTATATGTGGTGGTTACAAAACAGTAATGAAAGTCACTCAAGAATCTGTGCAGTAAAACCAGAGGCAAAACTACATTCTCTTTCTCGAATAATTCTTTATTCCTTTGAAACAAGTAGTGCAGATAAATGGTATTGTCATACATACGATTTCTACAAGAAAACCTTTTCCGGTCTTTCGCTCAGACTTCGATGAACCTGGGGGATGTATTATTCTTTGTTGAAATTTAAGAGATACGTATATTTTTTATTTAAAAGTGGTGCTTTTGAAGTTTCACAAGCTTGCAGTTTGAATAATTGAATGGGGTCAACAGTATTATTTTTGGAACGAAAAATTATGGAAACTGTTAGTCTCATTCAATGATTCAACGATCTGAAAGTCAATATTATATTAGGCATCTGCAAAGTGAAGAAATAATCCCGTTGAAGTTAACTTTTTTTTACTTCCGTCGTGAATTAAATTTTTTTTTTCTTCCTAGGAACAAAAAATAATTTTCTATGTGATGGAGCAGGAATGTACGGAAAATATGAGATGAAAGAGGAAATGAATAAGGGATTTTTTTTTATTTAACCAATTTTAACCTTTCAAGTTCCAGTTTTCTGTTGAGTTTCACATCATTGCCTCTGAAATTGATTGTTAATAGATAAAAAGGAAGATATTCGTCAGTTTTCATCTATCAATTTTCAAAGCGTACATTATCAGTGTTGTTGACATATGTATGGCATTGGTTGGAGATAAGTGCACTAATACAACAAAGATCTCACATTTGATTGAACTTAACTCTATTATTGCTTGCACCTAAATTCCTGAAGACTGCGACGTTCAGAGGGTTAAACTGCAAGTAGTGGAACTTCAAGTTATAATTCCAGATTACAACTGAAAACTTTGTCAGGCGATAAAAAAAAACCGTTTCTCATATTTTAACTTGGATTTCAAGAATAACATATCTCAAGTTCATCGAAATTGGAGAGGAATAATGGAGGAGGTTTCCTTGCCATTGCATTATCAAATGTATAAATTCATTTGATGCATCCACCCTATATGAATAATATAATACAATGTGCATTAAATTCGCAGACCATCCCATATTGCCACAAAACACAGGAACCGTAAACTATTCTAGTCAATTATTTCCAACTAAATATAACTTATAATAGAACTTTTTGCCATCTCTCCCAGTATCTGTGGTAATTTTCAAATGATATACATCCGTATAATAATAACCAAAATATATCAGAGATAGAGGATAGTTGAATACATGGAATATTCGTGTCTGAGTACAGTATCAAATCTCATCCTTGGTGTATCAATCCCATCATTTCCGGTTGGCTGTTCACAAAGTTCAGATCTATTCCACTATGCTGGAAGCTACCATCATCATCAGTATAATCTCAACTCTGTGATTATTCTCCACTGTCTCTTTAGTGTCACAGTATTTGTATGCCTGAACCATATCAACTGACAAAACAAGTTTTCTCAAACAGAAACAAAATTACACACTTTGCAATTTTCATTCTGTTGTCTTCACGTAAGATTTTTTTATATTTTTTTTAACGTCAAGCTCTGCTTTTGAATCGTTTATCCCACTCATTTCACGTTAAAAAAAAGAAGATATAGGTTTATCATGACTCTAACGTTTTATGAAAGCGCGTGTACTATTTTGTTGCTTTTTCTTGTCCAAACTGCCGTCACTGACTCGGTAGTATTCCACAGCATATACTTTCTCGTAAAATCCACTAGAGTCACATCCTGTGTGCAAGACTGCTTTTCATATTTCTTTCGTTATTTTCATTCGTTTTATTCTCTCTTCTTTTTTTCATTTCTTTAAATATATATATATATATATATATATATATATATATATAATCTTATCTTTTTACATTTCCAACATTTCACCGAGTTTCAGTTCTTCTTTTTCCGGTTCTTATGTAGTTGAAAACATTTTTGAATGTATTATTGCATTCTGTTGTACTCTTTGAGACAAGTAAAATGATTTCATCTTCAATATTCTATGTAAAATTGAAATGTATGTGAAATTATTTCTGGAAGGCGCTTTACAAATTCAAAATTTTGGAATGTAAGAAATGGATGCTCAATCATTGTGACTGAATTTTACCCCCAGAATTTCTTATTTTTTATGTCTTTTCCATTTTACAATGATTTTATTCTACTCATTCACTCAATCACTCATGAAAATTTGACACTAGTTTTTTGTATTGGAGCCATTTCAATATTGCAACGATTATATAAATCTTAATAAATTTCTCGATTTAATTTCAATAATTAAAGTAATAGTAATGCAAATTATTGAATAAACAATTAAATTTAAAATTAATAAGAAAGTGTAAAAAATTTTTATTGCCAAATGAAACATAAATTTAGAGCAAATTGTCAGTTAAATTATATTTACGAATTTTCAACAATTTTCGAATAATTAAAATGTATAAATTAAATTATAAAATTATTATTCTTGTTCTTTTTTAAATCGTAGAATTATTAATATTATTTGGAGTCAATGTGCTTTCTGCAATATTTCAAGAGTAAGAAATTTAATTTTCGGGCTGGACATTTCTTCATGCCTGTCTATTCTGACGTGATTTCCCCTTTTCCCTTGAGTCATATAGGTGGGGGTATCTAACTCATACTAACTCATTACAATATATTATTAACATATGAAATCAAAAATTCTATGGAAAATTCTCCAGTTTTTCAATGAAATCAACAAAAATAGCGTTTGTTCAACTCCTGACATCCATTCCCCTCATCCCCTCCTCTTTTCTGTGTTTTCCTTAATGAGGCAATTGACTCGGAATCTTGTGGCAGGTGTGCTTTAAAAAATTCATCTTCACCGAGAGAGGATTCGAACATTCTTCGTTGGTGGAATAAGCAAACTTCGGTACTTAGTACGCGAAGGAAGTGCAGAAAGAAGGATAAAGAAAGGAAATGATAAAACCGTATGAAAATATATATCTATATCAAAAAAAAAAAAAAAAAAAAAAGTTGTTTTTCTCTCACGAGTATTTTCTTCACTCGGTTGATAAGTTTAAATTGATTCTTTTCCCCTTTTTTTTTTCCTCCCCTGACACTCACTTGAGAGTTCGAGAAAATATGTCCTTTGTTTGAAGGAATCAATTGCGCAAGGATGGATTTCACCGATTGAGCATTGTCGACGAGCAGTACGTCATATCACGTCAGTTCGGATGAAGTTTGAAGCAGGGAAATGGCAGAGAGAGAGAGAGAGAGATAGAGAAAGAGAAGAGAATACAGTGGTGTACACCCATGATATGACCTCCAAACTGGCTTCGAAGAGCAGTGTATGTATGTGACAGGCATTCATAGCACGGGCTTTATAGTATGTGTGTATGTGGTTATGGCCGGTTGGGCATTCTGGTACCGATGATAAATCGGTCCAATTTCGCGGAAGGATGGAATTAGAGCCTGCTGAGTATGAGGTATATCTATGGGTTTACGTTAGGCGAATGTAGTACAGTGAATATGTGGACACGATGAGAGGTGAGAAGAATGAGTCTGATGTACCAGAGGACAAGATAAAAAAAAGGGAGGTAAAACGTGGGAAAACGTTCACCTATGTGCCAGAGAAAGAAAAATGATTTACTCACATCTCCTAATTCTGTAGTTCAGTAGTGCCTGTAGGTTTTTTTTTAACCCTAATCTATTGTGTGACCTTGCGGCCTCGCAATTTTTTTAACCCCTCCCCCCCACCCCCACCTCTCTTGAAACCCTCCCTCCTTGCACATTCATGGGTTAACTCGTCGAGAATCAGGGGAAACTATGGAAAACCTTGACCAGCACAGAAAGTCGATAATGCAGGGCCCTACTGTATTTTTCTGTTACAATCAATTGTGTTTCTCATTTCCATGTTTAATAATTATTATGTTGGGATCATGGGACGTTGGAAGAAACTAAATTAACAATACTAAATAATTGTCAAATGAACGACCTTTCGCCTGCTTTAGAGAGGTTCCCTCTTAGATTCTTGACATCATTAGCATATAGTCACCATAAAATTAATTATATCCAATCGGAAATTTAATCCATGCAAAAGAGTTTTCGTTGACATTGCAGTGTTTTTTTACTCAACAGTAACCCTACTTGTCGTTTCTGTTACACCGGCGAGAACATTAGCTCCCTTGCACAGATACCTTCCGCTCAGTTCCTTGTTCGAGCCCACGACTCGAGCCAATTTTTTGACTCCTTAGCTCGGTAGATTCCCATGTCCGCAAGTAGCCAAACAGAGAAAATGTCGGTGAATGCGGAATTTATTTGAAAAAAAAAACGGAAAAAAGTATTTCATTCATAGATAATGAATGGAGAATGCAACAAATGTGTTCAAAAACGATGAATCCTTTGATTAACAATGAATCAATACCCTTTCAATTCCGTTCATCCATTATCCCACGACTATCCTTTTCTAAAAACTGAGGCAGCTATTTCAACCGAAGATCCAAAGGTAGCCACACGATATTCAGCCAGAAATCTATAGTACCAAAGTGAATACCAACAGCAGCTATTCAGATCAACTCTGTAAAATGATGAATTGGCCTAATTTTGTGGGTGAGAGAGTCACGTATGGACTGTAAATCTTGACCACTCCTCTTCCAACGCACTGAGTGCCAAACAGCACTGTGTTATATAAGCATGTTTTCCCCGAGAACAAAACGCATATTCCCCCCCCCCCCCCCTCCCTCCAATTTAGCCCCAATCAAATAGCCTTTACATTGTAATTACGTAATTTATAATAGCACTGGTTTGGCTAACTCTAGGAATCATGTGAAATAGAGTAAATTCCAGGAACAATTTCTCCACAAACCTGAATACATTTATCCATCTATTCATGCCTGGATACATAATCACACTTTGTACTGTGTACAGTTTGCACTGAATTTCTCGCTTGCTACATCTCTGCGTTTCTCTGCTATCGCAAGATTCATGGATACACTAGAAGCAGTTGTGAAATCTCTCACACACACACACACACACTGTCACTTTATTCATCCAATGGTGGATAGTCTACTCTTCTCTTCACCTCTGTCACACACTCTCTTCACAACTTGCTATCGTTCATCCAGATTCCAACACTGTACAGCAATGTTGGCAGCATAAAACCGTTAGAATACAGCCCTCTTTTCTCCCCCTCTATCTAACTGTAGAGGAGAAGTGTGTAAATGTGCGTGTGTACATGTAGAATGACAGAGGGTATATGTGAGAGTACTTACACCCTGGCATTTTCCCGTTCCCTCAAACACACAAGTGCATAACGATTCAAATTTACTATATATATATGTATATATTTATGTGTGTGGACATTTTGCGTGTGTGTAGTGCGAGCTCGACTGGCCATAATCACCGCATACGCCACGCCGATGAGATTAATGTAGCTGTCGTGGCGCTTGTTGTTTCACCTCTCCCTCGAGGTGAAATTCCGTTCGTTTACGAAATTTCATCCCAATCCCCATGCTGGTGCAAGCCACCCTCCCTACACCTCCCCCCCCCCTTCCCATCTCCTCTTTTATTTCATATGGATTCTATGTATATACTCTCCATTCGTTTATAAAATCGATAACACGTCAAATACGGTTGGGGACACAAATTATTGCCTTGGAATTAACAATTCAACTGCATGTGGAAATTTCATTAAATTATTGATTGGAATTTTTAAAAATTGACGTGAAAGAATAGTTGGGCATTTTATGTGTTCTTTTAGGTTTTTTTTTTTCTTGTTTTTTTTTATTGCTTCATTTATCCTCGTTTCACGCAATTCTCCTTTTTTTCCCTTATTTTCATCGTTTTTCTTTTTCTTTTTTTTTTACTTCTCTTGTTTCCTTGTTTTATTGTTCCAGAGGAATCGGGTGTAACATTACTCCCTTGACACGTCTGGAGGTTTTTCCACTCAAAGTTCCAGTTTCTTTTTTTTTTTTTTTTTTTTTTTTTTTTACTTTTTCGCAACGTTCAAAGTTGCACTTGGATACTTTTTTAAAAGGAAAAGAAAAGGAGAAGAACCCTATGGAGTAACCAGGCATCAGTGCACTGGAGTACTCTAACACGGTCACGACAAGAATTTAACCAAGTTGTGAATATATAGATATATTAGTGTATAGTATAAACAAGTTATTGGATCGAAGAATTGTGTAAAGTTGATTTTTTTTTCTTTCATTTGCACACTGAATGTTTCATATTTTCATGAAACTCAACTTGGAAAAAAATTGCTGACACAAATTTTACAATAATGTAATTTAAAAAAAAAAAAAAAAAAAAAAAAAGGTAAGCATTTTCGTTGGAATTTTTATTGCCACATACTTTCTGCAAATTATGAGTGAACAGTATAGTTTTTCCTTTGATGTAGACTATTTGTGTCACAAAAAGAATCCCCTATTCCGTTGTTACCCAACCAGTAATGCTGTATCGGATAAAAATTTATATGGATAATACGTGACTGTATTGTGTACTGGAAATAGAAGGATATATGTATCGAGGATGAAAGAAAATCCCAGAAAATTTAAGCTTCAATCATTCCAATTTTCATCGTATTAAGCATTTCTTCAGAGAGGCAACAAAAAAAAAAAAGGAAAAATATTCGTAATCTCTCTGGATAGTTATCTCTTTATCATGCGGCAAGAGAGTCTGGAGACACAATAGATAACATATATCTGCATTAAGTGGAACTGAAAAGTTAAAGAGGACTTGAGAGAGAGAGAGAGAGAGAGAGAGACGAAAAACAATGAAATGCAGAAAAAGAGAGAAAGAGAATCAAAGGGTCAGGCTACGTAGGTAAGCCCGATATCGTTCGGCTTAAAAAGTTCGTTTTTACCGTTATCAGCGATTAACTTGGAGCTCAGGCGGTTAAACGAGCTGAATAGAACAAAAAAAAAATGAAAAAAAAAAAAAAAAATAAGAAGAAAAAACAGCAGCAGGAGAAAAGGAAAATGAGAACTGATAGGTCGGGCGGAATAGGTGGGTGAGACAGCGCTGAGGCATGGTTTTATTAAGCTTCTCGTGAAACTGGTATAGTATTGCAGAGCGAGTGAGGCAACCAATAATCATCCAACCGTGTGGTTTCCTTCCTTTGACTAAAAATCCCTCTGGCTGTACACTCGGTATATTTCAAATACTCTTGTCGACACTTCAATTTTCTTTCATGAGACTATGTGTTCTATGAAAAGTAGGATATCTTCAAAGAAAAAAAAAATTCATTTATATTTTACTCTACCAACTGTAAATATTTTTCATTTTTTTTTTTTTTGTTCAGCTTTTGTAACAGCTCAATTATTGTGTAATTTATTTTCAATTCTAATTGAATGGAAGAATCTGGAGCAAACTGATTGAATATCGATTATTAACGATAAATTATAGGATTTGAAGGAGGGGGGAAATTCCAGTGCCAACAAGTTAATCTAATTGGTGGATAAATAGTGAGAAAACGATGATAATACTAGATGGCATACGTTTAATATGAAGGTACTATGGAACGTTGAAAATTAATTTGTGATGTCCTCTGCAACGACAACGAGGAGAGGGCTTTTAATAATTAGTGCTCAGAATGCACAGCACGGTTTTGGCAGACTAATCGTTGGGTTCGCACACGATGAGAGAGGGGAATGAAGGAGAAGAGAGAGAGAGAGAAAGAGGAGGGAAGGGAGGAGCTTTTCTCGTTGAGACTAAGGCTTCTACTACTAAAACGAGGAAAAAGGAAGAGTGGGGGAGAACAAAAGCAAGAGAATAGGTTCTGACATTATTTAAATGGTTGATAATAAGTGGATTCAGGTGTGACAATTACTGTGCATTAAAATGTTAATTGGTGCTCATAAAAATTTACAGGATTTTTCATGTTAATGAGGGTCAAAGTGTATGCTTGATTTAATTATTTCAATGCATGAATTTTGTAGTCACGATATATTACAAAATTGTTTGATTAAAAAAAAAAATTGCTCTCAAAGCTTAATTTTTTTTCAGATATTCTAGAAATATTGATATTTTTATGACTGGAATTAGTAAAAGAGGAGGTTCTATGGGTTTATCTGTAGAGATGTCCCTCTACAGTTAATAGATACGTCAACTCGATGGTTTATTAGAAAAGGAATGAGTATTCATCCAAATTAAATGATTAATTAATATCCATTATGTATAATAAAATATGAAGGTAAAAGGTAAAATGACATACATTCGTGTCTGATTGAGAACTGATCTCTCGAACATCAGTGAGTTCGATTCTTATAGTGAATTATCTGTGTCACATTGCAAAATCATCAAACATGTAGCAATAAGACGTTGAGTCAAATAATATGTGAAGTAAGTTGAACTCAGTAATGTGTTCAACTTTTTTTTACTATAATTATGACGTAATATAATAATATTAAATAATGCTTATGGGGCATAACAATATTTTGATACTATGCATGGAGTTATATTAAAGGCTGGGTCCTTCGAAAAGAAAATTGAATTTCAGTATGCCTATTCTTGCATATAAAAGTCGATAAGATCGCAGAGCAACATTGATTTTTTTAGATTTTTGAAACATTTTTTCAGAATGCACCGATCATTCCTAGTTTTCATAATCATTTTCATGGGTAAAACGCAAAAAAAACGTTCCATTTTTATTTTGCTACATAATTAACTGAATTTTTATGAGCCTCCCGGGCAGAGATCATTCGATGATGGTCAAAATGAGAATAATTTTTTTCTATTTGTTGAAACTTTTTTTTAGGGAAGAAAAAGTGTTTCAATTCAGTCAAAATCAGATATTTTTGCACTCTCATAAATACACTGAGAAAAAAAATTAATAAAAATTAAAAAATGAATTGTTCCAATAGTCCCTAACAAATAATTTTTCCCAACAATCAATTTTTTATTCATTCTAATGAAATCTGCCTACCTCACCATTTGTTCCATCACTCCCCAACAAATATTTGTTTCCAATAATTAGAAAATTTGTTGATTTTATTAAAGTGACCGGATCCAACAAATTTTCAATCACTTCGAAAAAATATTTTTTAAGGACTATTGAAA
Source organism: Aleiodes leptofemur (assembly GCA_963942555.1). Taxonomy (NCBI): domain Eukaryota; kingdom Metazoa; phylum Arthropoda; class Insecta; order Hymenoptera; family Braconidae; genus Aleiodes; species Aleiodes leptofemur. Next base: position 1,530,269 of record OZ012613.1, read on the forward strand.
CAATTGATTTCGTCATTTTTACTGCTAATTTTTTACTCAGTATTGCCTTCAAACTGTATTGATTCGTTGTGAATTTCACGAAATATTTTTATCCGTCAAAAGTTTGTTAAAGGTGTATTTTTGAATCTCTGCTACATCTTCTCTGTAAAACAAGGTTAAAATTACAATTTGAAAGCTCAGTTTTTCCGGATATCTCAGAAATATTGATATTTTGATGCTCTACATATATTTATATGCATACATTCTCATATCCATCTTTTAAACATCTTTATTTCTCGAAACTGTTAGAGATGTATTTTTAAATTATTCTGTAAATTTATAAATAAATGAATTATTTGATTCAATTTAATTATTTTCTTGATCAGGAATTTGATAGTGATTAATTCGTGAAATACGTTGAATTACAATGATAGAGGAATGTGGTTGGTCAATTTAATATTCATTAGGTACTATGTCTGCTTAAACCAGATACGGGTAAATGGGTATATATGTGATTATATATGTACTATAGAGACACAGAAAGAGAAAGAGAGAAATACGTAACTCGGTGAATTTGTGGAACGACAGTTCTGAATATAACCTTTCATGTTATACAGTAGAAGGGGAGGGGGGGGGTATCTAGTGAAATTATCAGTGAATCCTATGGATAAAGTTCTAGTGAAAAGGTCACATCTATCTATTCTATATCTTCTTTAGTATGGAATTGGTAAAGGGTCGAAGACATTTGATCCGTTACGATTGTCTGTGAATGGATCGATACGTTACACGAGTTCAATGTACTATTCCCCTATAAAATAAAAAATGTTGAAAAAAAAAAGAAACTAGAATGAATGAAAAAAAAAAAAAAAAATAAAGAGAAAAAAAATAGTAAAAGTGACAAAACAGAGAGTATACCTCAAATATAACTCTATATGTAACACCAATTTGTATGAATCTGTGTTTGCGTGTTCAATATTAATTCATAGAAAACAATTTCAATTTTAAACTTCTGCATAGCTTACCAAATCTAAGAATTCTTCTGGATGAAAACACAATTTCTCCAACTCCCTCTTGATGTTATTACCACATATTTTGGCTCTTGATATTCTCTGTGATATTCAGTACACTAACACCCCTATCCATGAATTACCTTGTTTTTTTTTCTTCTTCTCTTTTTTTCCCTCTTTTCCCTTTAGCACATGGCACAAAGCATACCAATCCTCACGTACTTATTATGACATTTTCATTAAATTATGTTGAAATTCTTTTCTCATAATGGGAATTTTTTTTTTCTTCTTAATTCACTCGGAAATGAGTGTTTGTATTATCTCACTCAATTTGAGGACGTAACACAATTGTCTACTCACTTTGTATTATATGAATTATCCTAAATTCTGAATTTTCAAATTTTTTATAATTTATTTTTTTAACTACACTCAATTAAATTAAAGAATAAACTGACAAATCATTTACGAGGTGAAATTTGTCGTAATTTTTTTTTTTTTTTCGCTTTTTTTTTATCTCTCTCTCGGTGTGTCTGTTACCGGCTTGCCACAAATTTTCTGAAACTCGACTGTTACTGACGTATTGGTAATGGCTATAACGTGCCCAGTCAGCATTGGCCAATTCGAGGGCTGTAACGCGACTCACCCCTACTAAGCTCGGGGCTTGACTGAGTACTGAGGGGGTTACTCCCGACAGTGTTTGTCACTGTGCGCATGCCCCTAAATGTCGCTCCTATACGGAATGTGGCTGGAGGGTGTCTCAGCGAAAAAAAAAAAGAGGAAGAATAAAAGAGAAAAAGAGAGAGAGAGAGAGAGAGGAATAATCCGTCAGGCAGATTCATCGTTGAATCACTCTTATCTTGGATCCCTCCTCTTACGGATAAATATTTTTTTTCTTCTCAGCTTCTTTGCCCCAGTACTTTTTTTTTTTCTTCCCTCCTACCAATCCATTGGCCCACACTGTTACGTTCCTTGAATTTCAACGTATTTGGCATTCTCATTTATTTGGTTAGAAGAGAAGAATTGAATGAAAAAAAAAAAAAGGAAAGAACTTTGCAAGAAAGTCTATGTGATTTGAAGCGTATGACACAATGGCAAAAAAAAAAAGGACAATGTTAACAAAAATTTGAGATGAAAGAAACAATTCAGAGTGACTCAATTGAATTCACACGAAAAAGAGGTACAAATACTGAGGATTTATTTATCATTGAAAAAAATCAGTTTATTGACGATAAATTATTGGAGTTAGGAAGTTATATGCATATGGAAAAACCATATAACATCAATAATATGTGATAAAAAAAATTATTGTAAATAACTGAACATATATGGCGAGAAAATTATGAATATGGAATAATAGATGTTCTCATATATATTAATTTACAATTTCCATATTCTGATAATCCATACAGTTCATGCAATGCATGTGATTATATAGATTTTATATATATTATATTATATAACAAAACTTGAATTCTCTTTTTAAACAATAACTTATAATTTCAAATAGATATGAAAAATATATATATCACAATATATTGAAATTTATGTTTATTCGGTTATAATTTCTCACATCATTATGAATGCAAAAATGTATTCACACATGCATTATTAGTTTTTCGAACGAAACTCAATTTTGCAATGCGTATATATTAGTGCATGGAAAAAAAATATATTACACATTTATACACTGTGAATTATAAATTCGTCCATTCTAAATTATATTGAAACCAACAAATTTGGATTTTCATGTGGGTCATCATAATTTATTTATCCTCAATATAAAATTTATTTTGCAAAGTCAATTGAAAAATTCAAAGGCAAATCGCTCGTAAATATCGTACGTAAATATGTGGATTTTCATTGGTAAAATGCATAGATTGAACAAATATTCATTCTCTCTATCTTGACCTGTGTCTGTCTCTTTCCTTTTGACACGCTAAAATTCGAATTCGCCAGTGCAAATGATACATTGCTTGTAGCGGAGTGTTGAACACGTTCAATAACGAAGCCCTCATCGAAAAAAATAGGTTTCCATATATCTATATATGTGTATGTGTGTGTGTTATGAATTTACGTATAGTTTTTCATCGTGAAATTGATCCGAGATACTCGAATTGCCAGCTTTCGTGAATTGAAAACGATCAAGCATGAGTTGATGTACAGCATTTTTTATTTTTATATATGAATAGTTTTCCGAGGAGGGAGGGGGGGGGGGGGGGGGGGAGAGGAAACGTGTGGGATGAACAGTAAGAATATCATCAGGTATCAGGTAACACCAACGATGGAGCAATGATATGAAAAAAAAAATGAAAAAATATACTTGTGAGATAAAACGGTGACTAACCGATAAGAAAAACTTGTCTCGATGCATATATATTCGAGGCATGTTTATTTCCCCCGGGGGTAGAATACAATATATCTCATTTTTTATCTTTTTTTTCACTGAGATATTTTGAATTTAAGAAGCCAAACGACAGATGCTTGCAAGTGAAATCTACTGCGAATTGAGTGTGTATCAGACAGTGAATGGCATTGAGTTGCAATGTCGATATTTGAAATTAGTTTAAAACAAAATTTTTTAAAGTTCATGATAAAGTTTATCGGCAATTGCACATCTATTCGTAGATATATTTTTGAAATAAGTGAATTCAAGGAAAATCGACAAGATTTTTGATGTTTCAAATTTTTTATTTATTCATTATACTTTGAAGTTCGGAGTTCATTTCTGTTAAATATGTACATTCATATATGATGTTGTACATTTGGTTCTATAAAGTGAGTTTATAAAAAAATAATGATAATAATAAAAAAGAGAATTTTAATCTATCTATAATACATTTTCATTATTTTCATTATTACATATACATTTTCATTATTGTTCCATAATTTCATCTCTCAAGTCCCGAGAAATTCGGTTAATTTACAGAATATGACAGAGTTTAATGCATAAAAGATTTCATTTGCATCCTGTGGGAAAAAATTTATTATCGATGGGTTTTAGGGGCATTATAGTGGTTTAAAATCATTGAGGAACAGGAAACATTCATTTAAAATGTATAAAAAAAATTGTATG